>CAJQUW010015045.1:0-340000 GCA_907163375.1 Prostheceraeus crozeri
GTTTGTTTTTTTTTTTTTTTGTTTTGATTTTGTTTTATTTTACGTGGTCATTTTGTAAAGCAAACTTAGCACCCCTAGGAAAATACTCGCTGTTAACCGGGAAAGCCCTTGAAAAAAACCGGGAAATTGAAAATCAAAATTGGTTCCGAACCTCGTAGTAATCACAGCGAAGGCTTGGTAGGCTGGAATATTCGTATCTGAATCCAATAACAGTGTGGTTGTCACTTACTCAATCGAGTATTAGGTATCACGTCACGTCCCGTTTTCAAATGACCCAGGGTTCGTACAGACCCTCGAAAAAACAACTCGAAAATCACGATTTTTATTTCGAGGGTATCGAAAACCCTCGTGAAATATCGGTAGTTTTTTTCTCGATAAACTCCTCGAAATTTTCGAATGACCGAAATATCTATGAGGCTTTTTTTTGTATGGAAACATTTGAAGTTTCAAATTTACAAAATTACATCTCATGAAATCAATACTTAAAATGTATGAATGTTGCATGCCGGTGGCAATTTAGTAAACTTTGTGAGACGTGAATTAATCTTCTATAGTTAACCATACATAACATTTTTGTCTGTTTCAGGTTAGCATTGTCTTTACCGATGGAATGCTTGTCACTATTTCAGCCTGATTTTAAACAACTGTCTTTTTCGAAGACAGTAGACAGTCTTCCTCCGGTTTATATTGATTCACAATCCAGTCGATTGAGACTGAAAAATTTCATTTAGTCGATGTCACCACACAGATTATCAATGACATATAAATATATACAGAAGATATTTCGTGATCAAAATTTCGGTGACGTTATAGTTATCCTTCCTTGACTGGTAATCGGGAATCGTACACGTTTCGCGTAATTTCGGGCCAGATTTTCTGATATTTTTCGGACCTTATGATGATGGAATGTCTACGTTTCGTACTAATGGTGAAGATCTGGTATGTGTTTCCTGTTTGCTTCTTCTCAGTGCATGTCATTGGGAAATGTCAGCATTTTTTTACAGATGGAATAATATATGGTAGCTATGTGGCTTAAAAGCGTTTTCTTTTTATTTCTGCTAATGTATTGTTCGAGTAATGGATTTGCTTGATTAAATGGATTATTGCAGCTACACAACATCAAATTACAGCTAATCCTTAAACTGAATTAAGGACGTTTATCGTTTGAATGGTCACTTCATAGGACTATGTTCCTGATCTCTGATGAGAATTCGTTTATTAGAATATTTTTTGGTTTTTCCACATACTTCAATGCATCTCACTGATAGTTGCAAAAAGGGCATCGTTTGACAAAGCAGGCCATTGTCCGATACCCGCAATCGCTCAAAATGGGAGCACAGGTCGACTAACAAAACCAACAAACAGAAAACGTTATTTGTGATTCTTTGAATTATCTATTTCCAGGGTGCTGACAACAGATGTCTGTCGTAGAACATTGAAATATCTAAAGTAGAGTGACAACTATTAAAGTCAATAAAATGACACCAATCCACACCTTGATTTCCCACGACCGCACTCGCACTGACCAGAAATCGTAACCGAATGCTGTCGATATCACTATAGAGATGACTTCTGCTTTCATTCGCATTCCTTTTGAACCGTCAGCGTGGCCTAGTGAAGAAGGGGCGATGTCGTCTCCACCAGCGGACTTCGGTACGATAGAGCCTGGTCAGGCGGAGTATGCGGTCCGGAATCAAGGGTGTTAAGTGTCATTTATTGACCTTAATAGTTGTCATCACCCTCTTTAGAATATTTCCAGGTGCATATTTGAACAAACGGAACGATTGAATGATATTTTTTAATTTTTCTGATGAACGAATTATCGAACGGCATGTCTGCCTAGGAAGGCGCGATGAATGGTGATGAGGAAATAACGACTTTTTTGCTGGATTGAACGTAATTGAACCGATAATTTAATTTAATACATGTACTTATCGAATAATATTTTGACAACTCAAATCACAATTGACTAATTATTGAACTATTGGTGATAGCTTTCTAAGTGTGAGCAATGAGCAGTCTAGTAAAGAAAATATCTTGTGATACCCGATCATCGCGCTTCATGTATACTTTATCTAATACACTATCCGCTGATTCGTTATTAATAATTAGTTACTGAATAGTAAAAATACTGATATCATAGATAAAATACAGGCCGAATCTCGTCAATAGAGAAGGAACCTCCCCTCTCAGCTTGAAGTCTACTCCTTCAACTCGTAAATTTTCAAATGCATTTATAGCATAGCCAAAAACTCGCAAACAATTGAAGCCTCTGCAATGACAATACCATCGGTCGATCGCATGCTAATTATCAGAACTGTCCACCGATACTAAATTTTGTCATTGACGAGACACTATAAAGGGTCCAAAAAAAATTTGGACATTGTTTTGACTCAAAAAGAGCGATTCAACGGTAATTTTATGCCGATGAACGTGATGGCTCATTTGTAGCGGTGAACGTCACGAACGGTCTGAAAGGCTGATGAACGGATGAATCTAACGAACGGGGAAAATATGACCGTTGCCCTGTCTATTTCCATCCATTGATTAGAAGCTGATTAATTACGGCTTCACAATATAGAAGTATCAATTAGATTTTTATGAGCTATTTAGTGCGCCTTATGAATTGTATTTTAGAAATTATTTCAATACTCTGATTAGCTCTTGACATGTATTTTGAGTAGTCCGCCGATGTTTGTAATTTACTCCGACCTTTTACTATAGCAATGCCTAATTTACAGTTCCGACTTTGCAGGTGTGGTGTTTGATAGCAATGTCCAAGAGCAAAGGACTGTGTAAATTAATCTTTGTTGGGTAACAAATGAAAAATGCAAAGAGATTGGTTATGTTCAAGACCGCTGGAGGTGACCCTTACATTGCAAAGGTGTACTCTGTGCTGCAAAATCATGTCAGAATTGGTGTCGGTTGTAAACACAATGTGGAGAGGTCACCGTAAAGGAGCTGTACATATGAGAAATGAGAAATAACGCAAGAGAGGTTCATCCTCCATTTTAGTCATGTTTTGATAAAAGTCGGACGAAGGAAACAAAGTGAGCATCCGTAAATTCACGTTCGTATCGCATTTTCATAAACAATGCAAATGTGGCTCCGATCAATTAACCCTTTGTCCCTCTCAACCTGATTTTCGTAAAACGTGAGATTTTTGCTAGATGATAAATGGTAGGAGGGAAAAGTCGTTACAGATGATAAAGGGCGATGAAAGAGCGAAATAAGAAATTGATGATGTGGGTGCGGATTGTTTAGGGCTGATGACCTTCAGTATTATCAAATGCAAATACAAATAAAAGTACAAGCAAATTCGATTGAATTTTGTTAACATAGGCTTAATTAGTTCACCTGATACTGAACTCTCAGTAATACTGAATGTTTCAGCACCTACAGTAATAGCTGAATATAATATTGATACATTTGTCCTTCCGAGACTCCGATATGAATCGTCGTTTTCTACTGTGGCAAGAAAGACAAACCATATGCTCTCATTCGTTCAGAAAGATGATGTTCTACGAGCCGAAATCATTTGGACTTTGAAAACTGTGGTAGTTCTCGAGCATGAGCCTTTAATTCAAATGTGGACACCATATCATAATATTTTCCGACTGAATGTTCTCTGACAGTTGAATTGGTAACGAAAATTCACATGTGGGCAAAGAAGACTATGTACTTGGCCGTGTTTCGGTTTGGCTGCCTTTTATTTACAACAACAGCTTTCTTGGATAAAGTGAACTTGGGAAATGATTTGAGTTTGTTTAATATTTTTGACGAATCGATACAATAAGACCACTCAAGTCAAAACAGATGGATTTGGTACTAAGGTTTTGGGATGACTTAAAAAACCATTCGTAACTAGAATTTTTTTTTGCGTCCAGTGTTTTCATAGGGGACATGCGACTGCTGAAAGATATATCATTGGAAAAAAATCGTATCATTCTGGAGTACTGATAAGACTCGACTACGACGCCGTTTTCCAGAGTGTCAATGGGATGGACGCGAACAATGAAATGGTGTTTTCATGATCATTTGAATGACCATGTTAGATTGGATAAATACGAAAGGTTGACTTGGTGAAAAAAATTTAAAAAATATAGGTTCTTGCGGACTCCCGACAAACACAGTTTCATCCAATGCTTCAAAAAGCGGTTGC
Source organism: Prostheceraeus crozeri (assembly GCA_907163375.1). NCBI lineage: Eukaryota > Metazoa > Platyhelminthes > Polycladida > Euryleptidae > Prostheceraeus > Prostheceraeus crozeri. The sequence continues at coordinate 4,163 of CAJQUW010015045.1, forward strand.
TCAAAATCTGGTATGGGGAGATGTCCGGAATTTTTGTTTTTCACTTTGATACTCTTTTCAATAAAAAAAACTTCCCTTCATTCGTAATCACAGAGTATAGTCTTTATTATAAGTTTCGTCCTATCCTTTATATTTGTTATGTATCAGTTAACTCTTTAGATCCAGCGCGAAGGGAAGATTTTACGGAAACCACAACCTCCAACACCTCCCCTTAAAAGTTTTTGCGCGCATCGTTGGAATTGAGAACGGTAAATGTAATCGAATCGGGCCATAGATGTGATTCCCAATATGAAGATTTTGTTGAAGCTGTCAGCAAAAAGAAAGTCAAGGAGGCCAGATACCCAATCGTATTTGCAAGTTGAAAGACATTTTATCGGATCCTTTGTTGGAGATCAAATTAGCATACTGTGCTGTCAGTAGCAAAAGCAATCAAAACCTATTTTTTGACAACAGTACCAGACTGATCGTCACAATCATTCTCCTTTTCTCGCCGATGATCTCCAAGCGTGTCGTGAAAACAATTGATGGGAAGATTTCTGAAAAACGCCAGTGGTCCATGGATTTCCAATATTCCACATAACGAATCTCGTCCAACTTGAGAGTCATTGAAATTGAACAATCACGTTGAAAGATTGGGAAGGTTGATCCCGGGTTTTTACAGCGGACACAATGCTGAAGACATTAGATCAGATAGTTGGGTCAGTCACGAATGAGTCGTCGATGAAGTTTCGAGGAGGGGAAAACCAAAATGTTGCTGCAATTGAGATTATCGAAAAGATACTCAAGAAATCTCCGTTGAAGAATCGAGTTTCGTGAGGAACTTGTGTCATGGCTTGAACCCAAATAAAATGGCAAATGAAACTCCGATGTATGTATAAGAATGTTTCAAGAATATTCTTGTGAACTTGTCAAATATAAGAAAAGTTAACGCCAAAGACTGTGATGCCATTTTGACACTGAATTCCAAAAGGTTTCCTTGCATGATGATGTGTTCCCAACAAGTCACGCCTTTCTCAAGTTTCAGCATGACAAAGAAGATGCGAATCGATGCCTTCAGTCAACAAATGAAGAAAATATTCTGATCTGTGGAAAGGTGGTATTCAAGTCATTTTGCTCCTTTCGCATGGCCAGGCTACTGTCGAGAAAGGGTTATCCGTTAACAAAGAAGTTGAAGTTGTCAATCTTCAAGAAAAAAAACACTTCCAATCACTTCGGTTGATAGTTGATTATGTTATGACACAATCGTGGCAAAAATTGAAGATGTTATCCTTTGGACCGAAAGAACTATTGCGTTCATGATTCAGCCAGCAGAATGCGCTACCAAGACTACCTCACACAAGAGGCCAGGTAAGTCTGAAAGTGATGAAACGAAGAACAAACGCAAGCGCTTATTGAATGAAGTAGAATGAACTACCGAAAAAGATAGAGGTGTTTTACGCTTGAAATTGATTACTTGTTATCCAGTGCTGATGAATTGGCCAAAAAACCGAAGAAGAGAAGAATTTTGCTCTTCTTAACAAGAAGCAACGCGGTTTTTTTTTTTAGGAATAGTTTTCTTACCGATAAAAAAAAAAGCATCAACCTCTTGTATTGACATCTTCCCTTGGATGCAAAGATGAAAGACTTAAAGGGCATATAGTTCGCCATATACCATCTGCATACTATTAGTTTATTCTAGTCACTTTTATGAAAGTTTTTGCCCTCGTATGTAGAATGATTGTTTGATAAGATAAGAAGATTTAAGAGTAACTATGTTTTGGAATACTTAAATTTCTAGCTGATCGAATTAATATTTTTCCTTCACGTTGTTTAGTTGTAATTCATGTTTGTTATAAATATTGAACTGAAAATTAGAAAAAACGGATGAATCATGGCTACTCCTAATTATTTTTTTTATGTAATTATTTAGATTGCAATTTTGCTCTCGTTTTTTTTTGTTAAGACTGAGAAACATCAAGTTTGTGTATTTTTTGTAACATTTTCGTTTGATCATGACAATAGAGGCATACAAATATCAGAATAAAGTAGTTTTCCTTTTCATCATGGAACTAAATTTTGTTTTTTCTTGGGTGGGAATTCTTTTCAATGCATAAAATTGTTTTCAGTATTGTAAGTGCGGCATTAATTTAGAATATGCTTATTACCTCAAGATGACATTTTACTGATGCCTTACTGATGTCAAACAGAGGGGGGGGGGGAGGGGGGGGGGGGGGGGGGGGGGGGGGGGGGGGGGGGTGATATTATTGAGTATAGCCCTAAGTGAAACTCTCGAAACCCCTCGAAAATTTGTTGAATGAATACCCTCGAAAATTCATCCTCCGTCTCTGTACGAACCCTGTCATGACCAGGTACCATTTATAAAGATGTCACTGCTTTCATGCATTGATGGATGGGTGATTTTCATAAACAAGCCTCCGTTTGAGGTTTGAAGGTTGCACATGCGTTCCCCAGCAAACAACTGTTTCGATATACTCTTTCCAACGTTTCAGAATTTTGTCGCGCTCCATGATGATATCGTCGTCCTTAGTTTCAATGCAATAACAAACTGCACTTTTCTTTGTTACTTTCTGTAGAAATAAGTTTCGAAATACTCTTAGTTATGTTCGTCTACTTACAGTACATCAGCAGTTGACCAAACCGAAAAAAAGGGGTTTTTTTTTGATCTGCTTGATCATGTAACCATGCAACAATGTTCAAAAAACATATCCTACCAACAGTCTATTGTCGTTACAATATATACAGAGATAGCATAAGTGCATCAAGAGATGGCTACATAAGCTACACAGAAATCCTTAACAACACTCACCAATAATATGAATCAATCTCTATAACAAATGTCGCAAGAGATATCCATATGAGAGATGCGACAGATATTTTTGCCGAAAATGAGAACACATATGATCTGCACTCATAAATAACTTCGAAGTCCTTTCAATAATTTTATGATTATTAGAGCAGCTAAACAAATATGCAGAATATTGCTGAAACCATTGTCTATCACTAACACCCCCCCATGATTTATAAATCATTCTAAATTTATAGGCAAACCGATATATACAAATGGAGAAATGAGATTAAATCACATAATCACTCAAGTAAGCAGGGGTTCTCCTCGAGCGAAATCCCTGTCGATATCGGGTTGTACTGCGATTAGCACCATGTGATTCTGGAAACGGTGAAAAGTTGAAAACATCTGAGTCCACACCCTCCATGACAGGCTCGTCAATTTCGTCACTGTCGTTTTTTGTAGGATGAGAATCGTCATCTGAATAAAAAAAAAAACACTGGACGATGTAAAAGCAGAACCACTCTCTTGAATATAAGGTAGTCGATTATGTGAGTCTTTAGGACACGCTTCAAATGACTGATGTGCCTTGTAATTCCATCTGAATTGAGTTCAAGTGAAACTGGTGATTTAATTTCAGTCACTCTGTGAGGCCCACTCCATTCACTGTCACATTTTCCTTCTGTGCAAGGTAAACCATATCACCATAAACAAAAGGATTGGAGATTGAACACTCATTCTCAGTCGGATGCACCAAATTCATCTTAACAGCTTCACAGTCTATCACACGTGTTGACCCTACTCCAGGAATTCGGGTTCACAGTGGAACACAAGGGCAAATGGCGATGGCTTCTTTTGACTGCTCGTAACATTATACCAGAACGTACATTCATCGATTGAATTTTTTGATCTCGCCGCATAGTCTTGATGGTCCTATGGTTACTGATACCATTTCCTTGTGATCGATATGCACACGAAATTCTTGTATCACAGCCCAATATCCATTAACCGTCTGACTTCTCCACTTCGGTACTCACGCTGCCATTGTCCGTTAAAAATTACTTCGGAGGCCCCATCTCTGAGAACACTTGATTGATTATTATACAGACTTCTTTGGCTGATTCATTTCTCAGCAATTTCCATATGCAGAACTTCGAGAAAGTATCGATAAAAGTCAAATAAGCCTTTCCTCCTATGTGTGTTATATCACTGGAAACTCTACTCCATACCTCAGACGCGGCAATCTCTCCCTTTTTGAAATGGGGGTTGATGGTTGGACAAATCTTCGCGCATTGAATACAGTCACCCACAATTTTCTGAACCAAAGATTTAGAAACCTGATCGCCTAACCTGACTCGAGCAACTCCAATGTTCTATTCACGCCTAGATGGTGTCGCTGATGAATCCTCGTAACGACATCTTCCTGTTCTGTGACCTCCATGCCCAACAAGGCAGTAGCTTGTAAATCGTCATTCTTTCTCACCAACCAATTCTTCGGAACCCGAGTCAACTTATTTGCGATGTTCTCTTCTGATCTGACCAACTCAACAGCTACCTCAAGATCTTCCTGCTTCTTCAATTCCCGTAATACATCGATCCGTCGGCGAATTAATAATTCAGACATTGAGTGAGTACGAACATTGTGGCTAACTGTAAATGCAGTCTTCAACCAACCACGAACAGTTGCTCAGTCAGTTTTGATGAGAAAGGACTTGGCATTCCACTTGATAGCCATGTTGACACCTCTTATAGCCGCGTCAAGCTCACTGATGTTGATATGGGAGCTATCGTCTTCCCTTCGAAGCCATGCCGCGTCCTCAACAACTGAACCACCGATTTCCACCATCACACCAAGCTCCAAATTACTCGCGTCTACCCAAACGGTCATGTGTCCACTTGCAGGTACCATCCACTTGCCTTTAACAGGATCATCTGTCTTCAGTCTCCGAGAGATCTCCGTCACTTTTTCCATGATTGATTGACTAACTGCATCGTCCCATCCAATACCGTCCCGTGCTGTTAACCTTTGAAAATAGGCACAAGCAATCCGTAACCAATTACAGATTGGAAAATGGCCCAACCACTCACCAAGGAACTTGTGGACTTGCCTCCTGGTCAAGCCATCTTCAAAAAGATGAGGAAGTTGATCATGTCGACGTCATTGAAATCTCCTATCAACTAGAAGCCCCAGTACTCTGACGGAATTCTCACCTAACTTCTCGACCGGCTTTGCGACGAGGTCCAAATTCCTTGAGATGGCTAACAACCTCTCCCACAGATGCCTTCTCCTCATAAACGAAGATGTCATCGATATAGCTATTAGCTGAAGCTGCCAATTTCGAATTCAAGCTCAACACTTTCTCTACAATTCTACTCATTGCTTTAGGAGCTATATTGAGACCAAGCCCAAGTCTTGTTAGAACAAACAGTTGCCCTTTCCATCGAGCAGCTTGATACGCCCAAAGAGAAGGATCCATTTTGACCTACAAATATTGCTTTCTTCAAATCTACGATTGCACAGTTTGGGCCCCATCTGCGACACACCCGAAGTCGTTCCTGACAAAGAGGGGTCGCTGAACCTGGGAAGCTCACAATGTACTCATTCAGATACCTGAAATCTAATACCGGTCTGATCTTCACTGTCTCACCCTTTTCTTGCTTAACTGACATCATCGGCAGTACGTTCTTAACCTCGCCATCTCTTTCTCGATTCCAACGTAGCAAAATCCCTTCGTCAATCCAATCTTGAATTTCATGGTCAAACTTTTCAACGTGCTCTTCAGGAATCTTGTAGTTACCCCTTCTGTTGTTAAGCGGGGGAGCACCATCCTTCCATTTCCATGAAACCGTCCACTCTCCGTCAAAAGTAGCATCAAAATCTCTCTCACTGATGCCTAAACCGCTCGCTCCAGGCAAAGCAGAGCAGGCCATATCGGTCCCCAGTACGTTCTGACTCAGCCCGATTCGCACGTCTCTAGCATCTTTCGAGTTTGGAGATACATATAGACCATGTTTGAAAATAACCTCTAGACCGACTATTAGATCCATGTCCATGGAAGTTTACCTCGCTAGTTGCCGTTGGGGCGCCGAGTTCTCTGTGCTTCGAACCTCCGCCCTTGCTCTCTGCTACTCCAGCGCGGAGTATTGCTCGCCAATCTGGATACAGAGTACCCACTCCAAGAAGATAGACTGCGCTCTAAATGACACTATGCGACTAATCTCTGGTTGTATACGCAGTACGCCAATTGACATCCTGTCCATTCTGAGTGGCATTGAACCTCCTGACATCCGCCGCGAAAGACTCGCGATAACGGCTTCACCAAAGAGCTTCGGACAGTGACCACCTGCTGCATAAGAAGCTCTTCGTCAACGACCGACCATCAAGAAGACTTAAGTCACGCAACCCTCTATCCAGACGACACAACGGCCTTATCCCACTATCAACAACCTATTCCAACTCATGGGCTGCAGATGAATGGAGACGAAAATGGACACAGGCGAGTCACGGACTTCGGCGCTTCATATCCGAACCGGCTTACCATCCTCCCGCCTCCGATCTCCCCAGAGGACAGTGGGTCTCCTGAATCGCCTCCGATCTGGACACGGCAGATTCGCTGCATTCATGCATAAGATCGGTCTGTCCTCAAGTGATTCCTGCAGATGCGGAGACGTTCAAAACTAGTGAACACGTCCTGATGTGTCCTGTAATTGGAATGTGTGGTGACCTGAAGACCGTCGATCGTGACTTACGCACGTGGCTTCGTGAAACTGATCTTTGTGTTTAACTTTCTTTCTCTTTATCACTGTACATTTCAAACGAATATGTATATATATATATATATATATATATATATATATTTATATATATATATATATATATATATATATATATATATATATATATATATATATATATATATATATATATATATATATATATATATATATATATATTGTCACCAACTACAACCCTTTCCAATATCACACTTCGATTTACTTCAACTATTTGACAGTTCATTATCTCCAGTCTTATCCATTCTGAACGACCACTCAAATTACTCAAATTGTTTATGTAACTGGACTTTACCAATGAAACACTGCATCCTGTATCAAGTAAACCCATTCCCTTCCGATTGGTGAACGTCACTTTCTTCATCAAGGCAATTGCCTCGGAACCAGCTGTTACTGCGCACTTGATAAACTTCCGGGGGCAACACAATCACTCGCTGACACAGTCACCCCCGCTACCTCGTTTAAAGGGACCGCAGGAGCTGCTGTGGATCTTTGCTGAGGACAATTCGATTTTATATGACCAGTCTGTCCACATCCAAAACAAGCGGTTCGACAATCCTTCCTCACATGGCCCAACCTTTGACAACCCAGGCAACTAACTTGCGGGCGCTGAGCATGGTCTGGTCTCCGAAAGTTACCAACGCCAGGTAAGTTTGTTCCCGGCACAAATGAATTTGTTTGCTGAACCCGCATACCAGAACAGACTCCAACCTCGATCGAACTAGGCCAGATATTCTTTGCCACAGTCAAAAACTTATCGTACGTCAAATCATCTCCAAGCTGCATTTTTACTTGCTCCTGAATATTTGACGGCAATGCATTTATCAGCAGCAAACCGTTACAAATTCCCTCGCATTCCCACCTGCACAAGTTATGTTATAGTACTTTTGAATCTGATCCCCAGCCACATCCAATGCCTCTCCTAATGTCACCCTCTTCGACACAGCCGCATTCCATGCTTCGATTCTCCTCATCCCAAAAACCTTCCTTAACGCTGTTTTAATCATTACAACATCTTTTTTGCTACTTTCTGGTAAATTTTCCAGACATCGTGAGCAGAATCTGAGAGGTACATAGACAGGAACTGTACCTCCTTCTTTTGCATATCATCTATATCAACTGCTAATTCAAACTTGTCAATCCAACGCTCTATATCGCCTTCACCCGCAAAGTTACTTATTTTCTTCATTGCTTTCATATCTGATCTTTCAACTAATTTAGCCCAGATATCTTGTAGAAATACGTTTCGAAATGCTCTCAGTTATATTCGTCTAATGATTATTCACTAATTAATCACTAATCATCACTAGCACTTTCCTAATTCTGTCATGCATCAGTTGTGGATTTCTGCGCTCTAAGGTCTCGAGCTCTTGGTACTGCTGATTATAGAAACTCTCTTTTTGTATCTTTGAACTTATTTCTAATATTTCTGTCAATCATGCGGTAGGCATTTGATCCTCTATTCTCCTTTCTCCTTTCCTCCATTATAGCAAAAATCTCTTTTGTGTCATCCAGTCGTGTTTCTTCTCTCTTTGCTTCTTGTGTATCACTTGCTGAGGCATTGCATGAAAACTTTGCTGGATTTCTTGAAACTGCGTTTGGGTATCTTTCTCTAACCTTTGTTTCATTTTGTCCCGAAACTGTCTCCGAAAAAATTTCGTCCTGCATTCGTCGGATTTCTAACCGCGGTGGCCGTTTGTGCATGTTTATCTTCTTCATATTTAGTCTCATTGTGGCGACCAGCAATACGTGATCAGCGTTGCAGACAGCACCCGGATACCCTTTTACCTGTAGAATGGAGTTGCGGCATCTCCGATTTACAGGAATTGGTTCTGTGGTAATTTACAGTATGTTTGGTTCTTGGCATTTTCGTTGGGACTGCACCATGTCCATAGATGCTTCTCATCATGCTGAAACCAGGTGTTCGCTATGATTTGAGCATTTTCTTCACACCAATGTAGCCATATATCGCCGGTTTCATTTTTTATGCCTAATCCGTGTGGTTTCAACTATATTTCGATGCCTCTCAGCAGCAACCTTGGCGTACAAATCACTCATCACCAGTGCCATTTCCAGCGATTTGCAATGCTTTGTCGGCAAATCAAGGTTTTCACAAAACGCTTCCAGATATGCGGCGCTGCTGCTGCTAGTTGGCGCATAAACCTGAATTATGGAAGTATTGAAGAGAGATCCTCATAGTTTCATCATGATCATATGGTCTGATATTGCCCAGAAGCTTCCGGTGTCAGCAGCGCACCGACGCCTCGCATTTGGTCTTTCTCTTCACCAGAGTATACGAAAGTCATATCGTTGACTACGACCCTGTCCGATTGCGTCCATCTAGCCTCACGAACACCTAGGATGTCCAATCTGGATATTCGCATTTCGTTAATCACGTTGCGCAGGTGACCTGCTCGATGCAGAGTACGGACGATCCATGTTTCGATTCTTGTCTTCTATTTTCTCCACGCTGTAGCTTGATGACGATCTGAGGCGTCCCACGTGACCGACGAACTCCTACCGAGCGGGGGACTCCTTTGAGACAAAGGGCGTCCATTTACGCTGTTTATCTGTATTCCTTCTTGAGACATTTTACCATGGTTGTTTATTATGAGCAGCGATGAGTGCCGTAGGGCCCCAGTTCCCTTTGACTCCCCTTTTCTGTCTGTGGTGGTCCCATAGTCTTTGTGAAGCCAATCACAACTGCAAGACAGCAGACAACCCACTAAAGCAGTTGGAAAAAGGTGGAAGCCTGCAGCTTTGATGGCATTTAGTCAGTGTTCCACTACCCTCCCCAGACTGTGGGGTTGGCTGGGTTACTTGACCGCCGCTCAGCGCTCGGCGTTGACAGGACATTAGCGCCATTGACCAAACGGATGCATCTAAGTCAGTACGGTGCTTTACTGCTCTTGTATTTATCTGAAAATTTTATTTGTTCCACATCAACATTTAATCAAGTTTCTTGAAAGACACCGAACTGTTTCAGTGTACAAGTCGATTTCGATTACCCTTGAAATCCTGAACTCATTAGATGAAGCCCTAAATACTGATCACAAAAAGTCTTCAAATTGGGTCTCAGATTTTTCGTAGACAGCCTGCTGAGTCACTCCTAAGTTTTATCAGTTTATTAATATTAAATTGTCATTGCCGGTGCAGACACACACACAAGTGTAATTTTTCATTAATTGGCTTCAGTTATTAGATGGCCTACAGGTGAGGGATCGTCGGTCATCTACGTGGCCCATTTAAGCATATTTTTGATCCCCACTCTTAATGAACTTTCATGGACATTGCTCGAGACTCCAACCCGCCATCGTGTGGACAGCAGACAGTAGGTAAAGTTATGTTGGGACATTGGTTTATTATCGCCTGGTTCATCACCTACAATTTCAAACACAGGAAAGCTTAATGGGCTTCAGCATTCTCACATTAAGAGCGGCATTCTCACATAGCCAGCAGGAATTCATAACTGTTGAAATTACATGAACGAACATTTGAAAGTATAAATAGGCCTGTTTCATTAACGCAACAGCCGAGAAATATGATGCGTGGTAATAGACATTTAAGAATTATAAATTAAGAATTTATTTATTTAATAAGCCAATTAAGAATTTTAATAGACATTTATTGTACCAGATCAGCCTGTGTTACAGCCGCATGACCGAACTTTCACCGACTCATCGGTGCTCCATACAATCTTCACAATTATCAGTCGCACGAAAAAGCCAGGATAAACAGACGTAGAGAGGCGTTTTGTGCAGTCTTTCAGCTTGTCCATGCATTCTGGATATCTTAAGCTAGTTAGGGCCATTCTGATCCGTGCTGACGAGCCCTAGTAGTGCGAAACGCAGCGTCTACGACTGCCAATAAATTTCGTGCTTTAATGATACAATTTCAATAGCTGCTCCACAATGAAAACGTTTCAAGATCTGTCAAGAACATCTGACTAACAAGCTCTTCGGCTTATGAACATATAAGAAAATTGTAATAACTCTCCACAAACAATAATAGCAACGATTCTATCTTGTAACGTAGGTTCTTTCAATCTCCACTTACATGAAGCATCTTCTGTAAATTTACTCCAGCCTTCTATAATTGCGAGACGCGCATTAGACAGTTAAAGAGATATCCTCTTTCGTTAATTAAGATTCGTTTTGTAATGTGTCGATGGTAAGCCGATTTTTCATTCAACTTGAGTGGACTCTTTGTCAAGTCATTTAAGAAAATGCTATTGGCTGGTACTATGTGACCCTTTGCTACCTACCGTGTAGCTCCCACTCTTCCATGCATGTCCCAATTTTTTACATGGCTTTGTATAATTGTGTATCTGAAATTTTGTGTCTCTTATATCTTTATGTGAATTATAAACCTTATTCTATACTATCATTAATTAATTGCCTGATGAACGCCATAGATTATAGCTAAAATACATTGTAATCGTTAAGAAAATGGAGCTCATTCCATCACATGAATTTGGCTCTCTCTAAATAAAACAAATTAGACCTCTTTTTCAGTTCATCATGTCTACTCGTAGTCGTAGTCCTGTCCTATCAAGACTGAATTCAAAAACAAACTGCTACTTTGATTTCAACTTAAAACATGTGTGTGCATCATTCATTTAACATCAGGGAAAGCGTGAGTCGAGCTCTCTTCACAATTGAGTTGCATGTTACAAATTTACAAATTCGCTCTCAGGATCTTCGCACTTTCGAAGCTTATGTTTTCCCATAGATTTTGTCCTTGGAGCTGGAGTCCTATTGACAGAGAGAGAGAGAGAGATCTGCAGTGATTTTTTAGTTATTTCCTGCTTAAAATGAGACGCCCGACTCCCGGACACGCACCGATGCATGTACAATGAGGTGTGAAGGTAATTCTGTATTTATTGTGAAGTGGGGCATTTAGATGGGGTTCACTTTCTGATAGGCCTATCTTGATTGGACACCAGTGGTCCTACGGCTGCGTGAATTCACGGAGGGCTCATGCTGCGCGTGAATGTGAGAAAAATGGAGCTCATGCGTGAAAAATCAGGTACCCTTCAGCGTAAAATTCATGGATGATGAAATCACATTCTAATATTATTTTCTGGAAATTATGATTATTTTGGATCATCATGATTCATTTTACCCGCTATTATTATGTGGAGATTCGATGTGGCTGAAGGGTATCTCCCATGGCTTCATCAGAATATCATTCAATCGCAACCATCCTTTGAAGCACATATTCGGCGGTGCTTAAGATGTGTTAACATTCATTAACTTGTTATGAGTTTAGGGCAATCTTGCTTGATTCTACCACACAGCAACTCTGATGTCGAGTTAATTTATTCTATCCTGAGTGACATTACTCCAGGATTGCGTGATAATGTGGCAAATGTATGTGTAGGTTATCACGCACAATTGAAGAGAGAACAGAGTTCAAGGAAAAGGTTGATAAAGATGCAAAACCCTAGTCGTACGAAGGAAAGTTGAAAGCTGAGCGAGTGCAGGTTAGTGAAAATTTAATGTATAGGTTGGAAAAGATGTGATAGGAAGTAATGGAAGCTTCAAAGAGGAATGACAATTAATGGAGGAAGCTGAAAAGCTAGTGAAATCTGTCGCAGATGTCAAGAATATCAAATTGAGAATAGGAGAAAATTAGTTACGAAACAGCTGAAAGCAGAAAAAAGATTCGAAAGATTCCTGTCAAATATGTCTGGCAAATATATAAAACCAGAAAACGAAGTTTGAAACACTTTGTTGTTGGGAACATGATAGCAAGTTGTTCACACTTATTCTGGACATGAAAATATGTGCACGTATGCAAGACTTCATGAAAAACAGTCGATGACATAGTATCATGGGTCAAATGCATGTGAATTAATCCATCTTATTCTTCCAATATTTCAACATGAATCGTGAAATAATTGAAAGTTCATAAAGGATTGGAGAACTTCGTAGAAAAAGGCTTATTTTCTTATAGAATAAGGCTCAAAGGCTTATTTGCATTCTCACCATGTAGGTTTCATGACTACGTTTGACTAATATACACGAATGTCTGTTGGAAGTGGTGACAAAATAATTGCAGGTGAAGGTATTTCTTATGACGAAGGATGGTAGATAACGTATTTTAGATCACATACAATGTGAAGAACATGTTCATGTATATTTCCATACTTCAGATGTAAAATGTTCCAAAAATTCGACATGGACATCTAGAGATGTCGACATTAGTCTACTTGAATGGAAAGGACGTGAATCACAATTGCACATAGTCTTATGACACCATTTTCAGTTAATGCAAGATGTTTTGTTTAAATCAAGACTCATAACTGATACTATGACAATCTATTCAAGTAAATTGACCCGTATGAATTAAGGCAGTTTTCAGTTTGCGATTCCGCTATTTTAGGCATGAACAATAAAGCCACTATTACTGGCCATGCCCCAATGGTCTCCGTGGTACAGTGGTTAGGTGTTTGGCTAGCGATCTTTCTATGTAGTGATAGAGCCCCGGAAGTGTCACGGTAAGTCAGGATTAACGGCATCCGGGCTAAAAGATCAAAGCGCTTTAAATAAAAGTCTGACTATATCAGCACCGTCTAAGTTTTCAGAATGGGGAAGTAGTGACGTTAAGCCAACGTTTTTTATAAACCATGCGAGGATGTGTTGCATAGATATTCATAGGCACATATATTTGTACATGTATGCACATGTACGTATATAAACCCCTGTGTGAATTTTACGTCTTCGCGTGAAAAATGGAAACATTCCGCGTACGACCAATGTGTACAATACCGCACATAAAAGGCCTCATGTACTTGCTGCCCATAATATATCCGAATTATGAAGAAATTAAAGCTCCCATTGAACAGACATACCTGCAAAATGGTGTGTAGTATAATTCAATACTTGATGAATGCTGCCACTAAGTAAATGGATAAATCTTACTTAATTCCTCCATGTAAGATAACTTCGGTAGGCCAGGGTTGGTCGGCAAAAAAACCCACCCGGAGTTTTATCGGGTTATATCCGGGCGGGTTTTTTATACCGGGTTTAATCGGGTTTTTCGGGTTTAATCTAGTTATTTCGATTTCCTTGAAATTAAGAGGTAATCTCTTATTTCATAATTATCATTTTATTGAAAAATCAAACTACATTGCACACATCAGTGTAATGTAAACCATGATTAAAATACAATATCATGAGAAAATATCGGTGAGTACTTAATATAGGTTACTGTATTTTAGCCGTACCAAATATTCAGATAATTACAGGCTACCTAAATAAGGAATCATATAAAGTTATTCTCTCACCTACATTTACGAATAGTTTACTTTACACAAGATTGGCTGTTATCTAAAATTTATAAGTTTTTTCTGCTATTGTATTATCAGAGAGAAAACACATGTGTACAGTAGAGGCTATAAATTGAACTTTATATTAAAATATATGGTCAAAACGGGGAAGATCTAATGAGTCATTTAAACATCGATCACCAAATATCTGTTTGTTATACCGGTATTCAAAAAGTAAGAAAATATAGGCCTAGACAAAAATATAGGCCCAACTGTTAGCAGTATTACTGATACTAAAGCTAAATAATACGCAGATCGTTTCGTCGAACTTTCATATCATAATTTCGATTCATTTTATTTATTTATTTATTTTTGATTACCTGAGGATGGTCGTTTGGTGTGGTCGAAAGACCTCGTCCTAATATGTGAAATGGAGGACGCACGCTCTTTCTTATGGTCCGAAGTGTCCGTCGCAGACTTGCAGCCTGCTGCGGTATCAGTAATGACGCGCACGCGCCACCCCGAACTCCCCATCATTTCCGAGTGTCTTTTGTATGCGATAATAACATTAATGATCAGACTTGTGGGCAGTGGCTTTTCATTGTTTGCCAATATCGATCTTATCTTACGCACTTTCGACTGCACCAGCCACCCAAAGACATGCGACCAGCAGCGTCAACCAAAATGCGTGCGCTCTTCCGAATTCCCATCATCTCACGAATGCATCACTACAGTCCGCTGTTGACAAATCCAGGCTGGCTGATGTCCGGCGAGTCAGGGATGGACAATGGGCATCATATCAGCATAGGCGCTAAGTTTCTTGCGCAATGAAAACATCGGACGTTGACATATTATTCGGTTTTCCTTTTCAATATTTAGTGTTGTAGTAAGAAACATGTAGATTACGGAATTGTATACATTCCATACGATGATTTTTGAGAAGAGGCAGAGTCAATAAATCAGAAAAAATGAATTGGAATTACTGTATTTTAATTAGAAGCATCGAAAAAATGACATAATATGGAAAAATCCATTTCGCCCGATTTCACCCGCCCGATTTCGCCCGCAGGGCGGGTGAAATCGAGTTTTTTCTGACCGGGTGGGTTTTGACCAACCCTGCGGTAGGCGTCTACTTTGTTTTCGAAAATGTGCTGATGACCAGATCATTTATTGATATGATCAAAATATGACCAAAATATAATCATTTATTATATATCATGATTATATGTGATCATTCATATATATCATATTATATATCAATAAGATTTATCATAGAAATCATAAAATTTTGGAATGAAAATCATGAAAATGAATTTGGTCATGGAGTTGAAGCCCCTTGTATGTCTCGCTGTTACATGATGTAATAGATGATCTTGTTATTTGTATATCCAATAATTTCCTTTACAGAAAAAGCATGTTGCGACTTCAGAAACGGAAGCCCTCTCTCGAAAAGGTGAGGGTACTACAGCATCCATATTTTTCAATTTGCATTTATGATAAGTGATACTTTAATTTTGTAGACAGAAAATGACTTGAAAAAGTCAAAAATTGAAGAAGATGATTCATCATCAGATAACGATGACATTCAACTTATAGACGTAAAGAAGTCGGCAGGTCCTCTATGGCATGATTCTGACGATTCTGATGAAGAGAATGATGACAAGATTATCAAAAGGTGAGTAATAAAGAAACAATGGGAGAATTTACATCCTTTATTCACATTGATTAATGTTATTATATGTCATTCTATCATTAGCATATCATTGCATTCTTTCATTATGATGTCTCAATGAAAACTAAAAGAAGTAATTCAAAATACTGAGGCATTTGAAGACGAATTAAAGAGTGGTACTTTGATATTACCAAGTGAATTTTAGTCATTTTTTTTTGCATTTCTGAGTTACGAATACTGGACAATACAATGCAATATTCGATTTCCGTCAGATTTATTTGAAGCATGCGTTGAAATATAATGGGTAGACTGAGTTTGTGTGAGTAGTATAGTGCTATTTCAGCAAAAGCACATTTTGATTGAATACCATAATAACATGTTAGGTTTTGAAACAAAATCGTGAAATGAGAGGTTATATATGTTAATCTTGTCCACAGACTTGCTCATCCTCTTGTTAGATATAAAGCTTCTACTCTCTATCACTTCGGGCGAAGCGCTTTAGTAGTTTTCAAAATTCTTATGTAGACAGCTTTAACATTATTGAAGGTATTTCTTTGTCAATGGTTGCTCACATTGGCTCATTTACGAAATCAAAAAGTGTTGCCAATTTTCAACCTTATCCTAAAGATATCAGAAGCATCTTCTGGCTCCTTCAGCATATTAAGAACTTTGAAAATTAAGCTAAAAAGACAGAAAAAGAAGAGGAAGGAAAATCCGTAACACAATTGAAATTGTCACCTGATAGGTCTTCATTTTCATTCAAAAACAGAAAGGGTATGGTTTATGTGGCTCTAAAACAACAGGCTCGCATTTGCGGTCCTCCAACCAGGGGGTGTGGAAGCGGAAGCGAATGCCCGACATGACTGATGCAATTTGTGTGTCAGGGCGAGGCGAGGCACTTCTGACTTTTGATCTTAAGTCTTGATATGAGTTAAGTAATAGTTGTCAGTGTCACATGTAGTGCTCACCCTATTACCCCTTATTACAAATTGGCACCTGTATTACTAAATGTAATTACTTCTAATTTTCTCATTATGATGAAAGCGAAGGTGTATTATCTCAGAATACTGGCATTGAAAATCAGAGAGCCTCAGTATCATCTATCCATGACAACTCCACACAATGCGAATTGGTGTGTCTTGAGGCAATTTTATTGTAGCATTCTCAAACACTCTTGGTCGTTCAATATTTTTTTTACTACACACGTGTTGGAAAAATACAACGTTTTTATTTCACAATTTCCCAAAGGTTAAAATTTTCACTAAATTTGAAAAATATTTGGCTTTTTGGCAAGTCAAAAAAACGCATACATGTCAGCTAGGGTTTACGACAGAAAGTTCGTGGAGACTGCGAAGTGTCAACGTCAGAACCTATAACTCGTAAAAAAGTGAAAATGAAGAAAAGGGGACTCGAAATATGCAAGGTTGTAGCCCATGTCCGGACTCTGATAATTGCAAGCGGAAGCGAATAAAAATCAATGCTTCTGCAGCCCTGTCTCCCAACACAAAGACATACAGGATCGCGATATAATCTCGAGAGGTCACTAGCCCAAACCTCGTGAGAGGTGCGAGTGTGTGAAGGCAGCCCCACCCCTAGCTTACTACTATGGCTCCTTGCTTTAGGTGCACCAGATGAATAAAAAAGTAATCAATTCATTGGTTACTGATACACTTAATGTACTCATTGAGGCAGAAATCAGTCAGCATAGTATATATTGTCAACTAATTTTTGAAAGAATCTACACCCTGTGAGACCCAGTGGAAGGAAAACATGGGGAACAAGATACAGCATTTTGAGCTGGCTATGACTTGTCTCAAATCATTGTTAATGGATGTGTGTACACGAAAACGCAGCTCACAGTTTGAATTTTAGCTTAATTGAAGCAGCGTGCTTTTTCATGTATTACACTATCAACAATCTGTCTCTTCTTCTTCTATCATCTCTCAGAGAAGGTTAATAAGTTTTGACCAAAGTACAATCAGAAGCGCCACTCGCACCTAATTTGCATGGCGGATTATTACTATTGCTTCAAATTGTAAATCGAAAATCATAAATTATAATTCAAAAATTTATCTAAAGGAATAGGATCAGCGGTGAAGCGACTAATCATCGGTACTTCTGAGCATCAAAGTAGGAAATACTGATTGCTAGACTGTGGTGGAGGATAGGCTATAGATATCTCGGAGGGTAGGCGAGGAAACCATGAGAGTCTGACTACAGCCATCGCTATCAGAAATTAAAAACATCAGAGCCAGAGAGCACTCTTGTACATTCTCAGATGTGCTGTCAAGTGGTGTCTCATTCCTCCTGCTGCTCCCGGTTGGGCGGGTTCTGGAAGAGAATGATAGAGACGATCAAGCGTTGCTCTTTTAAAACTCTGGTTAAAACTTCTCTTTCTCTTTCCGAATTACTTACTGTCCCAAATGAGTTGGAGGATCGGATCCGTTGTGGGGATGGTGTGGTGGTGTATCAAGAAGATTGATTCACATGCATATTAATTGGAAATTCCGATGATGGACAATAGTCTAGTGCTCTAGTTTAAAACGTGGTTGATAACAGACTTGTCAATTACTCATGAAATGCAATTGATTACAATTTATTCATTTTTCTTTAGATAATTACCGACATTATACTATACTATTTCCCACCATTTCCGGGCGGATATGCAGAGGTCAGTTACAACTGCTTCCCGGAAAAACAGATCACTCCTGTAGCATTGATATGAAATTGCCACCTTTTTATTCTATCCCGCAAGTGTTTTCCCCTTACATCTCTACTGCATTCAAACTGAAAATAAAGTACTGTGATATCGAGACTTGTGGCTTGTCGGAGGTTTTGTTGCGCTTGCAATTACATCTCCGCATGAGATATAAATTGATTTATGGATTTTAACTTCGGCTTCTATAAGAGTTTATGTGCCTCTTTTTCTGAGAGGAAAGTTTAGTAACATTAGTTTTCTTATTTACATTTTCCGATCAGCAATTAGAGGGGCAAGAATGTGATAACACCGGCACTTAATTTAGATTTTGACAATGAATTTCGTGGCAAAGTGTTTTGAAAAAGTATCTGGCAGTTGTACAATCGGTGTACATACTTTTGGGTATTATCGACGAGGATAGTAAAGCATTTTAAACTGCGTTCTAATGATCAGAGCTGACTGTAAAGTAATTGCAATTACTTCTCAATTACTTGGCTAAAATGCACAAATTACTCACAATTGAAAACTACTCACCAGAAGAAGTAATTGATTCAAAATTGCTAATTATAGTAATTGCAATTCCAACACAAGTCTGGTTAATAAATTACTTGTCTTTAATCCTTTTCCATTTGTATTTCAGTATTTTTCATTAATATCATGCATGGTATTCGGCCTACATCTTTCGCTATAACTTCACTACTGACAGTTAAATAGAAATTAAAACCTATGGTTCTACGAGTCGGGCTTTCGCCATACTCGAGTCGAGTTCAATAAAGCCGGGCAGAATTCCCATTTCAGTACAGTTAAGAGACGAAAATGTGTATGCAATTCAGTGATAATTCTGCCTGTAGCCATTCTTCACATAAACACAGGAGCAGCACTCAATCAGTATTAGAAAATCAACATAAAATCATAATTTATCCTTAATGAGTTACCTATGCAAGCTACTGCATTTGTTGCAGCTATGTAGAAGCTGCTAGTGAGCAGACAGAAAGTAGTAGCTCCTGTTTTGCTACTTGGCTTTCAGAAGTGAGAGAAAGCCTTTATTGTGTCAATAATTACATAGGTTAGTGGAGTTCGTATACTTACATTCTAACATAACACTGCTACGACAAGCATGCCCATTTTCTATCACTCTTTTAGGAATCCCATATCATGCAGTCTGCCACTTGCAGTGCCAATGTGAGGGTTACGCACTGCTGAGTACAATGTCAACTTGTAGCCTGTTGATAAACGAAGATGCACTATTTCGAATTCTTTTCTTTATAAAAATTCTTTGAGCTTGTTAATTTTATAGCACATGGCATTGGATTTAAAAAAGTGGCGCATGAAGCAAAACTATAAAGTATCAACAATTTCAGTTTTTTGAAGTAGCTGATGGTGAAAACACACTGTATTTGAAGCTAAAATATCATGTGCGAAAAATGCTCGGCGAAGATTATTATTTCTGATATGTGCATTTTTCCAGAGAGTGTGCAGCACAAATTACTTACGCTTGCAGCTCCTACTGACTTTGTTGTTTCAGTACTTATGTTTGTTGACTGTACTGCAGAAAGACCAAGTAACTTGCGAAGATGACTGAAATTGGCTTAAGGTAAATCGGACCAATACTCGTATTTCAGCGGTTGTACTGTACACTTTCAGGCAGCTGATTGCGATATGAGATGATCCCATTGCGAATTTCCTTATCATTGCAAACGTCATGATGATCATTCTTTGTATATTGATTCACTATGTTTTTTGCTGATGTTAATATGCGATTGAATAGTGATCCAGAATCACTGCATTCGCTGTTGCAAGATGGAGAAACACAGACTGAATCTGAAATATCTGAACGTTGTATATAATTACATAACATTATATAACTTATCTTTTAGCTAGTTGCATTTTAGTCAGATCGAGTGTTCGATTCGACATTTTCGAGTACTCGCAGGGCCATATTGAAGCCGCTCATTTTGTTTGATCTCATTCGTTCAGATCCCGATATATTTTTTGAAAACCTGAAAGCCCATAAGATTTTCGAGAGGAAAACTTAAAAACCGAGAAAGCTTTTGCTACTGTCTGTAGTAAGTATCATTAATTTCATCATCACTTTTTACAAATCATCTCGTGTTGATTAATATGTTGCCCTCTGCGTGACTGTTTCCAATCCAGTGTTTCAATGAATACGCATGACTAAGGTGAGTTTGAAGCCACTGAAAAATCGTGGTATTCTGCGATATTATCACAATAACACATTAAGTAAATAGGTCGTGCAACTCTGACGGTCTTCGAACCGAAGGGATAAATTGGTTCAGAAAATTCATCGGATTTATCTTTTTGCAGGATAGAAAAGACTATTGGCCTGTTCCTCTTCATTTATCCCTGTCTGCAACAAGTCGGCAAGATACCGATTCATCTGACTCGGAGTCGGAACCAAATACATTATCGGAGGTGCGAGCTGGACCTGTTCGTGGAAAGTCAATATCACTACCTCCGGACAATCTTCGATTCAAACGTCTCCGTGATGCAAATGCCGATGACCCTGCTCGTGCAATGGTGACTTCAGCACGTTTCCATCCTTGGTCTCCAGTTGCAATGGTAGGAAGTACAGACCGAACCCTGAAGTTATTCCATGTGAGTTGTCAAAACTTGTGTGAGTTAAAGTTTCAGTCTGTGAAAGAGAGAGAGAGTAGTCAGTCGAAGGGAAAGTATTGACTATTAATTTGTGGTAGACCTGGTCTGATTCCTGAATACAGGCTTGAGAATCTTCCGGCTTTTCCGGTTTTTTCGATCCATTTTGGTGGGTTCTCCAGATTCGCACAAAAAATCCATCAAAATTCCTGGAGGGTGAGGGTAGTGAGTCTTTCTGATTCGAGTTGAAAATTAAGAAAATCAGACAAGATTACTTCATATGATAACAAAATTCTTCAGGTATTTAATATTTAATTATATTTAATATTAATATTTTAGCGTACA
Source organism: Prostheceraeus crozeri (assembly GCA_907163375.1). Taxonomy (NCBI): domain Eukaryota; kingdom Metazoa; phylum Platyhelminthes; order Polycladida; family Euryleptidae; genus Prostheceraeus; species Prostheceraeus crozeri. Next base: position 25,341 of record CAJQUW010015045.1, read on the forward strand.
ATTGTTGATCGCTCTTGTCTCTCCGCGTCGTCGCGTGTTCTTCGCTTTTTTGGTGTTTCTTGGCCTCGGTCGTGGTGGATTTTGGCATCGTTGTGTTCGTCGTCGTTTGGTTGGTCTGGCGGTGCTGTCCTTGTGTCTATGTGCACCTGCGTTTGCGAGTGGTTACCATTTTCGTCGCCCCTTGATTCAATTGTCGGTCTGCGCATGCGCCGTTGATTCTTGCTGCCGGCAGTCATTGCTCTTCGATACATCGATTTAGTGCTTTACGTGTTATCCGTCATAAGTCGTCGATATATCAAGCTGTGTACGCAACTGCATTATTGTAACGCAGATAACATTGTAAAATTTCCATAGAAATCTGATGAACAATAGATAGCGGACTCTTTTCCGTCTATTTCATTCATTTCTCCGAAATATATATTCGTAGTCAAGAGAGCCTATAATTCAATCTTCGGTGGCGCAGTTGGTTACGGTTTACGCTCTATTTTGTCCACTTCAGAGTGCCCTCGGTTCGATTCCCCTCAACATTTTTGAGACCCATCATCATTGTCCATTCTTACAATGTCTAGTAATTCACATTCTCCTGCGAAGCGCACTACACGATCAGGATTATCATCAAATATAAATCTTGCAGATATCAAACAACTCATACAAGACTCGAATTCAAGTATAATGAGGAAACTACTAACTAGATACTATAAATGAGCGTCTTGAGCAACTTTCTCAGAAAATGTCAGAGATTGAACAGAGGACGGAGAAGCATGACAACGATATCCGGCAAATTTTCAAAATTTTGGATAATTTTGGTCGGGAAATCCCTAACCAAATTTTTGGTGAGATGGAAGATCGTCTTCGCCGAAAATCAAATTTGATAGTATCAGGGATACCCGAGAATAATAATGGAGCAATTGCTGCACGAGAGATGGATGAGTTGGTGATAGATAATGTTAACTTCACTCAAGTTCGAAGAAAAGGAAAGCCAAAGAACAATGGTTCAAGATTGTTGAAAGTTACGTGTGAAAATGTAGACAAGAAATTTGAGATCTTAAAAAAGGGGAAGGAGCTGAGAAGTTCAAATCAATTGGAACATGTTTACATCAATCCTGACCTAACCCCTTTCAACAACACGAATCGAAGCAACCAAAAGAAGAACTCAGACTGAGGAAACAAAATGGAGAAGATTGCGTGATCTACAAAAATAAAATAATGTCAAGAAATCAGATCAAGAATTTTCAGTGAAGTTTTTACGCAACAAAGAGGTTACGCTACCCAATTTGTTTTTAACGAATATTCAATCACTATGCCCCAAACTAGATGAACTGTCGATCTTCGCAACCTCCATTAGACCCTGTCTAATTGCTATTTGTGAGACATGGCTACATAGCAATATAGAAAATGCTCATATAAACTTACAATACTACTCTTCTCCCGTCCGGTGCGATCGGCGAGATGGCAGGCGTGGTGGAGGTGTATGCTTGTATGTACGAAATGACATTTGCTATCAAGAAGATCTCACTGATCCTCCATCTTCTATTGAATGCGTATGGGTTAGAATTTCTGAAATTGTCGTTTTGATACTTTATGTCTCTCCAAACTTGAATTCAACGGAATATGAGACTATCATAGATTATGTTGTGACCAAGTGTGATAAAGTAACCGACGGATGGTCAGACAGTAAATTCATGATTGCTGGTGACCTAAATCAATTACCTACAGCATCAATTGAACGTGTATTGGGTCTAACTCAAATAGTTACTCTGCCAACACGGGGTTCCAACATTTTGGATAAGATATTGATCGACAGCTATTTGAAGGAGAATTTCTCCCCTGTCATTATTGGTCCAAATTTTGGTAACGCCGATCATTCTACTGTTTTTGCAAAGCCGATCAGCTCAAAGTCATATTCTACATCTATAAGGAAGGTTTATGACTATCGGAGTAAAATATTACAAAATTTTGTGACTCATTGAGCTTAATCAATTGGAGTTGCTTCTATCGCATGGAGGAATCTTTACAAGTCAAGACCACTATTTTTTATGAATCGATCACTGAAGCAATGAAACAAATCCCATTTATATATGTTGAAATGTCGAGCATGGATAAACCGTGGATGTCCCCAGTACTGAAACACCTAATCAATTGCCGCTATCATGCATACCGGTCTGACAACGTCCCATTATACAACCATTTTAAGCAAAAAATTAAAGAAGAAATACAAAAGGCTAAACAAATCTGGGTCAGAACTTTGAAGAATGACAAGCACAATATCTGGAAAATCTTCAAAACTGAATTTTCCACGAAATCTGAATCGATGAATAGCCTTCATCAACTGCTGATGCAATTTCAAAATCCGAAAGTTGCCTCTGATGCGATCAACGACTATTTTGTTGGTGTCTTCTCTGAATCCCCAAATTGGAACTACTTGCAATCCCAAACTTCTCAGATCTCCGAACCTTGACAAACTGATGTTACTGTCCACAAAACGGAAGAAATGCTGCAATCTTTAAACATCAAGAAATCGTCAGGCTCTGATTCTCTTCCTCCATGACTTCTCCGCGACGCATCTTCCATTCTCTGTGGACCAGTAGCGCACTTATTTTGCCTGTCTGTTCTGGAGAAGAAAGTGCCCTCTCAATGGAAGCTAGCAAACGTAATCCCAATCCCAAAGAAATCTTGTCCATTGATTACTGACCTGCGTCCTATATCAATGCTCCCCGTTCTTGCAAAATTACTCGAAAAATTCGTGCTTTCGTCAGTTGAGGGAAAGATGATGTCGTTATACGGAAATAATCAATTTGGGTTCCGAAGAGGGTCCTCAACTCTTCATGCTAGCATTGCGATGCACGATTATATCACTTCTAAGCTGGATGTCAGTGGAGTATCAGGTGTAGCTGTGATATCTTTTGATCTAAGTAGAGCATTTGAACTTCTAAACCACGAACTTTTATTCAAATATCTACTTGAGAGCCACTTCCCTACAAATTTTTTACACTGGTTAGCTGATTATTTTCAAAACCGATTCCAGCGGGTTTGTTTGAATACTGTGTACAGTGACATTCGGCCAGTTACCTCAGGTGTACCCCAAGGCGCAACTCTGTCTCCTTACTTGTTTGCTGCGTATATGGGCACTTTAAAGGCTCACTTAGACGAATCAATGATGGAGAAATACGCTGACGATGTTGTGATATCACTCCCATTCTATCAAGAGGACAATTTGGAGGAAATGATACAAAAGGAAATACACAACACAAAAGCCTGGTGTATCAATCATTGTTTGAAATTGAATGAAAATAAGTCAAAGGTAATGATAACACCAACGAAAAACCTCCATGTCGATTTTACATCTGATATGCTCGTTAACGAACTAAAAATCCTTGGCACAATTTTTTCTCACGATTTGAAGTGGCGAAATCATATAGATTTCATTTGTAGAAGAGCAAGTCGCCGCATATTTCCTCTCAAGAGACTAAAGAAATTTCAAGGAGTGACTAAAGATGATCTCATCCAAGTTTACCACAATTTTGTCCTTGGTGTGCTGGAATATAACTGTCAGTTATTCGTATCGCTCAATGAACAAGAAGCCAATAAATTAGAAAAAATTCGCAAGCGTTGTCATGGAATTATCTGCGGTTTCAACTGTGACTGTGAAAGTTTGAAAGTCCCGACAATATTTTACACGAGCTCTTCCCCAAACGTTTGACTTTCTCACGTCACCTTCAACAGCCTATCTGTAAAACTCGCCGAAGAGCCGATTTGTTCATTCCATACTGCACATCTCTCTTCAATCAAAGTCTTCGCGTAGATCTCAAGTAATTTCCTGGAACACCGTATCTTCAAATTCTCATTTTCAACCAATCCGATATAACTTTCTGCCACTAACTTTTCCCATAACTGTTTCATTAGCTTATGATTACAATGTAAAAAGCACTAATTTTGTAAAGAATGATTTCTATTCATGTTTCAATAAAATGCTTATTATTATTATATTTTTGAACTATTGGAAGAACTGCCTGATTTTCGGGGTCAAGTACGCATTTTATTCGACTTCTTGATGTGTATGTCAATCTTGCTAATGATGATGATGATAATCGGAATGATATACAAAAAAATGTCAATCGGAAAGTCAGATCTAATTTTCGAAATGAAGGATTCCCTTGCAGCCGAAAGATGACAGATGATGGTAGAGTAAGGAGGAGAGTAATCATCAACTTCTTATTCTTCATTAATCAGTTGCCTCGATTAAATTTGTACTTTCTCGATGCTCTATTGCCGCTCTAGAAGAACTGCTTATGTATTTTTTTCCAGAAGAAGGAGCCATTGGTTCACATATTGCACGACGAACAGATCAAACTGTTCAAATGGTCCATCAACTGTCCTACCAAACCTACCATGCTGACAGCTGCCATGCCATCTTGTATCCACAGATATAGTCTTGCTTCAAAAATTTTTCAAGAAAAATAGATAGGTTTTTGGGTGCCAAATCGATAACTCTCCCAGCCTCCCGTAGTGACGTATTGAAAAATTCATTTCTGAAGAGGCATTCATGGCTTGTAGAAAATAGTTTGAGCTTGGAATGCCAATTGAATTTAAAAAGAAAAGTCAATTAAAATATTGATCACGAACGAGAAGCCATAACGTTACCCAGTCCCCGATGCTTCACCGACCCAAATCTTCCGCCAACCGCTATCTCAGGCAATAGCAATGATGCTTTTGACCTAGAAGTGTGCAACTAACTTACAGTTTTCCGGAAGGATCTGCGCATCGACGATAAGTGACCACCCCCTCTTTCTGCACCGATTTTCCCTCGCTATTGAAAGTTATTCTTACTATATTATCCTGCTTTCATGAACTTCAAGGTCAAGGCTTCTTTTGTGTGATGGGAGAAATTGCCGGTAAACAATCCAGTCTTATGAACATCTTTGTATGACGAAATTACTACTTTTCGATTTTTTTCTACAACCTTCCATTCAATTCCAATGCTCATGAAGAACTCTAAATCATCTCGACTTGCCGGTTTGCGCGTCAGCTTTTGAAACACTACATACACACCGACACGATAAACTTGATCCAAACCAGAAGATATGCTTTGAATGCAGCTCACCAAAATGAAATTAAATATTTCACTTGTCGGACACTGTGTTTGAACGAATTTGTTCAAAACTGTTAAGCGACATATACATAGGCCTATAGTTTGGAAGAAACACAAAGGACCAGCACAAAAAAATACCCGGTTAGCCATGAGTGATTGAATTTGGAATTCCAGAAATTCTCCGGCTTTTTGTTCCGCAGGAGTTCTGATGCCTGTGAATAGTGCATCATTTCAAAATAATAGTGAAATTCATTTTCATATCCAAACAAAATTTAATGTGTGTTCCATATCGATTACTCATCAATCAGAAATTTTTCAGTATTTGGACGACTAGTGATTGTTACATATAAATGTCTTATATGCACAGTTAACCAACACGGCACATTTGGAGATTTATGTAGCGCTGATTTCGTGAAATCGCCTCCTGGTGTCTGACGATAATACACATAATGTGCAGTTTGAGAAGTTTTAGCGTTCCTCAAAACATTATGAACATCCTTCAGTAATAAGAAAATACTATGCTTAAAATTGTTTTCCTCACATATCGACAATGAGCTAATCTAACTATGAATCGATCAAAGGGGTGCATTAGACATCACTCAAACATGCATCAGATTCTTCCGAAAAAGTTCGGAAACATGAACATTTCAGAAAATTTTTATTGCGTTTTTGAACAAATGTCGAGACCCAACGATAGTTGTCTAAAATTCGCTTTCAATGATTATTATTTTCCAACAGTTGGCTTAACTGTAAGCTCTTGATTTCTAAATGATCAGCAGAACATAAAAAATGAAGCTTTAATCAGTTTATTTTGTATGTAGCGAATTTTGGTGGTAACGAATTATTTTGCAAGGTCCCTTCAAATTTATTATACCTAAAATTAATTGTGTCTCTCAAACGCACAGGTGGATGGTGAAAAGAATGAACGCCTCGCCAATCACTACTTCGATCTATTTCCTATCAAATGCGCACGATTTACCCCTGATGGACGACGTGTTGTTGCTGCTGGAATCAGAAAGTCTTTCCGTGTGTTGGATATCGATTCAGGTAATGTCCAAAATGTGCATTCCATTCAAGGTTTGGAGCGGCCGATTCACCTCCTTGAAGTTAGTCCCGATGGCAAATATATAATTCTTGTCGGTGTACACGGCCTCCTTCATGTGGTGGAAACAGCGGTAAGTAATTCACTCAGTGGTCATCAATATTACCTTCATGTTCATAGCATTGTTGTGTTTGCGTACGTTGAACATCTTAGTACAAGTGAGGAATTATGAAAGCCGATGCACTTTTTCTCGTGCATTGCGAGACCTTTCGAGCGTAATCAGTGGCTTCGGTCGAGCAAGTGAAGTATGCAAACTGATCAATAAGAACATTCACGAACCATGCAGTCATATCACGTTCTTTGAAACTTAGGGAATTGAATATGCTTTATATTAAGTAGAAGCTTCCTCAATGTTTGCTGAGATAGAACACTTCATTCTAGCGCGAAATCTTTCGGCCTACATCGGAGGCCATTCTCAAGTGATTGCACTGTATTGTTGAATCACAACGATATCAGACGGATTGACAGGTACATGGTACAAACAAAATAGCCCGTTAACATCTAATGAACAGCACAATGATAGCATTATGAATGGGAAACCAACGAAAAACCAAGCTCAAAAGTCAAGAAGGACCAGTCATAGATTGATAAATCAAAATTGAAAGACAGTAATATACATCAAGACTAAGTCATACAAAAATGGACCACTAGACAAGACCAAAGAAGAATGCTAATGAATACTGCTGAAAGTGCAATACTAAAGGCAAAAAATCACGATCACAAAGAGGAATTTATGTCAGACTGAGCATCAGGTTTGATGGATTAGTCAGCTGTTTAAAGCATGGAATGAAAAAGGGTGGTATCTAGGACTTTCCGGAAATGGTGCGTCGGCAGAATCTTTAGGTGGTCCGAAGCACATAGTGCTGTAGTTTTGTGAGTACTCGCATGATTTGGAAACATGGGGAAATCACGTGAGTTAAAACCATTATAGCAAAGAGAATAATCATTTTAGAGTTTATAAGAAAGTTGGAACGCAAAAGAATATCACTGAAATATCATTTTGCAGAGCATGGAGAAAATTGGTACCATGGAAGCTAATGGTCGCGTAATGTCTCTTACATTCGCTTCAGGCGATGTGCTGTTTGCCTTCAGTGGTAAGTAATCACTTCAATTTCTCTTGTTTTGAAAAGTAGGAAGGGAAAAGTATATCTGTCGTCTTGAAAATGAAACTCTGACATCACTATTCCCTGATTGAGAATTTTGATGGTGCTGACAATTTATGTAAAATTTGCAAGAATTTTGGATGGTCGTTACCTTCATCCCGCATGCCCTTTTCGCCAACTTCCAATGACACTTTCGGGGCTTCATCTGTAAGGTAAACAACCACACTATGTCACACAGACTGCAGAAAAGCGTCTTAACTGGTCAAAAGTCTCCCACCAAGCCACAATTTACTTGCAGATTAAATAAACGATGATGTTTTCATGAGCAATTGCACTCATTTTGGAGGTTGCTTCACTCTTAATTGACTCCCAGTATGCATGTAGGCTATAATGAAGATGAACTGTTGAACATTCACTAACTGACGATTGAATAAGATACAAATTCGGTGTCTACAAACACGGTTCATAGGCTCGGCGGGTCACACGAATCACATGTTTTAGGCTTTGGCCTGAAATACATGTACATTTAAATTACAAGTGTATGAGGAAAAATTTGGAAGTTTCATAAATGGTACATCCATGATAGGTGATGGTCCAGATGGTTCAGCGAAATACTTTTCATTTCGACTGTCACTCCTTGTTTTCATCTCAAACTATCATGTTGATATCTGACAATGTGAGCCAGCAAAAATGTAGAAAATTCCGCACGGAAGGCCGTCAAATAGGATAGCTTGCCGCAGAGCGGTATATATTCGTATGAAATGTACAAATGGAAAGAAAAGTCAAAAACGGCATTCAGTCCTGTTTAGCTAGTCACGTAGTTCTTCATTCACAGATGCCAAGTCCCCACGAATTCCAATTGTAGGACATTGGAGCACATGGTTACTTCGGTTCGGCACCACATCTGCAGGAGGCGGTAGCTGACAGCCCGATACGTTTCATGAACGCTGCAAACCTTCCATAGTCAGACTGAAGACAATTTAGTAGTACCCTCCGATCTCTTTGCAGATCACAGCCGGGCGGATGGGGCTTCGGTTCCGAAATGAAGCGCCGTAGTCGATGGCTTGACTGGGACCATCTCATTCTCCAAGTGCCTTCGGCCCAAGTGTGAGGAGATGTTGGAGATAGCGAGATCGGTCCGCTATGCCTCTTTGATAACGGATTACGCGACTTGAGTCGTCTTTGTGCTTGTGGTGTGTCGAAAAGTTTCTCATGAAGCAGATGATCAGTTGCAGTGGCCCTTTGATGGAGCCGCATTGGCAACCTCTCGCGACGGATGTCCGGCGGTTCAACACAGCTGAGAACTGGTAGGATATCTGTTGGTGTCGTACAGATACATCCAGTTATAAGTCAAATTGTTTCCTTCAGAGCACAATCAATCTTTTTGGTGTGGGTACTGTGTGACCAGACTGGTGAACAATGTTCCGCACAGGAGTAGCATAGGGCAAGAGAAGAGCTACGTAGGACGTCGAACTTGGCACCCCAACGGCTTCCAGCAAGGCGGTAAAGAAGGGAATTGCGAGCGTTAATCTTGGCTTCGATGCTTTCTATATGTCAGTGAGTGATTGAGCATTATTCCGAGATATTTCGGGCAGCTGATGAAATTAATGGGTCTTACTTCGAGATTGACGTTAAACCTCAGATTGGCATATCGATTCTTGAGGTGAAAAAGACTACAAACTGTTATCGTAATATTGAGCTTTAGTCTCCATTGATGAGAAAGTGTGGTAAGGATGTCAAGATCTTGGCTTAGTGAGTGTTCAATTTCTGTGGTAGTTTTCCCTTTGTTCAAAAGGGCTATATCATCAGCGTAGATGTATTTTCTGCTAGTTGTAGTTGGAAGATCGTGAGTGTAGATGTTGAACAGGACTGGTGCCAGTACGGAGTCTTGTGGGAGGCCGTTCCGAAGAAGGCGTCGCCGAGACAGGTGGCCACGAAGATTGACGACGAAGCTTCTGTGACTGGCTAGCACCGTGATCATTTTCACTGTCCTTCGAAGGGATCGCTTCCAACAGTTTGAGGGTGAGTAAGACCACGAAGCCATGCAGTGTCGTAGGCAGTCGAAAGATCGATGAAGACAGCTCCAGCATAGACATTCTCCTCAAAAGCGCCCTCAATGTCCTCAGTCAGTAAAGCAACTTGATCAGCAGTGTTTCTATTTGGGCGGAAACCAGCCTGTTCGTAAGGAAGAATAAATTCTACAACTGGGTTGATACGATTGTGGATCAGACGCTCCAGAATGAAAAAAATGAAGCTATTGCGTCACTGCTCCCCATACTTGGGACTTGGACTGTGCTGACATAGTCAGACTTATGGAGCATTGTAGTACTTTTAGTCCGGATGCCCTTCCTGCCGACTTCCAATGACACCTTCGGGGCTCGATTTCTGGACCAAAAGATCGCTAGGCCAAGCACTTAAACACTGCGCCACGGGAACCACAGACGCTCCAGAATCTTAAATGCAATACACATGAGTCTGATTGGTCTGTAGCTCGAAGGGTAGTTCTCTGGTTTATTCCGTTTAAGGATGACAATGACCGCAGAGCGGTGTTCCACTAACACTGGGACGCGTCTTAATAGTTAGGACTAGAGTAGCTTTTGCTGATGAAACGAAAACTTTTTAGTAGGGCTGTGCGCGGTGCACTTGTTCTTCTTGCACCGGTTCTCGGGCCGGTCAACCGAAATTTCAATCAATTTTATATTTTACTGTAAAGTTCCAATCATAATTAAACCATTTTATTCGATTCCACTGAATAATTGAAACTGTAAATTTCTACGGTGTATCATGACAGTGAAACTTTTTGAAGATCAATCACGGCTATGGTTTAACATCTCGGACGGTGCTGACACATTCCGACTTTAATTTCGAGCGTTGTGATCTTTTATTCCGGATGCCCTTCCTGACGACTTCCAATGACACATTCGGGGCTGGACCTCTGGACTGAGTAATCGCTAGGCCAAGCACTTAACCTCTGTGCTACGGAAACCACCTACATCTATATCACAAAATGACTTAAGCATTTCCTGAGGTGGAGAAAAGTTAAAGGGTGACGGAAATAAGTTAATTTAAGTTCATGGTGATTAATCATTTTAGACCACAAAGTCTCTATTCACGCGACCTCAGAATTTTGGAAGCTCACAGTGAATACTGCGCACCCTGCTGTTGCTCCTCTTGCTAAGATATAGAATATCTTAAGCATTCCAACGGTCAGTGACTCATACGAAAGATTTTTCCGGCATCCGGGAATGTTATCACATTACAGAGAGACTGTTTGAAGCCGAGATGCTGACCACCACTGACTGTATTATTTAGTCACTGCAACCTTATGCAATTTTTTGTTTCATATCTATGTTATTTCTGTTTTTATCTAGCTTTAAAGAATTCATTTAGAACTGTCAGAGAGACGTACGGGATGAGTATGATGAGAGTTATTTGCATGTATTGGAAAAATGAAATTGAAGGCGGCCTATGTAAGTCTGTTTCAAATTCTTTAGCAGCACTATTAAAATTTTCCTATTAATCCATAAAATTAGCATTGAAATCTAGAAAACGAGCATTTATTATGAAATGTAGAGAGACTACTTTTAATGTCTTTGAATTTTAATTGATTATCACATAACAATCTGGAACACAAAGCAAATTTTGTTTCGCCTATACTTAAATAAGTGTGCTTCATTGCAACTTCTCAAAATTTTCGGTGCAAAGGTGCGAGCAGATGCGGCTAGCGCATAGCCCAATGTTATAGCATTTTTCGTTATCTTTTTAAATGTCGGCAAACACGATGGTACTTGTATAGTAAAATGAATGGCTATCATCTCAGTTCAGCTCTCAGAATGCGATAAACTACAAGTTGCACATTACATCAGGGATACATTACTTGGGAAGGAATTATTTCTGACAGCATTTCATTCTGTGAGCTTTCCGCATCACTAGTATCATACATAGAATCCTAGCATTGTACTAAGATATCCCCGCAAAGGAAAACTGTTCCGGTGCAACAGATCCTCGTTGTGACAGTCATTACAGTCACTTCTTGACAATAGGCTTTGGCGGCTTCAATAATGCTTCGATTCCTTGTATATTCATTTCCTTTGATTGAATGAGAATGGTTTTGTGAAACTGATAACGTTCGTATACCGACACAGTAATCATGCTTACTTCATAATTTATACATGCATAATCATCTACTCAAGCTGCAAACATTAGAAAATATTATGCAAGTAACTGAGAAGCATTGTTTACATAACATTTGTAAACTATTGATTAAACAAATGAAAGTATTTTTTCAATAGTATTTCAAGCCCTTTTCAACTATCAAAAAATAATGAAATGCTAAAGTATGAAAATGAAAGCAAAAATTAGAAATCTAGGACGAAAACATTCGGAACATGGGCTATTGCTTTAAAATGATTTTTGTATAATATTCTCTACTTGTGGACTATGTCCCCCACATTTTCACATTTCTTTAAAATTCGTAAATTGAATCAATCGTCATTTGTCAAAAAACTTCACGTACACGCAATTGAGACTGTTTTCTACCCGCATGCCAAAGCTCTTGCAAATCGGACAAGCACTTTTGAATTAGAGACAATGATTTGAAGTGTCTGTGGCTTGAAGTGACTTCGTCTACTCGAAGCTTTACTGTTGCTTGTGTGTCATTGCTCTCTCTCCGTCTTCTTCTCATGCTATATAAAATCCTCCCACGAGCGCACTTTACCACACCTTTTTTTAAGCAAGGGTTGAGCATAATGCTGTAAGGACTATGGCCAATGTCATAATCAATTCAGAACTGTCGCGAATTGACTTTGTGCTATGCGTTCAGACCACAGAATTAAATATTTTGTTCATCTGCGCGCAGATGAATCTAATTCTGTGGTTCAGACGATGAGGTCAGACCCAGTCAAATCAAGCTGCTGACGTCGTTGTACTTCAAGCTGTCGTCTCTCATTCGAAACGTGCTGGTCCGATTTGCAAGAGCTTTGGCATGTGGGTAGAAGATATCCTCAACTACGTGTACTTGAAGTTTTGTGACGACTGATTCATTTTTGCGGATTTCAGACAAACTTTAAAACGGGGGAGATAACACATAAGTACCGACTATTTTACTATTCCAGAACTTTACGATTCTAGAGTACACTCATCGCTTATGTTTTCGCCCTGAGACTTCAGAAAATAGCAGTCAGTGTATTTGTATCTGGGTTGAGCTACACATAATGTACTTTCAACGTCACAGTGGTTTTCAAGCGAGACCTAGTCTTGCAAAACGTGCTGGTAGATGAGTGACTGTCGTATCAACGTCATTACGATAATGCTGACTAAGCGTCTGCAGAAATTATGACTCGACGAAGAGTGGTAGGCCAACATTTAAATAGATGAATAACACGTGTTGAGATGAGTTGAACTTCATCATAGAAAATCTTATTGATAATGTATTCACTTTTTTATGGTGTTTTTACTACATTTCGAATTCTGTTTTATCAAAATATTGAAGTACATGTACAATCGCTAAAGTTATACCGGAGGTCTATTGCTTATTACGTTAGTTGCTACGTAGTTCATCATTAGCTGCGATGTTCGAAGTTCGTTAAACTATTAATGGGACGCCGCATTTCAAGTTTTCAGAACACCGCCGTAGAGTGTTGCGCTTACTTCACACACATGCCATGGATATTATGAACAAGACTGGAGCATGCATGAGACTCTTCCGGAAATTTGGGATGAATTTTGTTGGGTCTCGAGATCCGTCCAAAAACATGTAGAAATGGTAGGAGATGGGGTATTGTTTGCTCACATGCTCATGTCCAAGATTAATCATGATTCATATAAATGTGAAAAGTTAAGAGGTTTTCTCCTTCATAATTAGTCATGGCAACTAATAGACATAGTAGCATAATCATTGTGCTAGTCACTCATTCCAATCTATATCACGGAATCTATAAGCAAATCTGCTTTGTTATTTTTCGTCACTTATATACATGTAGATATCTCTTGTTGAAATGAGTAAGCAAACACAACTGCTGTTAACCAGTTTTCTGATCGGCCTACTTGCTGCAAGGATATCAGGGGTTTGAGTGTTCAGAGGTGAGGGACCGAAACACGATCGCCCTACCCTAGTCTCTGCTGATGACCTCAGGAGTTCAAGGTTAATATTTAAGTTCCAATCTTGATTATAGTTCTTTGCTTTTATTTCCTGAATAAGAATCTGTTATTTTGACACTATTCCATTCACCTGTAGGGAACGTTTGATCAGTCCTCTTAAGGATTAAATTTCTCACTTATCTTTTCATCAAGTCTTCATTTCACAACTTCATTTCATTCGGGATTAATTTGATGGGTTACGTCTGGCATCACTAATGATTTTGACATGTTGATACAGTATGAGTATGATGGATAACAGACCTGATCGCCTTTATCTATTGGTAAGGAGAATCAGGTGCACGAGCGTTAGGATAGTTAATACCGCTAAGTACTAGGATAAATTGAAGCGACAATTCTGACAACCTCAGTTGGACAGAATTCACTCGCTGAGTAAGCTTGCTAAATTCTCTTTTTGTACTTCTCGATGCATGAATTATTAATTGGTATTCCGTAGCGTATTTTCAGTAGCAGTAGTTTCCCCCTGTTTAAACAATAATATAAATTGCTTAGAGGGTAGAGTACTTGATAGAGTTTAAACTAATTAACCTATGTATTTGACCTATTGGTTAGCGTATAACGTTTTAATTGTTACCATAGTACGTATAGAGTTGAAGGTGGTCTCGTTCCCCGCCTCTGTACCTCTGCTAGCAGGATTAAGAGTCCTTATGCGTGAACTAATGGCGTTTATTTTAATGTTTATTCTGATTTGAATAACTGATTAATAACGATTAATTTGATGGCATTTTTTTTAATATATATTTATTGTCGCAGCTTTCATTTTATAAATTATTAACTGTGGATTGAGGCTGCCTTTGTGCAGGGTCCCGCTAGGGTGGGTTTGAGTGTTCAGAGGTGAGGGACCGAAACACGATCGCCCTACCCTAGTCTCTGCTGATGACCTCAGGAGTTCAAGGTTAATATTTAAGTTCCAATCTTGATTATAGTTCTTTGCTTTTATTTCCTGAATAAGAATATGTTATTTTGACACTATTCCATTCACCTGTAGGTGAAGTTGATCAGTCAGTTTGATCAGTCCTCTTAAGGATTAAATTTCTCACTTATCTTTTCATCAAGTCTTCATTTCACAACTTCATTTCATTCGGGATTAATTTGATGGGTTACGTCTGGCATCACTAATGATTTTGACATGTTGATACAGTATGAGTATGATGGATAACAGACCTGATCGCCTTTATCTATTGGTAAGGAGAATCAGGTGCACGAGCGTTAGGATAGTTAATACCGCTAAGTACTAGGATAAATTGAAGCGACAATTCTGACAATCTCAGTTGGACAGAATTCACTCGCTGAGTAAGCTTGCTAAATTCTCTTTTTGTACTTCTCGATGCATGAATTATTAATTGGTATTCCGTAGCGTATTTTCAGTAGCAGTAGTTTCCCCCTGTTTAAACAATAATATAAATTGCTTAGAGGGTAGAGTACTTGATAGAGTTTAAACTAATTAACCCTATGTATTTGACCTATTGGTTAGCGTATAACGTTTTAAATGATACTTCTGTCAGACATTGCTTTCCAAATCGTAAGTTTTGCGAGGAAGACGAATGCCACTCTGTTATGGTATAAGCTAGACGGAATTTATGTCAGTGTGCTTTCTTTTTTTGTGTAATTTTAGTTTTCTCCACATCAGTATTTTGTACAACAGCATCGCCACGGTATTTATTGATACCAAAATTTGTGCCTACTTTTTATGCTATTCTGTGAATTAAGGTCAGTGACAATCAGTTCCATGCATCTCAATCAAAAGAATTTGTACGTGTATGTACTCATGATTCTTCGATCATTTTTCGCGTGTATCATGGTTGTCAAGTTTGCTAAATAGATTGGTAGCAGTTCGCATCGGTCTAAGTGTAAGTGGCATGAAAAAGGGGTTATCTGAGAATTTCAGGAAATTGCGTGTCGCTGGAATCTCATGCATGGACTGGAGGTTGACCCATGGGCCGTTGTATGTCACGGCTAGCAGACTCAGCTTTTTGGTTCGCATTACTGCATAGTCTATGACTGAGGAAGTTGAGTTTTCACTTGTCGCAACTTCAGTCATGGGTTCAACCCTCAATCTAGATGATTTTTCTTCAATTAAGTCGTGACTATTTTTTCAATTTCGCTTCAGATGACGGAAGGGTATACCGATTCTCATTGCGGACTCGTCGATTGACCGGTAGTTTCGGAGATGATGGTTGTGTTGGAGGGCGTGCTGTAGCAGTGTCGGAGGACTACGTGGCCTGTGGACAAAGCACTGGAGTGGTGAACATTTACAACCAATCCGCTGCCCTACACTCTTCCGATCCCAAGCCGATCAAAAGTGTTGATAATCTCCTTACTCAGTGTGACTCTCTCCGATTCTCGCCTTCCTCTGAAATGCTTATGATGGCGTCTAGTGATGATCACAATGCGATCAAAGCGCTGCACCTCGCCTCCGGAAGAGTGTTTGCCAATTTCCCAGCCAGGGCAGACAAATTTGCCAAGGTGATAGATATGGACTTCAGTCCGTCTGGAGGCCAACTGATCCTTGGTCAGAGTGATGGCCGCGTGGCACTATTACGACTCCTTCATTACAACCAATAATAAATGATTGAACACAATGACGACATTTTTTCATGAAACAGGCATCGTTGCACCAGGTCACATACAGTTAGTATAAGCATTTTACTAGGGCTGTGTCACACCGGTACACCGAAAATGTTGAAATGTTGCACTGAAGCATTTATTAGGGTATAGGCGAAAAGTGAGTTACCTCGCGTTATAGATTGTCCTGTGAAGGTTAGTCTATAGTCCATAAAACCTGGAGGGTGGGGTCTGTGTATTTTGTTTAATAAGTGCTTATATTTCTAGAATTAAATATAGCCTAAGTTTTTATGAAGTATTAGGGAAATTTTAGTATTGCCTAAGAATAAGAAACTAATTTACATGTAGGCCTAGTTTAACGGTTGTCCTGCCCTAGAAAAAATTTTTGCTGCACCTGCCAAGCAGGGGGTAAATCCATTTTATACAACAGCATTTCTCAAAAAGCGTGTTTTCCGTCGGTAAAATCCTTCGTTATGAACCGATTTTCATGATTTTTTCATCTTGATCCTTAGAATCTCCTCTATTCGGTCAAATCAATCCAGAAAGCTTTCTTTATGAAAAATTTAGCTCAAGGCAGAAAAGTGTCAAAAAAGTCCGTCCCCAGCACAGGTATCTTACGGAAGAAATTTCATTGTGATCTACTTAAATTATACATATAAAGTTATTTATCATCTGAAAGCGCATGAACCATACTTTCAGCGAGACTATAATTCAAGATAGCATTTACACTTATTTGGGATCTTTCTTCAATTAGCCTATGTCCCCAAAAATTGTCTTCTGACCGATACACTGTAATTGTAGGCACGAAGCCGAAATTTCGTGCCAGTTATAGCGCCTAGTTAGTGCCTCGAGGCGCCACTTAGGCACTAACAGGCACCAAACCAAATATTTGTTTATCCAATGAAATTGATGGAAAAATCAATGGGCATGATCTCGGCACTATGAATTTCGTGCCTTGGGTTGGTTAGAATTGATGCCTAAATTTCGTGCCCTAGAGTTTACAATGTACCTTTTTTTGTCTTCTGACCGACGCACATTTCTCAACTTAGAAATGATGTTTTTAGTTTCTTTATGCGGCTAAATACATCATTTGTGAGTCTGGCTGTTGCATCAAAGGGAAAAAATCAACTATGGATCATCACAATTGGGCATGAACTTTAAAAATGACCTGTATTCTTTTGACCAGACTTTTTTTTGATTTTTCTCAATATTTTAATTTGATGCTGAAACCTCATTTTTTATCCGGATCTCATGAAAACTCTCAGAATTATCAAAGACAGTCACAATCATTTTCAAAATCTCGTAATACGGCCAAAATGTCCATTTGACTAAGATCACAAAATTATCGGTCAGAAGACACCTGGTAGGCTAATATCTAGTGCAATGTACAAAACTTGTACGAATACTCATTTGGTGTGGTCGCCATCACTATGATTTTCGAATATAGTGTAATATGCAAATTCTCAAAGAAAACGAAGCTGCAAAGTTGAAAAGACAAAAATTGCTCAAAGTGTAAATTGTTATATAAAATGGACTTAGGCCTACCCAGGGAAGGGTCTACTGGATCCACCTTGCTCCAATGTATTTTCATCACTTTTTGATGCAAAATAATCGACTCAACTTCTTATCATCACAAACTATGAAACACACGAATGCTTAGAAACGTTATTTCGATACTGAAAATCATCCATGACACATTCAGAGTACCGTTTAGAACTCCTATTTATGTCGGCCGTCTCCCACTACAAAAAATACGGCGGTCCGACGTCGAAAACGAACTCGTTCCGAGGAACAGAATGTCCGCATGGCCGATGGTCGGTACGACGTCGGAAACCGAAGCCTCATTATAAAAAAGACACCTAGGCCTCCTATCTGCTATTTCACAATTGTAGGCCTAGCTATATGGAATTACATGAAAACGTCAATTGATCAGGAATTGAGTGTTATATATTTTCCTTTCCCTTTCTGAAGCTTGTTTGAGTATAATCAATATCATCACAATCATATCCGCACGTCTTCATGTCTTCAATGTCTTGCTACAGTTAACTCAATCAAAAAAGCCATTTTTATCATAATTTCTGCATAAATTCAAAGAAATGAGGTCAGAATTAGCATGTTAAAGGTCAAAAAAATTTCCCGGCCTTTTTCCGACTACCATACCTCGTTCCGATGTCTTTCCGGCGAATCTTTTTGTAGTGGGCTGCTATGCATGTCAACAGCAAGAATAATGTATAATTTTTGGTATATCAAGATCAGCACTTTAAAGGTAAAAATTGAATTTGATGATGCCAATTAAGTCGCGTTCTACGAATGCAACAAAACTTTTATATTGAAAGCATAATTACATGCGACGACATACGAAATGCATAGGTTAAAAAATATTCTTATGTTTGTATTACTAAAGTGTGCATGCACCTCATCTGCTACATGTACCTACTCTGCATTTGCTAAAGAAAAAGCGGAGTAAAAAAATCTTGAGCAATCGTGAGAGCACTACTACATCAAATGGGAGCTGCTAGAATGTCTGACTATGATTGCAAGCAAACTTTGATCTACACATGTAGGCATCTGGAGAATATAAGAGTTTGGGTAAATCCAATTTATTCCACTACATTTGCCTTATCAACTTTGGACCTCAGATTTCCGTGAAAATTTGCTTACATACTCATTTTTTACGCTGAAATCTTTTGCAAAAATCTTAACGGCGACCACAACAAATAGAAACTTTCCATAGAAATCTAGCACTTTTTAAAAGTCATTTTTTTCTACATCTCGGTCAGAGGACATAGGCCTATTGATCTCCGTCAGATAGATGTCGAACAGGAAACTCTTCGGTTTCTTCATTTGGGTTCATGAGCTGGAAACATAGGGTGAATACCTCCATGCGTAAAGCAAAGCGACCAAAATGTAATGTATTGCATACATTATAATGTCCTTTGACCGATAATCTTGTCCTCTGACCGAGATCTTCAATTTCAACGTTGTCCTCTGACCGAAGTTTTTTAGAGTCTCGGTCAAAGGACATTTTCAACGAAATCCGTGATTTTGAGAAGGTTAATTAAGATAAATTAAGTGATTCTTGTGTCATTTTTCCCAAGCAGGAACATTAGATGGAACTATGGTTTCTTTATTCTAAAACGAAACGGAAAAAGGCGTATAGATTAGGTCTACTCGATTTTCTGTTTGCAGGTTTCCAATGTCCAGTAGGCAGCTGCCACGTTGATGAAGACCTTCACACAACTCCCGATGGTGACATCTCCACTAAACATTTTTCACTGATCGGGTCTGATCACAGCCACGTATCAGGTATTAGAATGAGCAGGCCTACCTACATCATGTGTAATGCGCGCATCAGTGGTAACACCGAGATGGAATCTTCATCTTGGATGCACACTATGCAATTCGGTCAACTTTGTAGTCTAACTGTTGGCCGCATCGCTTCAGTATAGCGGGAATTCGTCACCCGGCACTATCTTATTTCGGCCTTCTACTCACAAATGACGTTCACCTGAGAACAGAGTCGTTAAAAGAAACGTCAATATAGTCCACTTTCATTTATCAGACCAACAGCTGATCATCACATTAGGTGACATGTCACGCTCAATTGCGCGTAAACACATGACCCTAAACATTCGTGGATATGCGGGACATTGCTGCAACATCTGTCGGCAGTCCTGTTATATAGACTTTGCGTCTCATGTGTCTGCATGTATCAGAGGCTAAACCAGGGTTTTTTAATGTTTCGTTTACCCGCCCACTCCCAAATTCTACCGCCAATCTAAACAAAGCAAAACAAGGCTTGTAGATCTTTCTTTCAATTTCCTTTCCAGCTGTAAAAAGAAAGCGGAAACAAAGTTGCATCTTTTGAATACTCGTATTCAGCAAATTAGAGGTGGTGGTACAATATATGCCTACATGACGTACATGCACTAAAATGTGCACAGCAACAATTGCTGGATAAGATGGAGAGGAATAGTGGAAAATTGTCTCTTGAACTTGCAGTAGAAACATATATGATAAATGCATAATACACTACATGATTTCACAGTGAATATGGCAAACTGCAATTTATATGAAGACAAATTGCATTCTGCAACGTCATTCCTCATCGACAAGAGCCTATTGATGATCAACGAAACAGTGCCGCATATCAATGAGAAGTGAAGTTAAAGAATGTAAATAACCGTTGATAAGCGATGAATGTGTTATTTGCACTGCAAAAGTTTGCAAATTGCTTAGTTAAGTCATGGATGATGAAAAGTTGTGATACAATTATTACTTAAAAATTGAATATGCCTAGTTTCTCTTTAACGATCAAAATTTATTGTCAACTACGTATAGGGGGCATACATACATGTACTGTACAGTTCTACACCTCCATAACTTTCAGTGATGCAAATTCTATAAATGAAGCAAGCTATGTGAGACAAGAAAGCACAACTGCGAATGTATTTTTAAAACATGCATGCTGGAAGCAACCAGTAAAATTTATTTTGGCATGGTCCACTACATGACTACATAGTATTTCCGTTTTGATAACTTCCTACTTTTAAATGCGTGTGAGTGAAGGAAAGTTTTTGTACTTTGTTAACTTGACGATGGTTGCGAATCGCATAATCGAACATAAATAGGTTTCGTATAGATTATCCACACCTGAAATAGGGTTGGGTTTAATAATTTTTAAATTCGAATTATGCGAATAATTCGAATTATTCGCCTTATGTGAAAAACAACAGTGACTGACATGGACAGTGGTCCGAGTTGACATCCGAAATTTACCCGCCCAAATCGGGCGCGTATATCGCCTTAAAAAAACCCTGGGCTAAACAATGTGATAGGACCTCAACTTCATGCTCAGGGAAGGCAGAACATGCTTAGCGGTCCATCCGTGGTTCAAGCGGCAACACAGACAAAATATTAACGAAAGATATTAACCGCTTAGCTTAAAAATTCAAATGACGTGCCAAGATTTCGACCTTTCTTTAATATTTGTAAAGAAATGACATTTATTTCTTATGAAGTGACTGTCGCTTGACTAGCATTTGATTGTACAGTGAATAGCAAGATTGTACAGTGAACGAAGTAATACAAATGTATACGACGCGCAAGCTATAACGCTCGCCCGCGCGTATTCATATGCATTCCCCATGTTTAAACAGCATCAGATCAAGTCATTTCTGACTCTTAGTGCAGCGCGTATGTACGCGTGTAGACTAATAGAATGTCTTTAACCACGGATGTTTGGGTTGGTTCCGCAATTACGCGTGGCATGTCACCTAGTGCATGGAGTGTTAACAACATCACTCACATGTATCAATACATTTTCCAAGGAGCGCGGATTGTAACGAAAACTTGATGGATTCCGTATCAGGGTCCAGGAGACCTTGCTTGGCAAGTGAAGCACTTTTCGGTCGTACACTGTTAGCTATAAACCAGCGTAAATATCCGCAAAATGAACAGCTAAAATTAGTTTCACGGTTTGTACAGTCTGAACTGTAAATATCGTAAAAACAGACGTTTTTCATCTGATATGAACGGATTTTTAACTGTTACATCATCACTCATCATTTGTGACGTCATCATTTTAACATATATTTACGGATATTTTTTGTGAAATTTAAAGGTTATTTTAGCTGTTTTTAGCGGTGCACAGTTTGGGTATAGCATTGAAACAATGGCGGTCCAAACTTTACATGTGACTTCATTATGCCAATTCATATTAAAGTCACAGACTTTCAAATACATTCATTATTTACCTTTCTACAGCTGATTAAATTTTGAAAAATCCTGAAAGACCCTGCAAAGCAATATATTGTATATTTATATATTTCGCCAATATGTTTGTAAATGACTCTTATTCTAAATTAGCCATACGTCTCTTGATAGCTCTTAACAGAATTATTCAAAACAGAAATTATAAATAATAAACAAAGGACTGAAAATTTGTAATACCTGAAAACATCAATGCATCGAATATTTTATGATATAGCTGTCCGTGATTTTTCATACAGATTCATTTTTGAAAATCTGGAAAAGCAAGTAGCCTACTTCAATTGAAAGGTGTCCTCAAGTTGATCATATGACTACAAGATAGAATGGAATAAGTAAGTACATGTGTGATCACTAAGATATCAAATGTGGATTTGGGGCGAAATTCACACATTTCTAGTTTAGACCTACCGGTTTACTGTGCACTGCACTACTTTTTACACATAGCTTGTTAGTCGCCCATTCTGTTTTTCATGAAAGTAATGCTACACAATGTTGTACTTATATTGATTATGCATGTCACAAGACAGGTGCATTGTATTATAAATTAAATGCTACCTGTCATGTGGATGGTGCATAATCAAAATTAGCATAAAAATGTATGCTTTATCAAAATAGACAATGGGCGGACTGGAAAAAGTTCTAGGCTACTTGTTGAAAGTGATTTACGTGCTACCTATGACAGCACCTAGTCATGATTGCAATTTGCCGGGATTTTCAACGAATTGAGTATTTTACAAATATTTCAATTCATTAATTCAAGCCTAGCGTGTTCCCGATTTTCCGGCTTTTTTGTGAGGTCAATAGGGCTCCCTGGAGTGTCATTCTAGAAAGCGAGAAGAATAATACACTAGCTCTTTGTGCTGCAGGCATTTGTGCTACCTATTTGGTATGACAAAATGTTTGACTCCTCAAAGTGAGTGACTCTTTCATCTTTGATGATTGGATGTTCCGGTTTCTGACGTGTACTTTCTTGTCAATTAAGTTATTTCAGGATCCTTTAATTGTTTTCTTTCTTCACGCTAAACAACGGGACCAAGAATTTTGCTGTCTTTCATCTGATTAACTTTCTTCATCTGATGAATTGTCTGGCCGACTTAGTCGTCAAATTGAACTTCTCTGTTTTTCATGCGGAGATTGCTATTTTTAGGTGTCTTCATGAACTTATGGCAACAGGTCATTTGGTGCATGTAACTATTTGAATTGGACAGTTGCTTTATGAGCAAATGCTGAACAGATTATGGAGAATGCTGGCATGCATGCAGTTTGTGTTCAATGTCTTAGGTAGCGCTTCAAATAGTGTTAGCATTTATACAAGCGAAAGATAGAAGCGCTCAAACATGATTCCTCACCGTGAACCTTGATCAATTTGTAATCACTTTGACTAAATCGAACGGGACTACAAACACAACAGCACGCCCACTACTGTGGCCTTTGATGAAATTGTCCGTTACATATCAATGACTCAGTATGAAATCACTTGTGATAGCCGAAAAATTGCAGTTACCTTTGGACCATTTATTCGTACTTATACTAAATGAAGTTGCTTTATCCAATCTTGAAAAACTGCAAGGTATAGGACCTACTCGAGTATTCACAACACCACAACCCCTTATAGTAAATTATAAACGGCCCCACTCAAATGGAAGATTTATTCCATTTACTAAAATTTTGACTAATTTACAATCAAAGTATTACACATAGCTACTTGCAAAATATTCAGTGTTACTATTATAAGTCACATATCTTGGGATGAATCTTCAATAGAGTTGAGAAACTTTCCTGGTATAACCGTAAAGTGTTATTCTCATGCTATTTCATGCAAAGTATTATGGTAGCCTTACTATGATTCTCATTACACATGATTTGCATGTTATAGTGTGGCATACAGCTTG
Organism: Prostheceraeus crozeri; assembly: GCA_907163375.1. Classification (NCBI taxonomy): domain Eukaryota; kingdom Metazoa; phylum Platyhelminthes; order Polycladida; family Euryleptidae; genus Prostheceraeus; species Prostheceraeus crozeri. The sequence continues at coordinate 49,020 of CAJQUW010015045.1, forward strand.
CTTTTTCTACGACTCGGGTCAAAAAAAAAGTTGAGGAAAATTCAAGCGGTTCATTCTAGAATTTAGATCTGATGTCTAAAATGATCCATATCTATGTCATTTTGACAATAAATTGATCGAGCGGTAAATTGATTCATTTTGGCCTTAAAAACGCAAAACATGTACATCTGGTGGACCTGCGCCTACAGCCGCCTAGACTATCAACCAAAAAGCACAATTCTCTCAATGTTTAGTAAATCAAAACGCAAGAAATCAGACTTCGATCGACGCAACGAAATGTATAAAGCACCATGTGAAATTGCATTCATAGGCTAATACATTGGATAAACAAAACAAGCAACTTAAGATTCTCACAAGCTGGCAGTACAGATCCGGAGATTACAAATTTTCAAATCACATAACCAAGAGACAGGTCATAATTTCAACATGGGAGGCAAACTGAAAGCTAGAATACAATTTCAAACATCGCTATGGACGACTTTTATGGAAGCATGGTTACCGTATCGTATTCCAATAATAATTCCATCAATCGGCCATCTCGATCTTGATAATTAGCTGTGTTTACATTCGTCAACAGTTAATGAAATTAGGATACCTACATTTTTGCATTCTTTTATCAAGCACATAACGTACACAGGACTATATTAGCTAGTTTGTTTCTTTAATATACTATGAATATCAAAATGTGGTAATGTTCCTGCAATACTTCTATCACATTATCTTGCTTGATTGACACATTTGCAGTTGCGATAAGCGGGAAAATTTTGTGAATGAAAATTAATCTATCTTGATTGATCAATTTTCACAAACAATATGGGCCTATTTCTCAAGATGGTCTATTTTCAAAAACGGATGAATGTTTATTTGTATATTTTTCAATAAAAAGTTTTCAATGTGACTCGTCAGATGAACCCAAGAGTACGATCTGTTTCAATTCAAGTGAATGTTTCGACCTTTGATTCTTTACAATAATTTCTCTGTGGGGGGGGGGGAAAATCATAAAAAGTTGAGAATTTTCAAAATTCATGAATTTTTATCCATCTTTCAGGTTTTTAAAATTATATCCTGTGACTAAAAATATTTCTTTAAAAATGGAAGGAAAACAAAAATGGACGAAACCGCAAGAATATATCCTTCGTTATTCATATGAAACGTAGTTCTACTTTAATGGGACATTGAAAAGATTAACATTGAAAAAATGAATAAAGAAAAACACAAAGATAGAGTTACGTTATATGATAAGATAAGGAATCTCAATTATTATTAAGATTAGAGCATTTATAAAAAAATTAAGAAAGAGATGGACTAAAGTTAAGAATGTAACACAAGGAATTGGGCATATTCTTACACAATAAGTTTAGGTGCTTTAAACAATTGTTATATCTTCAGGTGTTTTACGTAATTCCTGGTTGTTGCTACAGCTTTAACAGGTACGGGTTGTTCTTTTGCAACTTCACTTGTTACAATGTTAGATAAATCTTTAATAACTAATGAAACAGAAAATCATTAAAAAACTAAGCAATTTACATATTAAAGAGTCTATGATAAACTACATTACTACTTTCAGAGAGTATGTGATGATAATGTTATTACGTTAAGATGAGATTGAAAAAATTAGATCGAAATAAGCTAATGAAAGTAAATCAAATTATCATTTCAATTACAGTCAGAAAAAGTTTGATGATAAGAATAAACAGGGGATGGCAAAATTTACGAGTAGATGGTAAAACTTTTAGTGATGGTAAAAATTTCTATATGAAGAAAATGATAAATTTTTTTTTAGAAGAGCTAAAAAATCTTTTAAGCCGAAAATTTAAGCAAAACTTTATTAAACAAAACTTAAAACGAGAACGACAAGAAACCTTTAAACGAAAAGATGTCAGGACAACAAAGCAATAAAAAAAATAATTTGTTCAATAAAATGTTTTTGTTGTATTCCACTGTCTACCACAAAATTCAATCTATTATATTTTAAAAATGGATAAAATTAGAGTGATAATCAAAAAAGAATTAAACAATTAGGAAGGAGTTAATAAAACAAAGAAATATTATGAAAGAAAATTCATCTTCAACATAGAATGATAAAAGCTTGTATTCAATCTGATATGTTTGAAAAAATGCAGCAAAAACCGAGCAAGTAAAAAAATGATTTTGAAACAAACTATGAAAAACCATTTAATAATTCTTGAAAAAGGGAAACTTACAAATAATGATAAACAATTTGATATAAACAGATCCATGAGCACAAAACTTTATTAGAGGACTATGGATTACTAGAATCAAACATTAATAAGAAATTACCAAAATCTATGCAATTTTGAAACATTTCTATTTCATTTATAGTTTGGAAAAAACAATACCTAGATTTTATCTCGGACATAAAGAAACTATTTCCACCAACCTTTTCGAGGTTTATATTTTTCACCAGAATAAATCTCCTTTTAATTTAGATAGAAATTTTGTTGATCTTTTAAGAGGAGCAGATTTAAATAATTATGCTGTAGAAAGATCTCCATTAAAATATAATGCTATGTTAGATAGGTTTTGTTGGATGCAGTAAAAATCTTCTTAGACGTTTATATAACAATTAGAAAATTTATTATCAACAGGGAGTTAAAGTAGGAAAAGGATTTATCTGATAAAACAGAAAACAGAAAAAACTGTATTCTTAACCAAATTGATCCACTCTAGAATTATACCTATAGATTAAATATTTTAACTATCCGGCATAAAAGAAGCGACATCATAATTCTAGTTTACAATGAAATCTTTCATGCTATATTGAAAAGACTGTTAGAAAAGAAGATTCTAAATATCCGGAGGAAGGGGTGGTAGAGGTGTAACTACGTGGGATACCGCGAGAAGCGTAAGGCGCGTGTGGAAAGAAGGTGGGGCGAGTAGAGGAAGCGGTGTGCGCGGCGAGGGTGACTAGGGCCGGCGGGGGTGGAGCCCGCGGGCCGCGGGGGATGAGGGGATTGGGGTAACCGTGGGAAGTGGGGGGGAGCGTGGTGAGGTGTGGGGGAGGTGGTCGGAGCGAGTGATGTGGAGTGGCGGACGGGGGAGAGGGGAAGGCGCGGAGGCGGGAGAGACGGTGGTGGGTGAAGTGTCGGTGGGTCAGAAAGAGGAGAGAAATGGAAGCGAAAAAAAAACAAATAAAAAAAAGGGGGCGTTAGGGGAGGTGAGAGGAAGAGGAAGAGGATTATAAAAGTATAACCGGACATCTCTGATGTACTTAAAGGCCCTCCGCCGTAGCTGAAAATATGTTTTTTCTAATTTATATTTATGATCTTATTTATCTATGATTTTTATCTACGATTTTTATCTATAATTATTTATCAAAATTTTAACTAAAAATGTGTTCAGCAGATTTAGCCAACAAAATTAATAATAATTTAGATAATCTAACAGAGATTTTGAGGTTCATCAAAATTTAGTACGACGTTAAAAATTATAACAAATACTTCATCACACACTTGTAATTTAGAACCCATTCCTTCACATTTGGAACCCCAAAATAAAAATTATCAAATTGCATTGACTAGTTTCCTGACTACATTTAACTACTATTCAAAATGTTATAAAAAGATGTGAATGATCGTATTTAGATATTCTACTGATAAAGGCAAAACATGGAAAATACTAACTTTTCTTCCTGGTTCTTACGAACGTTGAATCAATATCAAATGCAAAATACTGATAAGACGATGACATTTAGGTATACCATTTAAAGATAAGAAACAATTACATTTTTGCAGTTGAATACGGCATGGATGTCAATAAATCTTTTTCTCTTCTACTTTAGGCACGTAAAAATCATCAAGCTTGATTTTAATCATGGATAGATCTTTAGCTGTCAAAGCTATTAGGATTTAATAAAGACAAACCTATAGTCAAGGTTATCATTTAAGTGAGCATACGGATTCCAAAAATAACTGAAACAAATTCTAATTGTTGTACATTGTGACATTATTGAAGGAGGATATATAAATGGGTACAAATTGTCAAATTTAGATATTCAGTTTTTCCAGTCTTTTACTGTACCCATTGGTCTATAGTATTAAATGTATTTCCCCAAACATTAATATATTTTCCCTATTACAAGAAAAAAACTATTAACAACATTATACATTAGAATCACGATGATTGAAAAAGGACAAGAAATAATTTTGGAGGCGAAGAGATTATGATAGATCTTTTGGTTCGACGAGGTATAAACTCCCACGCGATAAGCTTAGAGAAGTTTAATTTTCTTCTTCTTCCTTAAAAATAAAAATAAAATAAAAATATAATTTTTTTATTAAAAAATGAGTGAAACTACCCCCATTAAATAAAAAGTACAACTAGAAATTTAATCATCATCCAAATTTATCTAATAAAGTTTTGTCAGTTATTTGTGGAAGATCGGAGGTTGTGGGAAAAAACGCTATCTATTATTTAAAATTTTGACTGAACGACTCCAAATTTTTTGGATTATAACAATCTATATCTATAATTTATACAACAACAAGCACGGAACAACCCCGTCTATCAATTTTTAAAAGACTCTTATGGATTTTGAAAATATTCTTAAAAAAACTGGCAATTGCACTTCATTATTCCAAAGAATATAGAAAAAATCTGAAGATGAAAGAAGAAATAAGTTCGTGGTGTGAAGAAGCAGCAAAAAATTATCAGTTAGTAGACAACTCAATAAGAAATAAACACATAAAGATACAATTAATAGGATGATAGTGGTAATATCGAAGATCCTAGTAAACTAGATTTAAAACAATGAAACATTGTGTAATTTTTTGATGATTGTGTTTAATGATAGAAATCAGTCAAGTTCTCTGATTTCAGCAGAAATTATTTCACAAGAGGTAGACATAATAACTGTAGTGGTATTTTATTTAACACAAAGTCATGTATTCATTAGACGGAAGTGTTATTAGAAAGGGAATGCATATATATTTATACTATTTGAAATAAATGCAAGAAAACTTAAGTGATTTGTTAAAGAGATTTATGTGCTACAGAAATAAAGATGAATTTAAACAATTCGATGTAACAATGCTTGGTCAAAAGATTATGGCTTCATTACAATTAATATTGATAAAAAAAATTCATGATAGAGTTATCGAACAATTGTTCTCTGACTGAAAGTCGATAGAACATTTGTTTACCGAGTGATAAAAAATATACAAAATATAGTGTTATAATACTTTTTTATTTTTATTTTATTGTTTATATCAAATTTGTCTATCTTAGAAATTAGAAAATAAAAAAGGTGAAAGTAGTTATTCCATCAGGGTAAACATTTTTCATTTTATCATCAAATGGATCTAATGCTAATTTATGTTCCTCTTTTAAAATACATTTTTATGTTTCTTTGAATTAAGTCGATGATTACATGCTGTTTTTATTTTCATTATTAACATAATGCATTTTTATAATCTTGAAATCGTTATTTGATTAGCCACTGATGCTTTGAAATTCCTTTTAATGTTTTATGTGTTTTAATATTATTAGTTGTGTTATAACAATAACATTTAGATTTTAAAAATATAGCTTCTGTTATGAAATCTTCATTTCCTTCTAATTCATCTTTTGCTTTACATTAAATCAGAAGGATGAATGATATCTTTTATTTTATTAATTTCTTCATCAGTGTAGAATTATACGGTATTGTTAATTCTAAGAAAAACAGAATCGGTATCTGTAAAGTGTAATTTATAGTTTTTGCCATAAGCAGGTGCTAAAATAATCTTATATAAATCTATACATAAATAGTTTAGCTAATTCTAATATAGTGAATCCAATAACCTCCCTGCAATTCCGCCGCCCTAACTCGCTCTATCAACGCCACCTCGTTTTACGCTGATTCGACGTAAATGTACAGCACATTAGTGTGCACGCGCGCAACGCTCGCTCACTCCGCTCTTCACTAAATCTAGTAGTCGCTCTTTTTATATGTAGGTTTCCTTGTTAAATTTTGAAACCTATCTTTATCATAAAATCTCTCTATTTTCAATATTTTGTCTATTACGCACATTTTCTAATATGAGGAGTCATACTTAAAATGCATTATTCATTAATTTGAAGAACACGTTTCCAAAATCATCTTATTTCTTTCTCCGCTTAAAAACAAGCTATTTTACGTTTTTCAATATTGAACCTCTATATAATCTTTTAACCACCTAGATTTTCTATACAGTAGTTTCCGGTGAATTTTTGTGAGAATCATTCCATGATTCTAAATACCAATCTAGCATTCTTCCTCCAACAACATACTTTACTTTTATTGCTTTGTGTTAACATAAGTTTTTTTGTTGGTCTGTATTTTCTTAGGAATCGCGCGTATCAGATTTTTGATAATCTGAAAGAAATCTTCTATTTTGGGAATTTTGTGCCCTTATGTGTGGTTTCGGGACAGCAAAGAGGAAAATATTTTGTTTTATCTTTTATTTCATCAGGACTATACTAAATCAACTTCATATATATAACCATGATTATAATTTCCATCATCATGTTTTTTGATAATCATGAAACGGGCGAAGCCCTAGTAGACATCTTCTGAAGTCGTAGAATATTACACCATTCCATGCGCACACTGTTGGTAATTCTTGTATCATGCAAGAAGAATATAAGCTATTAAAATCATAATATAACAAATAGTTTTCTCTCATGAATTCATCAATTGCGATTTTTCACGTTCTACTCCTTCTCGTTTCAGTTCGAAAAATTTCTAATATCTTTTTCTTTTTCCTTCTGGAGATATAAGGTTTCATTATTCCATATTCTTGTGGATTTACTTTCTTATTATAAACATTTAAACATATCTATTTACCTAAAACTGATTGAAAAACTCCAGCTCTAATTCCAGATTCAAAAAATAATAATTTATCATATGTAATTTTTCTTTATAATGTTTATGTTTTAACATTTGTATGTTTTAATCCTGCTAACCTATGTTAATACCTGGTGGTAGGAATAACAAATAACATGGATCTATTCCGTATATTTCTAAAACACATCATCACGAAAGTTTTCAAAAAAGATCAGGCTAGGATTAATACATCTACTTGAAGATTTATTTCATTGTATAAATCATACATTGCTATTTTACAAATCTTAACTCTCTCACAATTTCTTTTCAGCTTCTGCATAGTCTTCTTCAGATATCTTTTGTGATTGTTTTAATGTTGATGTAAATTTTTTATTGGAGGAAGTTGTTTTTCTTCCATAATTTTATTCACAGAATCTAAAATCAGTCTTCGACTGTGAACCACAGGTTTTATCTCCAGTTTTCTTCATGTATCATCTTACGGAAAATATGCCAGTAGTAAAGTAAAACTCCAACTTCATGGATAGGCGCAAGCATGGACGCCATCGCTGACGGTCCCCCTCTCGACCGGCAGCGTTTTGTCGTGGTCGGCGCCGGCGTGGTGTTTCGGGTCTGACGTCCCCCCTTGGTCGGACCGTCGTGTAGCGCCGCGGTGGGTGATGTGGTGTCTTAGGTTGGCGTGGGTGTGCAGGCCAGGTTGGCGTGGTGTGCCGGCCAGGTTGCGGAGGGTGTGGACTGTCGTCAGCTCACCTGAAAAAATCCTAAGTGTCAGAGTGGCTTTGTATGGGTAAAATTTTGAAAATTTTCCAAAGTTTGGAATTTCGACCTGGGACCGTCACCAAAACATTTTTCATCAAATTTCACTGACATCCCCCCCCTCCTCCTTCTAACTTTGGTTCTAGTGAACGCGATTCTTGTTCGTTTCGAGTTTCATTGGGAAAGAGGAAGAAAAAATTGCCCGACAACTTTTTTTTGTTGCGAGTCAATCGGACCAGTCGTTCAAAAGTTAGAGCGGTTACACGATTTTAGGTCGGAGCTCGCTCACCTGAAAAAATCCTAAGTGTCAGAGTGGCTTTGTATGGGTAAAATTTTGAAAATTTTCCAAAGTGTGGAATTTCGACCTGGGACCGTCACCAAAACATTTTTCATCAAATTTCACTGACCTCCCCCCCCTCAGGACATCTAGCTTCAATCTTGGCTTATAGTGGACGGATTTTGTCGTGACATAGCTCGTTTGAAAGCTAAGAGTGAGACAAATTCACTGAAAGAATCGGCTTGTTCATATCTGTCTTCGTTTAGATGTGAGACGCCATTTAAGATTTTGGGACGACTCGTCGAAAAACGGACAAGGCAATAATCGTGTTACCCACCTTGAGCCGTTTAGATCAAGTTATGTTTAAGTTCTACCGGACGTTAAAAATTTTTGGGACGCTTTTGGGCCTGTAGCCGTCAAAACGAGGCATCGGAATCGGGAAAACGGAGGCCCAGATTCGGAATCAGCGTGAATTTCTCATCGCTCCCACCCCACCTTCCCCCCCCCCGTATAGGTGAACCCAATCACCATACCGATGCAGAATTTCACGCTGAATCCGAATCTGGCCTCCGTTTTCCCATCCGATGCCTCGTTTTGACGCTACAGCCCAAAACGTCCAAAATTTTAACTCTGTCGTTTTTCGACAGTCTCCCAAAATTTTAAATGGCGCCTCACATCTAAACGAAGACAGATATGAACAAGCCGTTTCTTTCACTGCATTTGTCTCACTCTTAGCTTTCAAACGAGCTATGGCACGACAAAATCCGTCCACTAGAAGCCAAGATCGAAGCTAGCTGTCCAGAGGGAGGGGGGGAGGTCAGTGAAATTTGATGAAAAATGTTTTGGTGACGGTCCCAGGTCGAAATTCCACACTTTGGAAAATTTTCAAAATTTTACCCATACAAAGCCACTCTGACACTTAGGATTTTTTTCAGGTGAGCGAGCTCCGACCTAAAATCTTGTAACCGCTCTAACTTTTGAACGACTGGTCCGATTGACTCGCAACAAAAAATGTTGTCGGGCAATTTTTTCTCCTCTTTCCAATGAAACTCGAACGAACAAAATCCGTTCACTAGAACCAAAGTTAGAAGAGGGGGGGGAGGTCAGTGAAATTTGATGAAAAATGTTTTGGTGACGGTCCCAGGTCGAAATTCCAAACTTTGGAAAATTTTCAAAATTTTACCCATACAAAGCCACTCTGACACTTAGGATTTTTTCAGGTGAGCTACGACAGTCCACCCTCCCAACCTGGCCGGCACACCACGCCAACCTGGCCGGCACACCACGCCAACCTAGACACCACATCACCGCGCGCTACACGACGGTCGACCAGAGGGGGGGGACGTCAGACCCGAAACACCACGCCGGCCGACCACGACACGCTGCCGGTCGAGAGGGGGGGACGTCAGCGATGGCGGCCATCTTGCGCTATCCAGAAGTGGAGTTTTACTTACTACTGGCATATTTCCGTATGAGTACATAACTGGAGATAAAACCTGTGGTTCACAGTCGAAGACTGATTTTAATTCTGTGAATAAAATTATGGAAGAAAAACAACTTCCTCCAATAAATAAATTTACATCAACATTAAAACAATCACAATTATCTGAAGAAGACTATGCAGAAGCTGAAAAGAATTGGAGAGAGTTAAATTGTAAAACAATGTATGATTATACAATGAAATATCTTCAAGTAGATGTATTAATCCTTGCTGATCTTTTTGAAAACTTTCGTGATATGTGTTTAGAATATTACGGAATAGATCCATGTTATTGTTATTCTACACCAGGTTTAACATGGTTAGCAGGATTAAAACATACAAATGTTAAACTTAAACATTATAAAGAAAATACATATGATAAATTATTATTTTTTGAATCTGGAATTAGAGCTGGAGTTTCATCAGTTTTAGGTAATAGATATGTTAAATGTTATAATAAGAAAGTAAATCCACAAGAATATGGAATAATGAAACCTTTATCTCCAGAAGAAAAAGAAAAAATATTAGAAATTTTTCGAACGAAACGAGAAGGAGTAGAACGTGAAAATGCAATTGATGAATTCATGAGAGAAAACTATTTGTTATATTATGATTTTAATAGCTTATATTCTTCTTGCATGATACAAGAATTACCAACAGGTGAGATGGAATGGTGTAATATTCTAGATTATCAAAAAACATATGATGGAAATTATAATCATGGTTATATATATGAAGTTGATTTAGTATATCCTGATGAAATAAAAGATAAAACAAAATATTTTCCTTTCTGTCCCGAAAACAAAATTCCCAAAATAGAAGATTTTTCAGATTATCAAAAATCTATAATTCCTAAGAAATACAGACCAACAAAAAAACTTATGTTAACACAAAGCAATAAAGGAAAGTATGTTGTTGGAGGAAGAATGCTAGATTGGTATTTAGATCATGGAATGATTCTCACAAAAATTCACCGGAAACTACTGTATAGAAAATCTAGGTGGTTAAAAGATTATATAGAGTTCAATATTGAAAAACGTAAAATAGCTAAAAGAATTAAGATGATTTTGGAAACGTGTTCTTCAAATTAATGAATAATGCATTTTATGGTAAGACTTTAGAAAATGTGCGTAATAGACAAAATATTGAAATAGTTTATGATAAAGATAGGTTTCAAAATTTAACAAGGAAACCTACATATAAAAAGAACTACTAGATTTAGTGATGAACTATGTGCTGTACATTTACGTCGAATCAGCGTAAAACATGATAAGTTTAATTTTATTGGATTCACTATATTAGAATTAGCTAAACTATTTATGTATAGATTTATATATGATTATTTAGCACCTGCTTATGGCAAAAACTATAAATTACACTTTACAGATACCGATTCTGTTTTCTTAGAATTAACAATACCGTATAATTCTACACTTGATGAAGAAATAGATAAAATAAAAGATATCATTCATCCTTCTGATTTATGTAAAGCAAAAGATGAATTAGAAGGAAATGAAGATTTCATAACAGAAGCTATATTTTTAAAATCTAAATGTTATTGTTATAACACAACTAATAATATTAAAACACATAAAACATTAAAAGGAATTTCAAAGGCATCAGTGGCTAATCAAATAACATTTCAAGATTATAAAAATGCATTATTTAATAATGAAATAAAAACAGCATGTAATCATCGACTTAATTCAAAGAAACATAAAATGTATTTAAAAGAGGAACATAAATTAGCATTAGATCCATTTGATGATAAAAGAAAAATTTTACCTGATGGAATAACTACTTCACCTTTTTAATTTTCTAATTTCTAAGATAGTCAAATTTGATATAAATATAAAATAAAAAAATAAAATATTATAACACTATATTTGTATATTTTTTTATCACTCGGTAAACAAATGTTCTATCGACTTTCAGTCAGAGAACAATTGTTCGATAACTCTATCATGAATTTTTTTATCAATATTAATTGTAATGAAGCCATAATCTTTTGACCAAGCATTGTTACACGATTGTTTAAATTCATCTTTATTTCTTACACATAAATCTCTTAACAAATCACTTAAGTTTCTTGCATTTATTTCAAATAGTATAAATATATATGCATTCTTTCTAATAACACTTCCGTCTAATGAATACATACTTTGTGTTAAATAAAATACACTACAGTTATTATGTCTACCTCTTGTGAAATAATTTCTCTGAACTGACTGATTTCTATCATTAACACAATCATCAAAAATTACACAATGTTTCATTGTTTTATCTAGTTTACTAGGATCTTGCATATTACCACTATCATCTATTAATTGTATCTTTATGTGTTTATTTTTATTGGTTTCTACTAACTGATAATTTTTTGCTGCTTCTTCACACCACGAACTTATTTCTTCTTCATCTTCAGATTTTTCATATTCTTTGAATAATGAAGCAATTGCTGTTTTTTTAAGATTATTTTCAAATCCATATTTTAAAAATTGATAGACGGGTTGTTCTGCTGTTGTTGTATAAATTATAAGATTGTTATAATCCAAAAAATTTGGAGTCGTTAAAATTTTAAATAATAGATACGTTTTTCCACAACCCGATCTTCCACAAATAACTGACAAAACTTTATTAGATAAATTTGGATGATGATTAAATTTAAGTTTCTTTTTATTTAATGGGGGTAGTTCACTCATTTTTTAATAAAAAAATTTATTTTTATTTTATTTTTATTTTTAAGGAAGAAGAAGAAAATTAAACTTCTCTAGCTTCGCGTGGGAGTTTATACCTCTCGAACCAAAAGATCTATCATAATCTCTTCGCCTCCAAAATTTATTTCTTGTCCTTTTTCATCAGTGATTCTAATGTTAATGTTGTTAATAGTTTTTCTTGTAATAGGAAAATATATTAATGTTTGGGGAAATACATTTAATCTATAACCAATGGGTACAGTAAAAGCTGGAAAACTGAATATTAAATTTGACAATTTACCATTTATATATCCTCCTTCAATAATGTCACAATGTACAACAATTGAATTTGTTTCAGTTATTTTTGGAATCTTCTCACTTAAATGATAACCTTGACTATAGGTTTGTTTATTAAATCCTAATAGCTTTGACAATGATCTATCATGATTAAAATCAACTTGATGATTTTCGTCTAAAGTAAGAGAAAATTTATTGACTGCCGGTTCAACTGCAAAATGTAATTGTTTCTTATCTTTAAATGGTATACCTAAATGTCTCTTAATTTCATTTGATATTGATTCAACTTCGTAAGAACCAGGAAGAAAAGTTAGTATTTTCCATGTTTTGCCTTTATCAGTAGATAGAATATCTAAATTGATCATTCACATCTTTTATAACATTTTGAATAGTGTTAAATGTAGAGAAAACTAGTCAATGCAATTTGATAATTTTTATTTTGTTCCAAATGTAGAATGGGTTCTAAATTACAAGTGTGTGATGAAGTAGTTGTTATAATTTTTAACGTCGTACTAAATTTTGATGAACCCAAAATCTCTGTTAGATTTTCTAAATGATTATTAATTTTGTCTAAATCTGCTGAACACATTTTTTAGTTAAAATTTTGAATAAATATTATAGATAAAAATCGTAGATAAAAATCATAGATAAAATCATAAATATAAATTAGAAACAACATATTTCAGCTACGGGCGGAGCCCTTTAAGACATCAGAGATGTCCGGTTATACTTTTATAATCCTCTTCATTTAGAATCTTCTTTTCTAACAGTCTTTTCAATATAGCATGAATTTCATTGAAACTAGAATTATGTCCTTCTTTTATTGCCGATGTTAAAATATTTAATCTATTTAGTAATTCTTGTGGATCATTTGGTAAGAATACAGTTTTTTCTGTTTTCTGTTTTTCAGATAAACCTTTTCCTACTTTAACTCCCGTTGATAATAAATTTTCTAATTGTTTATAACGTCTAAGAGATTTTACTGCACCAACTCTATCTAACATAGCTTTATATTTTATGAGATCTTCTACAGCATAATTATTTAAATCTGCTCCTCTTAAAAGATCAACAAAATTTCTATCTAAATTAAAAGGAGATTTATCTGGTGAAAAAATTAAACCTCGAAAAGGTTGTGGAAATATTTCTTTTTGTCCGAGATAAAATCTAGGTATTGTTTTTCCATCTATAAATGAAATAGAATGTTCAAATTGCATAGATTTTGGTAATTTCTTATTAATGTTTGATTCTAGTAATCCATAGTCATCTAATATAGTTTTGTGCTCTGGATCTGTTATATCAATTTGTTTATCATTATTTGTAAGTTCTTTTTCAAGAATTTTAAATGGTTTCATAGTTTTTTCAAAATCAGTTTTTACTTGCTCGGTTTGCTGCATTTTTTCAAACATATCAGATTGAATACCAGCTTTTATCATTCTATGTTGAAGATGATTTTCTTTCATAATATTTCTTTGTTTTATTAACTCTTCTAATTGTTTAATTCTTTTTTGATTATCAGCTCTAATTTTATCCATTTTTAAAATATAATATTTGAATTTTGTGGTAACATTGGAATACAACAAAAACATTTTATTGAACAAATTATTTTTTTATTGCTTTGTTGTCTGACATCTTTTCGTTTAAAGGTTTCTCGTTTTAAGTTTTGTTTAATAAAGTTTTGCTTAAATTTTCGCTTAAAGTTTTTAGCTCTTCTAAAAAAAATTTATCATTTTCTTCATTAGAAATTTTACCATCACTAAAAGTTTTACCATCACTCGAAATTTTGCCATCCTGTTTATTCTTATCATCAACTTTTTCTGACTGTAATTGAAATGATATTTGATTTACTTCATTAGCTATTTGATCTAATTTTTCAATCTCATCTAACGTAATAACATTATCATCACATACTCTCTGAAAGTAGTAATGTAGTTTATCATAGACTTCTTTAATATGTAAATGCTTAGTTTTTAATGATTTTCGTTTCTTAGTTATTAAAGATTTATCTAACATTGTAACAAGTGAAGTTGCAAAAACACCCGTACCTGTTAAAGCTGTAGCAACAACAGGAATTACTAAAACACCTGAAGATATAACAATTGTTAAAGCACCTAAACTTATTGTTAAGAATATGCCAATTCCTTGTGTTACATTCTTAACTTTAGTCCATCTCTTTCTTAATTTTTTATAATGCTCTAATCTTAATAATAATTGAGATTCCTTATCTTTCATATAACGTACTCTATCTTTGTGTTTTTCTTTATTCATTTTTTCAATGTTAATCTTTTCAATGTCCATTAAAGTAGAACTACGTTCATATGATAACGAAGGATATATTCTTGCGGTTTCTTCCATTTTTGTTTCTTCCATTTTTAAAGAAATATTTTTAGTCACATGATATATTTTAAAAACCTGAAAGATGGATAAAATTCATGAATTTGAAATTCTCAACTTTTATGATTTTCCACAGAGAATTATTGTAAAGAATCAAAGGTCGAAACATTCACTTGAATTGAAGACAGATCGTCTCTTGGGTTCATCTGACGAGTCATTTGAAAACTTTTTATTGAAAAATATACAAATAAACATTCATCCGTTTTTGAAAATAGACATCTTGAGAAATAGGCCCATATTGTTTGTGAAAATTGATCAATCAAGATAGATTAATTTTCATTCACAAATTTCCGCTTATCGCAACTGCAATGTGTCATCAAGCAAGATAATGTGATAGAAGTATTGCAGAACATTACCACATTTTGAAATTCATATGAATTAAAGAAACTATGCTAATATAGTCCTGTGTACGTTATGTGCTGATAAAAGAATGCAAAAATGTAGGTATCCTAATTTCATTAACTGTTGACGAATGTAAACACAGCTATTATCAAGATCGAGATGGCGATTGATGGAATTATTATTGGAATACGAACGGTACCATGCTTCCATAAAAGTCGTCCATAGCGATGTTGAAATGTATTCTAGCTTTCAGTTTGCTCCCAGTTGAAATTATGACCTGTCTCTTGGATATGTGTTGAAATTTGTAATCTCGGATCTTACTGCCAGCTTGTGAGAATCTTAAGTTGCTTGTTTGTTTATCCAATGTATTAGGCCTATGAATGCAATTTCACATGGTGCTTTATACATTTCGTTGCGTCGATCGAAGTCTGATTTCTTGCGTTTTGATTTACTAAACATTGAGAGAATTGTGCTTTTTGGTTGATAGTCTAGGCGGCTGTAGGCGCAGGTCCACCAGATGTACATGTTTTGCGTTTTAGGCAAAATGATCAATTTACCGCTCATCAATTTCATTCAAAATGACATAATATGGATCATTTTTAGACACAGATCTAAATTCTAGAATGACGCTTGAATTCCTCAACTTTTTTTTACCGAGTCGTAGAAAGCAAGCTGTATGCCACACTAAACATGCAAATCATGTGTATGGAATCATAGTAGGCTACCATATACTTGCATGAAATAGCATGAGAATAACACTTACGGTTATACAGGAAAGTTCTCCAACTCTATTGAAGATTCACCCAAGATATGTACTTATAATAGTACTGAATATTTTGCAAGTAGTATTGTAATACTTTGAATTGTAGGAATTAGTAAAATTTAGTAATGGAATAAATCTTCCATTTGAGTGCCGTTTTAATTTACTATAAGGGGTTGTGGTAGTGTGAATACTCGAGTAGGTCTATACCTTGCAGTTTCAAATTGGATAAATGCAACTTCAATTTAGTATAAGTACGAATAAATGGTCAAAGTAACTGCAATTTCGGCTATCACAAGTGATTTCATACTGGTCATTGATATGTAACGACAATTTCATCAAAGGCCACAGTAGCGTGCTGTTGTGTTTGTAAGTCGCGTTCGATTTAGTCAAAGTGATTTCAAATTGATCAAGGTTCACGGTGAGGAAGCATGTTGAGCGCTTCTATCTTTCGCTTGTATAAATGCTAAACACAATTGAGCGCTACCTAAGACATTGAACACAAACTGCTGCATCCAGCATTCTCCAAAATCTGTTCTGCATTTGCTCATAAAGCAACTGTCCAATTCAAATAGTTACATGCGACCAAATGACCTGTTGCCATAAGTTCATGAAACACTAAAAATAGCAATCTCCGCATGAAAAACAGAGAAGTTCAATTTGACGAACTAAGTCGGCCAGACAATTCATGCAGATGAAGAAAGTTAATCAGATGAAAGACAGCAAAATTCTTGGTCCCGTTGTTTAGCGTGAAGAAAGAAAACAATTAAAGATCCTGAAATTAACTTAATTGACAAGAAATACACGTCAGAAACCGGAACATCTCAATCATCAAAATGAAAGAGTTCACTCAACTTTGAGAGTCAAACCTTTTGTCATACCAAATAGGTAACACAAATGCCTGCAGCACAAAGAGCTATGTATTATTCTTCTCGCTTCTAGAATGACACTCCAGGGAGCCCTATTGACCTCACAAAAAAGCCGGAAAATCGGGGAACTCGCTAGGCTTGAATGAATGAATTTGAAATATTTGTAAAAGACTCATTTCGTTGAAAATCCCGGAAAATTGCAATCATGACTAGGTGCTGTCATAGAGTAGCACGTAATCACTTTCAACAAGTAGCCTAACTTTTTCAGTCGCCCATTTCTATTTTGATAAAGCATACATTTTTATTCTAATTTGATTATGCACCACCACATGACAGGGTAGCATTTATTTATATACAATGCACCTGTCTTGTGACATGCATAATCAAATAAGTACAACATTGTGTAGGCATACTTTCATGAAAACAGAATGGGCGACTACAAGCTATGTGTAAAAAGTAGTGCAGTGCACAGTAAACCGGTAGGTCTAAACTAGAAATGTGTGAATTTCGCCCATTTGATATCTTAGTGATCACACATGTACTTACTTATTCCATTCTATCTTGTAGTCATATGATCAACTTGAGGACACCTTTCAATTGAAGTAGGCTACTTGCTTTTCCAGATTTTCAAAAATGAATCTGTATGAAAATCACGGACAGCTATATCATAAAATATTCGATGCATTGATGTTTTCAGGTATTACAAATTTTCAGTCCTTTGTTTATTATTTATAATTTCTGTTTTGAATAATTCTGTTAAGAGCTATCAAGAGACGTATGGCTAATTTAGAATAAGAGTCATTTACAAACATATTGGCGAAATATATAAATATACAATATATTGCTTTGCAGGGTCTTTCAGGATTTTTCAAAATTTAATCAGCTGTAGAAAGGTAAATAATGAATGTATTTGAAAGTCTGTGACTTTATATGAATTGGCATAATGAAGTCACATGTAAAGTTTGGACCGCCATTGTTTCAATGCTATACCCAAACTGTGCACCGCTAAAAACAGCTAAAATAACCTTTAAATTTCACAAAAAATATCCGTAAATATATGTTAAAATGATGACGTCACAACATGATGAGTGATGATGTAACAGTTAAAAATCCGTTCATATCAGATGAAAAACGTCTGTTTTTACGGATATTTACAGTTCAGACTGTACAAACCGTGAAACTAATTTTAGCTGTTCATTTTGCGGATATTTACGCGTGGTTTATAGCTAACAGTGTACGACCGAAAAGTGCTTCACTTGCCAAGCAAGGTCTCCTGGACCCTGATACGGAATCCATCAAGTTTTCGTTACAATCCGCGCTCCTTGGAAAATGTATTGATACATGTGAGTGATGTTGTTAACACTCCATGCACTAGGTGACATGCCACGCGTAATTGCGGAACAACCCAAACATCCGTGGTTAAAGACATTCTATTAGTCTACACGCGTACATACGCGCTGCACTAAGAGTCAGAAATGACTTGATCTGATGCTGTTTAAACATGGGGAATGCATATGAATACGCGCGGGCGAGCGTTTATAGCTTGCGCGTCGTCTACATTTGTATTACTTCGTTCACTGTACAATCTTGCTATTCACTGTACAATCAAATGCTAGTCAAGCGACAGTCACTTCATAAGAAATAAATGTCATTTCTTTACAAATATTAAAGAAGGTCGAAATCTTGGCACGTCATTTGAATTTTTAAGCTAAGCGGTTAATATCTTTCGTTAATATTTTGTCTGTGTTGCCGCTTGAACCACGGATGGACCGCTAAGCATGTTCTGCCTTCCCTGAGCATGAAGTTGAGGTCCTATCACATTGTTTAGCCCAGGGTTTTTTTAAGGCGATATACGCGCCCGATTTGGGCGGGTAAATTTCGGATGTCAACTCGGACCACTGTCCATGTCAGTCACTGTTGTTTTTTCACATAAGGCGAATAATTCGAATTATTCGCATAATTCGAATTTAAAAATTATTAAACCCAACCCTATTTCAGGTGTGGATAATCTATACGAAACCTATTTATGTTCGATTATGCGATTCGCAACCATCGTCAAGTTAACAAAGTACAAAAACTTTCCTTCACTCACACGCATTTAAAAGTAGGAAGTTATCAAAACGGAAATACTATGTAGTCATGTAGTGGACCATGCCAAAATAAATTTTACTGGTTGCTTCCAGCATGCATGTTTTAAAAATACATTCGCAGTTGTGCTTTCTTGTCTCACATAGCTTGCTTCATTTATAGAATTTGCATCACTGAAAGTTATGGAGGTGTAGAACTGTACAGTACATGTATGTATGCCCCCTATACGTAGTTGACAATAAATTTTGATCGTTAAAGAGAAACTAGGCATATTCAATTTTTAAGTAATAATTGTATCACAACTTTTCATCATCCATGACTTAACTAAGCAATTTGCAAACTTTTGCAGTGCAAATAACACATTCATCGCTTATCAACGGTTATTTACATTCTTTAACTTCACTTCTCATTGATATGCGGCACTGTTTCGTTGATCATCAATAGGCTCTTGTCGATGAGGAATGACGTTGCAGAATGCAATTTGTCTTCATATAAATTGCAGTTTGCCATATTCACTGTGAAATCATGTAGTGTATTATGCATTTATCATATATGTTTCTACTGCAAGTTCAAGAGACAATTTTCCACTATTCCTCTCCATCTTATCCAGCAATTGTTGCTGTGCACATTTTAGTGCATGTACGTCATGTAGGCATATATTGTACCACCACCTCTAATTTGCTGAATACGAGTATTCAAAAGATGCAACTTTGTTTCCGCTTTCTTTTTACAGCTGGAAAGGAAATTGAAAGAAAGATCTACAAGCCTTGTTTTGCTTTGTTTTAGATTGGCGGGTAGAATTTGGGAGTGGGCGGGTAAACGAAACATTAAAAAACCCTGGTTTAGCCTCTGATACATGCAGACACATGAGACGCAAAGTCTATATAACAGGACTGCCGACAGATGTTGCAGCAATGTCCCGCATATCCACGAATGTTTAGGGTCATGTGTTTACGCGCAATTGAGCGTGACATGTCACCTAATGTGATGATCAGCTGTTGGTCTGATAAATGAAAGTGGACTATATTGACGTTTCTTTTAACGACTCTGTTCTCAGGTGAACGTCATTTGTGAGTAGAAGGCCGAAATAAGATAGTGCCGGGTGACGAATTCCCGCTATACTGAAGCGATGCGGCCAACAGTTAGACTACAAAGTTGACCGAATTGCATAGTGTGCATCCAAGATGAAGATTCCATCTCGGTGTTACCAGCTGATGCGCGCATTACACATGATGTAGGTAGGCCTGCTCATTCTAATACCTGATACGTGGCTGTGATCAGACCCGATCAGTGAAAAATGTTTAGTGGAGATGTCACCATCGGGAGTTGTGTGAAGGTCTTCATCAACGTGGCAGCTGCCTACTGGACATTGGAAACCTGCAAACAGAAAATCGAGTAGACCTAATCTATACGCCTTTTTCCGTTTCGTTTTAGAATAAAGAAACCATAGTTCCATCTAATGTTCCTGCTTGGGAAAAATGACACAAGAATCACTTAATTTATCTTAATTAACCTTCTCAAAATCACGGATTTCGTTGAAAATGTCCTTTGACCGAGACTCTAAAAAACTTCGGTCAGAGGACAACGTTGAAATTGAAGATCTCGGTCAGAGGACAAGATTATCGGTCAAAGGACATTATAATGTATGCAATACATTACATTTTGGTCGCTTTGCTTTACGCATGGAGGTATTCACCCTATGTTTCCAGGCTCATGAACCCAAATGCAGAAACCGAAGAGTTTCCTGTTCGACATCTATCTGACGGAGATCAATAGGCCTATGTCCTCTGACCGAGATGTAGAAAAAAATGACTTTTAAAAAGTGCTAGATTTCTATGGAAAGTTTCTATTTGTTGTGGTCGCCGTTAAGATTTTTGCAAAAGATTTCAGCGTAAAAAATGAGTATGTAAGCAAATTTTCACGGAAATCTGAGGTCCAAAGTTGATAAGGCAAATGTAGTGGAATAAATTGGATTTACCCAAACTCTTATATTCTCCAGATGCCTACATGTGTAGATCAAAGTTTGCTTGCAATCATAGTCAGACATTCTAGCAGCTCCCATTTGATGTAGTAGTGCTCTCACGATTGCTCAAGATTTTACTCCGCTTTTTCTTTAGCAAATGCAGAGTAGGTACATGTAGCAGATGAGGTGCATGCACACTTTAGTAATACAAACATAAGAATATTTTTTAACCTATGCATTTCGTATGTCGTCGCATGTAATTATGCTTTCAATATAAAAGTTTTGTTGCATTCGTAGAACGCGACTTAATTGGCATCATCAAATTCAATTTTTACCTTTAAAGTGCTGATCTTGATATACCAAAAAATTATACATTATTCTTGCTGTTGACATGCATAGCAGCCCACTACAAAAAGATTCGCCGGAAAGACATCGGAACGAGGTATGGTAGTCGGAAAAAGGCCGGGAAATTTTTTTGACCTTTAACATGCTAATTCTGACCTCATTTCTTTGAATTTATGCAGAAATTATGATAAAAATGGCTTTTTTGATTGAGTTAACTGTAGCAAGACATTGAAGACATGAAGACGTGCGGATATGATTGTGATGATATTGATTATACTCAAACAAGCTTCAGAAAGGGAAAGGAAAATATATAACACTCAATTCCTGATCAATTGACGTTTTCATGTAATTCCATATAGCTAGGCCTACAATTGTGAAATAGCAGATAGGAGGCCTAGGGTGTCTTTTTTATAATGAGGCTTCGGTTTCCGACGTCGTACCGACCATCGGCCATGCGGACATTCTGTTCCTCGGAACGAGTTCGTTTTCGACGTCGGACCGCCGTATTTTTTGTAGTGGGAGACGGCCGACATAAATAGGAGTTCTAAACGGTACTCTGAATGTGTCATGGATGATTTTCAGTATCGAAATAACGTTTCTAAGCATTCGTGTGTTTCATAGTTTGTGATGATAAGAAGTTGAGTCGATTATTTTGCATCAAAAAGTGATGAAAATACATTGGAGCAAGGTGGATCCAGTAGACCCTTCCCTGGGTAGGCCTAAGTCCATTTTATATAACAATTTACACTTTGAGCAATTTTTGTCTTTTCAACTTTGCAGCTTCGTTTTCTTTGAGAATTTGCATATTACACTATATTCGAAAATCATAGTGATGGCGACCACACCAAATGAGTATTCGTACAAGTTTTGTACATTGCACTAGATATTAGCCTACCAGGTGTCTTCTGACCGATAATTTTGTGATCTTAGTCAAATGGACATTTTGGCCGTATTACGAGATTTTGAAAATGATTGTGACTGTCTTTGATAATTCTGAGAGTTTTCATGAGATCCGGATAAAAAATGAGGTTTCAGCATCAAATTAAAATATTGAGAAAAATCAAAAAAAAGTCTGGTCAAAAGAATACAGGTCATTTTTAAAGTTCATGCCCAATTGTGATGATCCATAGTTGATTTTTTCCCTTTGATGCAACAGCCAGACTCACAAATGATGTATTTAGCCGCATAAAGAAACTAAAAACATCATTTCTAAGTTGAGAAATGTGCGTCGGTCAGAAGACAAAAAAAGGTACATTGTAAACTCTAGGGCACGAAATTTAGGCATCAATTCTAACCAACCCAAGGCACGAAATTCATAGTGCCGAGATCATGCCCATTGATTTTTCCATCAATTTCATTGGATAAACAAATATTTGGTTTGGTGCCTGTTAGTGCCTAAGTGGCGCCTCGAGGCACTAACTAGGCGCTATAACTGGCACGAAATTTCGGCTTCGTGCCTACAATTACAGTGTATCGGTCAGAAGACAATTTTTGGGGACATAGGCTAATTGAAGAAAGATCCCAAATAAGTGTAAATGCTATCTTGAATTATAGTCTCGCTGAAAGTATGGTTCATGCGCTTTCAGATGATAAATAACTTTATATGTATAATTTAAGTAGATCACAATGAAATTTCTTCCGTAAGATACCTGTGCTGGGGACGGACTTTTTTGACACTTTTCTGCCTTGAGCTAAATTTTTCATAAAGAAAGCTTTCTGGATTGATTTGACCGAATAGAGGAGATTCTAAGGATCAAGATGAAAAAAAATCATGAAAATCGGTTCATAACGAAGGATTTTACCGACGGAAAACACGCTTTTTGAGAAATGCTGTTGTATAAAATGGATTTACCCCCTGCTTGGCAGGTGCAGCAAAAATTTTTTCTAGGGCAGGACAACCGTTAAACTAGGCCTACATGTAAATTAGTTTCTTATTCTTAGGCAATACTAAAATTTCCCTAATACTTCATAAAAACTTAGGCTATATTTAATTCTAGAAATATAAGCACTTATTAAACAAAATACACAGACCCCACCCTCCAGGTTTTATGGACTATAGACTAACCTTCACAGGACAATCTATAACGCGAGGTAACTCACTTTTCGCCTATACCCTAATAAATGCTTCAGTGCAACATTTCAACATTTTCGGTGTACCGGTGTGACACAGCCCTAGTAAAATGCTTATACTAACTGTATGTGACCTGGTGCAACGATGCCTGTTTCATGAAAAAATGTCGTCATTGTGTTCAATCATTTATTATTGGTTGTAATGAAGGAGTCGTAATAGTGCCACGCGGCCATCACTCTGACCAAGAATCAGTTGGCCTCCAGACGGACTGAAGTCCATATCTATCACCTTGGCAAATTTGTCTGCCCTGGCTGGGAAATTGGCAAACACTCTTCCGGAGGCGAGGTGCAGCGCTTTGATCGCATTGTGATCATCACTAGACGCCATCATAAGCATTTCAGAGGAAGGCGAGAATCGGAGAGAGTCACACTGAGTAAGGAGATTATCAACACTTTTGATCGGCTTGGGATCGGAAGAGTGTAGGGCAGCGGATTGGTTGTAAATGTTCACCACTCCAGTGCTTTGTCCACAGGCCACGTAGTCCTCCGACACTGCTACAGCACGCCCTCCAACACAACCATCATCTCCGAAACTACCGGTCAATCGACGAGTCCGCAATGAGAATCGGTATACCCTTCCGTCATCTGAAGCGAAATTGAAAAAATAGTCACGACTTAATTGAAGAAAAATCATCTAGATTGAGGGTTGAACCCATGACTGAAGTTGCGACAAGTGAAAACTCAACTTCCTCAGTCATAGACTATGCAGTAATGCGAACCAAAAAGCTGAGTCTGCTAGCCGTGACATACAACGGCCCATGGGTCAACCTCCAGTCCATGCATGAGATTCCAGCGACACGCAATTTCCTGAAATTCTCAGATAACCCCTTTTTCATGCCACTTACACTTAGACCGATGCGAACTGCTACCAATCTATTTAGCAAACTTGACAACCATGATACACGCGAAAAATGATCGAAGAATCATGAGTACATACACGTACAAATTCTTTTGATTGAGATGCATGGAACTGATTGTCACTGACCTTAATTCACAGAATAGCATAAAAAGTAGGCACAAATTTTGGTATCAATAAATACCGTGGCGATGCTGTTGTACAAAATACTGATGTGGAGAAAACTAAAATTACACAAAAAAAGAAAGCACACTGACATAAATTCCGTCTAGCTTATACCATAACAGAGTGGCATTCGTCTTCCTCGCAAAACTTACGATTTGGAAAGCAATGTCTGACAGAAGTATCATTTAAAACGTTATACGCTAACCAATAGGTCAAATACATAGGGTTAATTAGTTTAAACTCTATCAAGTACTCTACCCTCTAAGCAATTTATATTATTGTTTAAACAGGGGGAAACTACTGCTACTGAAAATACGCTACGGAATACCAATTAATAATTCATGCATCGAGAAGTACAAAAAGAGAATTTAGCAAGCTTACTCAGCGAGTGAATTCTGTCCAACTGAGATTGTCAGAATTGTCGCTTCAATTTATCCTAGTACTTAGCGGTATTAACTATCCTAACGCTCGTGCACCTGATTCTCCTTACCAATAGATAAAGGCGATCAGGTCTGTTATCCATCATACTCATACTGTATCAACATGTCAAAATCATTAGTGATGCCAGACGTAACCCATCAAATTAATCCCGAATGAAATGAAGTTGTGAAATGAAGACTTGATGAAAAGATAAGTGAGAAATTTAATCCTTAAGAGGACTGATCAAACTGACTGATCAACTTCACCTACAGGTGAATGGAATAGTGTCAAAATAACATATTCTTATTCAGGAAATAAAAGCAAAGAACTATAATCAAGATTGGAACTTAAATATTAACCTTGAACTCCTGAGGTCATCAGCAGAGACTAGGGTAGGGCGATCGTGTTTCGGTCCCTCACCTCTGAACACTCAAACCCACCCTAGCGGGACCCTGCACAAAGGCAGCCTCAATCCACAGTTAATAATTTATAAAATGAAAGCTGCGACAATAAATATATATTAAAAAAAATGCCATCAAATTAATCGTTATTAATCAGTTATTCAAATCAGAATAAACATTAAAATAAACGCCATTAGTTCACGCATAAGGACTCTTAATCCTGCTAGCAGAGGTACAGAGGCGGGGAACGAGACCACCTTCAACTCTATACGTACTATGGTAACAATTAAAACGTTATACGCTAACCAATAGGTCAAATACATAGGGTTAATTAGTTTAAACTCTATCAAGTACTCTACCCTCTAAGCAATTTATATTATTGTTTAAACAGGGGGAAACTACTGCTACTGAAAATACGCTACGGAATACCAATTAATAATTCATGCATCGAGAAGTACAAAAAGAGAATT
Organism: Prostheceraeus crozeri; assembly: GCA_907163375.1. NCBI lineage: Eukaryota > Metazoa > Platyhelminthes > Polycladida > Euryleptidae > Prostheceraeus > Prostheceraeus crozeri. Next base: position 74,546 of record CAJQUW010015045.1, read on the forward strand.
TAGCAAGCTTACTCAGCGAGTGAATTCTGTCCAACTGAGGTTGTCAGAATTGTCGCTTCAATTTATCCTAGTACTTAGCGGTATTAACTATCCTAACGCTCGTGCACCTGATTCTCCTTACCAATAGATAAAGGCGATCAGGTCTGTTATCCATCATACTCATACTGTATCAACATGTCAAAATCATTAGTGATGCCAGACGTAACCCATCAAATTAATCCCGAATGAAATGAAGTTGTGAAATGAAGACTTGATGAAAAGATAAGTGAGAAATTTAATCCTTAAGAGGACTGATCAAACGTTCCCTACAGGTGAATGGAATAGTGTCAAAATAACAGATTCTTATTCAGGAAATAAAAGCAAAGAACTATAATCAAGATTGGAACTTAAATATTAACCTTGAACTCCTGAGGTCATCAGCAGAGACTAGGGTAGGGCGATCGTGTTTCGGTCCCTCACCTCTGAACACTCAAACCCCTGATATCCTTGCAGCAAGTAGGCCGATCAGAAAACTGGTTAACAGCAGTTGTGTTTGCTTACTCATTTCAACAAGAGATATCTACATGTATATAAGTGACGAAAAATAACAAAGCAGATTTGCTTATAGATTCCGTGATATAGATTGGAATGAGTGACTAGCACAATGATTATGCTACTATGTCTATTAGTTGCCATGACTAATTATGAAGGAGAAAACCTCTTAACTTTTCACATTTATATGAATCATGATTAATCTTGGACATGAGCATGTGAGCAAACAATACCCCATCTCCTACCATTTCTACATGTTTTTGGACGGATCTCGAGACCCAACAAAATTCATCCCAAATTTCCGGAAGAGTCTCATGCATGCTCCAGTCTTGTTCATAATATCCATGGCATGTGTGTGAAGTAAGCGCAACACTCTACGGCGGTGTTCTGAAAACTTGAAATGCGGCGTCCCATTAATAGTTTAACGAACTTCGAACATCGCAGCTAATGATGAACTACGTAGCAACTAACGTAATAAGCAATAGACCTCCGTATAACTTTAGCGATTGTACATGTACTTCAATATTTTGATAAAACAGAATTCGAAATGTAGTAAAAACACCATAAAAAAGTGAATACATTATCAATAAGATTTTCTATGATGAAGTTCAACTCATCTCAACACGTGTTATTCATCTATTTAAATGTTGGCCTACCACTCTTCGTCGAGTCATAATTTCTGCAGACGCTTAGTCAGCATTATCGTAATGACGTTGATACGACAGTCACTCATCTACCAGCACGTTTTGCAAGACTAGGTCTCGCTTGAAAACCACTGTGACGTTGAAAGTACATTATGTGTAGCTCAACCCAGATACAAATACACTGACTGCTATTTTCTGAAGTCTCAGGGCGAAAACATAAGCGATGAGTGTACTCTAGAATCGTAAAGTTCTGGAATAGTAAAATAGTCGGTACTTATGTGTTATCTCCCCCGTTTTAAAGTTTGTCTGAAATCCGCAAAAATGAATCAGTCGTCACAAAACTTCAAGTACACGTAGTTGAGGATATCTTCTACCCACATGCCAAAGCTCTTGCAAATCGGACCAGCACGTTTCGAATGAGAGACGACAGCTTGAAGTACAACGACGTCAGCAGCTTGATTTGACTGGGTCTGACCTCATCGTCTGAACCACAGAATTAGATTCATCTGCGCGCAGATGAACAAAATATTTAATTCTGTGGTCTGAACGCATAGCACAAAGTCAATTCGCGACAGTTCTGAATTGATTATGACATTGGCCATAGTCCTTACAGCATTATGCTCAACCCTTGCTTAAAAAAAGGTGTGGTAAAGTGGCGCTCGTGGGAGGATTTTATATAGCATGAGAAGAAGACGGAGAGAGAGCAATGACACACAAGCAACAGTAAAGCTTCGAGTAGACGAAGTCACTTCAAGCCACAGACACTTCAAATCATTGTCTCTAATTCAAAAGTGCTTGTCCGATTTGCAAGAGCTTTGGCATGCGGGTAGAAAACAGTCTCAATTGCGTGTACGTGAAGTTTTTTGACAAATGACGATTGATTCAATTTACGAATTTTAAAGAAATGTGAAAATGTGGGGGACATAGTCCACAAGTAGAGAATATTATACAAAAATCATTTTAAAGCAATAGCCCATGTTCCGAATGTTTTCGTCCTAGATTTCTAATTTTTGCTTTCATTTTCATACTTTAGCATTTCATTATTTTTTGATAGTTGAAAAGGGCTTGAAATACTATTGAAAAAATACTTTCATTTGTTTAATCAATAGTTTACAAATGTTATGTAAACAATGCTTCTCAGTTACTTGCATAATATTTTCTAATGTTTGCAGCTTGAGTAGATGATTATGCATGTATAAATTATGAAGTAAGCATGATTACTGTGTCGGTATACGAACGTTATCAGTTTCACAAAACCATTCTCATTCAATCAAAGGAAATGAATATACAAGGAATCGAAGCATTATTGAAGCCGCCAAAGCCTATTGTCAAGAAGTGACTGTAATGACTGTCACAACGAGGATCTGTTGCACCGGAACAGTTTTCCTTTGCGGGGATATCTTAGTACAATGCTAGGATTCTATGTATGATACTAGTGATGCGGAAAGCTCACAGAATGAAATGCTGTCAGAAATAATTCCTTCCCAAGTAATGTATCCCTGATGTAATGTGCAACTTGTAGTTTATCGCATTCTGAGAGCTGAACTGAGATGATAGCCATTCATTTTACTATACAAGTACCATCGTGTTTGCCGACATTTAAAAAGATAACGAAAAATGCTATAACATTGGGCTATGCGCTAGCCGCATCTGCTCGCACCTTTGCACCGAAAATTTTGAGAAGTTGCAATGAAGCACACTTATTTAAGTATAGGCGAAACAAAATTTGCTTTGTGTTCCAGATTGTTATGTGATAATCAATTAAAATTCAAAGACATTAAAAGTAGTCTCTCTACATTTCATAATAAATGCTCGTTTTCTAGATTTCAATGCTAATTTTATGGATTAATAGGAAAATTTTAATAGTGCTGCTAAAGAATTTGAAACAGACTTACATAGGCCGCCTTCAATTTCATTTTTCCAATACATGCAAATAACTCTCATCATACTCATCCCGTACGTCTCTCTGACAGTTCTAAATGAATTCTTTAAAGCTAGATAAAAACAGAAATAACATAGATATGAAACAAAAAATTGCATAAGGTTGCAGTGACTAAATAATACAGTCAGTGGTGGTCAGCATCTCGGCTTCAAACAGTCTCTCTGTAATGTGATAACATTCCCGGATGCCGGAAAAATCTTTCGTATGAGTCACTGACCGTTGGAATGCTTAAGATATTCTATATCTTAGCAAGAGGAGCAACAGCAGGGTGCGCAGTATTCACTGTGAGCTTCCAAAATTCTGAGGTCGCGTGAATAGAGACTTTGTGGTCTAAAATGATTAATCACCATGAACTTAAATTAACTTATTTCCGTCACCCTTTAACTTTTTCTCAACATCAGGAAATGCTTAAGTCATTTTGTGATATAGATGTAGGTGGTTTCCGTAGCACAGAGGTTAAGTGCTTGGCCTAGCGATTACTCAGTCCAGAGGTCCAGCCCCGAATGTGTCATTGGAAGTCGTCAGGAAGGGCATCCGGAATAAAAGATCACAACGCTCGAAATTAAAGTCGGAATGTGTCAGCACCGTCCGAGATGTTAAACCATAGCCGTGATTGATCTTCAAAAAGTTTCACTGTCATGATACACCGTAGAAATTTACAGTTTCAATTATTCAGTGGAATCGAATAAAATGGTTTAATTATGATTGGAACTTTACAGTAAAATATAAAATTGATTGAAATTTCGGTTGACCGGCCCGAGAACCGGTGCAAGAAGAACAAGTGCACCGCGCACAGCCCTACTAAAAAGTTTTCGTTTCATCAGCAAAAGCTACTCTAGTCCTAACTATTAAGACGCGTCCCAGTGTTAGTGGAACACCGCTCTGCGGTCATTGTCATCCTTAAACGGAATAAACCAGAGAACTACCCTTCGAGCTACAGACCAATCAGACTCATGTGTATTGCATTTAAGATTCTGGAGCGTCTGTGGTTCCCGTGGCGCAGTGTTTAAGTGCTTGGCCTAGCGATCTTTTGGTCCAGAAATCGAGCCCCGAAGGTGTCATTGGAAGTCGGCAGGAAGGGCATCCGGACTAAAAGTACTACAATGCTCCATAAGTCTGACTATGTCAGCACAGTCCAAGTCCCAAGTATGGGGAGCAGTGACGCAATAGCTTCATTTTTTTCATTCTGGAGCGTCTGATCCACAATCGTATCAACCCAGTTGTAGAATTTATTCTTCCTTACGAACAGGCTGGTTTCCGCCCAAATAGAAACACTGCTGATCAAGTTGCTTTACTGACTGAGGACATTGAGGGCGCTTTTGAGGAGAATGTCTATGCTGGAGCTGTCTTCATCGATCTTTCGACTGCCTACGACACTGCATGGCTTCGTGGTCTTACTCACCCTCAAACTGTTGGAAGCGATCCCTTCGAAGGACAGTGAAAATGATCACGGTGCTAGCCAGTCACAGAAGCTTCGTCGTCAATCTTCGTGGCCACCTGTCTCGGCGACGCCTTCTTCGGAACGGCCTCCCACAAGACTCCGTACTGGCACCAGTCCTGTTCAACATCTACACTCACGATCTTCCAACTACAACTAGCAGAAAATACATCTACGCTGATGATATAGCCCTTTTGAACAAAGGGAAAACTACCACAGAAATTGAACACTCACTAAGCCAAGATCTTGACATCCTTACCACACTTTCTCATCAATGGAGACTAAAGCTCAATATTACGATAACAGTTTGTAGTCTTTTTCACCTCAAGAATCGATATGCCAATCTGAGGTTTAACGTCAATCTCGAAGTAAGACCCATTAATTTCATCAGCTGCCCGAAATATCTCGGAATAATGCTCAATCACTCACTGACATATAGAAAGCATCGAAGCCAAGATTAACGCTCGCAATTCCCTTCTTTACCGCCTTGCTGGAAGCCGTTGGGGTGCCAAGTTCGACGTCCTACGTAGCTCTTCTCTTGCCCTATGCTACTCCTGTGCGGAACATTGTTCACCAGTCTGGTCACACAGTACCCACACCAAAAAGATTGATTGTGCTCTGAAGGAAACAATTTGACTTATAACTGGATGTATCTGTACGACACCAACAGATATCCTATCAGTTCTCAGCTGTGTTGAACCGCCGGACATCCGTCGCGAGAGGTTGCCAATGCGGCTCCATCAAAGGGCCACTGCAACTGATCATCTGCTTCATGAGAAACTTTTCGACACACCACAAGCACAAAGACGACTCAAGTCGCGTAATCCGTTATCAAAGAGGCATAGCGGACCGATCTCGCTATCTCCAACATCTCCTCACACTTGGGCCGAAGGCACTTGGAGAATGAGATGGTCCCAGTCAAGCCATCGACTACGGCGCTTCATTTCGGAACCGAAGCCCCATCCGCCCGGCTGTGATCTGCAAAGAGATCGGAGGGTACTACTAAATTGTCTTCAGTCTGACTATGGAAGGTTTGCAGCGTTCATGAAACGTATCGGGCTGTCAGCTACCGCCTCCTGCAGATGTGGTGCCGAACCGAAGTAACCATGTGCTCCAATGTCCTACAATTGGAATTCGTGGGGACTTGGCATCTGTGAATGAAGAACTACGTGACTAGCTAAACAGGACTGAATGCCGTTTTTGACTTTTCTTTCCATTTGTACATTTCATACGAATATATACCGCTCTGCGGCAAGCTATCCTATTTGACGGCCTTCCGTGCGGAATTTTCTACATTTTTGCTGGCTCACATTGTCAGATATCAACATGATAGTTTGAGATGAAAACAAGGAGTGACAGTCGAAATGAAAAGTATTTCGCTGAACCATCTGGACCATCACCTATCATGGATGTACCATTTATGAAACTTCCAAATTTTTCCTCATACACTTGTAATTTAAATGTACATGTATTTCAGGCCAAAGCCTAAAACATGTGATTCGTGTGACCCGCCGAGCCTATGAACCGTGTTTGTAGACACCGAATTTGTATCTTATTCAATCGTCAGTTAGTGAATGTTCAACAGTTCATCTTCATTATAGCCTACATGCATACTGGGAGTCAATTAAGAGTGAAGCAACCTCCAAAATGAGTGCAATTGCTCATGAAAACATCATCGTTTATTTAATCTGCAAGTAAATTGTGGCTTGGTGGGAGACTTTTGACCAGTTAAGACGCTTTTCTGCAGTCTGTGTGACATAGTGTGGTTGTTTACCTTACAGATGAAGCCCCGAAAGTGTCATTGGAAGTTGGCGAAAAGGGCATGCGGGATGAAGGTAACGACCATCCAAAATTCTTGCAAATTTTACATAAATTGTCAGCACCATCAAAATTCTCAATCAGGGAATAGTGATGTCAGAGTTTCATTTCAAGACGACAGATATACTTTTCCCTTCCTACTTTTCAAAACAAGAGAAATTGAAGTGATTACTTACCACTGAAGGCAAACAGCACATCGCCTGAAGCGAATGTAAGAGACATTACGCGACCATTAGCTTCCATGGTACCAATTTTCTCCATGCTCTGCAAAATGATATTTCAGTGATATTCTTTTGCGTTCCAACTTTCTTATAAACTCTAAAATGATTATTCTCTTTGCTATAATGGTTTTAACTCACGTGATTTCCCCATGTTTCCAAATCATGCGAGTACTCACAAAACTACAGCACTATGTGCTTCGGACCACCTAAAGATTCTGCCGACGCACCATTTCCGGAAAGTCCTAGATACCACCCTTTTTCATTCCATGCTTTAAACAGCTGACTAATCCATCAAACCTGATGCTCAGTCTGACATAAATTCCTCTTTGTGATCGTGATTTTTTGCCTTTAGTATTGCACTTTCAGCAGTATTCATTAGCATTCTTCTTTGGTCTTGTCTAGTGGTCCATTTTTGTATGACTTAGTCTTGATGTATATTACTGTCTTTCAATTTTGATTTATCAATCTATGACTGGTCCTTCTTGACTTTTGAGCTTGGTTTTTCGTTGGTTTCCCATTCATAATGCTATCATTGTGCTGTTCATTAGATGTTAACGGGCTATTTTGTTTGTACCATGTACCTGTCAATCCGTCTGATATCGTTGTGATTCAACAATACAGTGCAATCACTTGAGAATGGCCTCCGATGTAGGCCGAAAGATTTCGCGCTAGAATGAAGTGTTCTATCTCAGCAAACATTGAGGAAGCTTCTACTTAATATAAAGCATATTCAATTCCCTAAGTTTCAAAGAACGTGATATGACTGCATGGTTCGTGAATGTTCTTATTGATCAGTTTGCATACTTCACTTGCTCGACCGAAGCCACTGATTACGCTCGAAAGGTCTCGCAATGCACGAGAAAAAGTGCATCGGCTTTCATAATTCCTCACTTGTACTAAGATGTTCAACGTACGCAAACACAACAATGCTATGAACATGAAGGTAATATTGATGACCACTGAGTGAATTACTTACCGCTGTTTCCACCACATGAAGGAGGCCGTGTACACCGACAAGAATTATATATTTGCCATCGGGACTAACTTCAAGGAGGTGAATCGGCCGCTCCAAACCTTGAATGGAATGCACATTTTGGACATTACCTGAATCGATATCCAACACACGGAAAGACTTTCTGATTCCAGCAGCAACAACACGTCGTCCATCAGGGGTAAATCGTGCGCATTTGATAGGAAATAGATCGAAGTAGTGATTGGCGAGGCGTTCATTCTTTTCACCATCCACCTGTGCGTTTGAGAGACACAATTAATTTTAGGTATAATAAATTTGAAGGGACCTTGCAAAATAATTCGTTACCACCAAAATTCGCTACATACAAAATAAACTGATTAAAGCTTCATTTTTTATGTTCTGCTGATCATTTAGAAATCAAGAGCTTACAGTTAAGCCAACTGTTGGAAAATAATAATCATTGAAAGCGAATTTTAGACAACTATCGTTGGGTCTCGACATTTGTTCAAAAACGCAATAAAAATTTTCTGAAATGTTCATGTTTCCGAACTTTTTCGGAAGAATCTGATGCATGTTTGAGTGATGTCTAATGCACCCCTTTGATCGATTCATAGTTAGATTAGCTCATTGTCGATATGTGAGGAAAACAATTTTAAGCATAGTATTTTCTTATTACTGAAGGATGTTCATAATGTTTTGAGGAACGCTAAAACTTCTCAAACTGCACATTATGTGTATTATCGTCAGACACCAGGAGGCGATTTCACGAAATCAGCGCTACATAAATCTCCAAATGTGCCGTGTTGGTTAACTGTGCATATAAGACATTTATATGTAACAATCACTAGTCGTCCAAATACTGAAAAATTTCTGATTGATGAGTAATCGATATGGAACACACATTAAATTTTGTTTGGATATGAAAATGAATTTCACTATTATTTTGAAATGATGCACTATTCACAGGCATCAGAACTCCTGCGGAACAAAAAGCCGGAGAATTTCTGGAATTCCAAATTCAATCACTCATGGCTAACCGGGTATTTTTTTGTGCTGGTCCTTTGTGTTTCTTCCAAACTATAGGCCTATGTATATGTCGCTTAACAGTTTTGAACAAATTCGTTCAAACACAGTGTCCGACAAGTGAAATATTTAATTTCATTTTGGTGAGCTGCATTCAAAGCATATCTTCTGGTTTGGATCAAGTTTATCGTGTCGGTGTGTATGTAGTGTTTCAAAAGCTGACGCGCAAACCGGCAAGTCGAGATGATTTAGAGTTCTTCATGAGCATTGGAATTGAATGGAAGGTTGTAGAAAAAATCGAAAAGTAGTAATTTCGTCATACAAAGATGTTCATAAGACTGGATTGTTTACCGGCAATTTCTCCCATCACACAAAAGAAGCCTTGACCTTGAAGTTCATGAAAGCAGGATAATATAGTAAGAATAACTTTCAATAGCGAGGGAAAATCGGTGCAGAAAGAGGGGGTGGTCACTTATCGTCGATGCGCAGATCCTTCCGGAAAACTGTAAGTTAGTTGCACACTTCTAGGTCAAAAGCATCATTGCTATTGCCTGAGATAGCGGTTGGCGGAAGATTTGGGTCGGTGAAGCATCGGGGACTGGGTAACGTTATGGCTTCTCGTTCGTGGATCAATATTTTAATTGACTTTTCTTTTTAAATTCAATTGGCATTCCAAGCTCAAACTATTTTCTACAAGCCATGAATGCCTCTTCAGAAATGAATTTTTCAATACGTCACTACGGGAGGCTGGGAGAGTTATCGATTTGGCACCCAAAAACCTATCTATTTTTCTTGAAAAATTTTTGAAGCAAGACTATATCTGTGGATACAAGATGGCATGGCAGCTGTCAGCATGGTAGGTTTGGTAGGACAGTTGATGGACCATTTGAACAGTTTGATCTGTTCGTCGTGCAATATGTGAACCAATGGCTCCTTCTTCTGGAAAAAAATACATAAGCAGTTCTTCTAGAGCGGCAATAGAGCATCGAGAAAGTACAAATTTAATCGAGGCAACTGATTAATGAAGAATAAGAAGTTGATGATTACTCTCCTCCTTACTCTACCATCATCTGTCATCTTTCGGCTGCAAGGGAATCCTTCATTTCGAAAATTAGATCTGACTTTCCGATTGACATTTTTTTGTATATCATTCCGATTATCATCATCATCATTAGCAAGATTGACATACACATCAAGAAGTCGAATAAAATGCGTACTTGACCCCGAAAATCAGGCAGTTCTTCCAATAGTTCAAAAATATAATAATAATAAGCATTTTATTGAAACATGAATAGAAATCATTCTTTACAAAATTAGTGCTTTTTACATTGTAATCATAAGCTAATGAAACAGTTATGGGAAAAGTTAGTGGCAGAAAGTTATATCGGATTGGTTGAAAATGAGAATTTGAAGATACGGTGTTCCAGGAAATTACTTGAGATCTACGCGAAGACTTTGATTGAAGAGAGATGTGCAGTATGGAATGAACAAATCGGCTCTTCGGCGAGTTTTACAGATAGGCTGTTGAAGGTGACGTGAGAAAGTCAAACGTTTGGGGAAGAGCTCGTGTAAAATATTGTCGGGACTTTCAAACTTTCACAGTCACAGTTGAAACCGCAGATAATTCCATGACAACGCTTGCGAATTTTTTCTAATTTATTGGCTTCTTGTTCATTGAGCGATACGAATAACTGACAGTTATATTCCAGCACACCAAGGACAAAATTGTGGTAAACTTGGATGAGATCATCTTTAGTCACTCCTTGAAATTTCTTTAGTCTCTTGAGAGGAAATATGCGGCGACTTGCTCTTCTACAAATGAAATCTATATGATTTCGCCACTTCAAATCGTGAGAAAAAATTGTGCCAAGGATTTTTAGTTCGTTAACGAGCATATCAGATGTAAAATCGACATGGAGGTTTTTCGTTGGTGTTATCATTACCTTTGACTTATTTTCATTCAATTTCAAACAATGATTGATACACCAGGCTTTTGTGTTGTGTATTTCCTTTTGTATCATTTCCTCCAAATTGTCCTCTTGATAGAATGGGAGTGATATCACAACATCGTCAGCGTATTTCTCCATCATTGATTCGTCTAAGTGAGCCTTTAAAGTGCCCATATACGCAGCAAACAAGTAAGGAGACAGAGTTGCGCCTTGGGGTACACCTGAGGTAACTGGCCGAATGTCACTGTACACAGTATTCAAACAAACCCGCTGGAATCGGTTTTGAAAATAATCAGCTAACCAGTGTAAAAAATTTGTAGGGAAGTGGCTCTCAAGTAGATATTTGAATAAAAGTTCGTGGTTTAGAAGTTCAAATGCTCTACTTAGATCAAAAGATATCACAGCTACACCTGATACTCCACTGACATCCAGCTTAGAAGTGATATAATCGTGCATCGCAATGCTAGCATGAAGAGTTGAGGACCCTCTTCGGAACCCAAATTGATTATTTCCGTATAACGACATCATCTTTCCCTCAACTGACGAAAGCACGAATTTTTCGAGTAATTTTGCAAGAACGGGGAGCATTGATATAGGACGCAGGTCAGTAATCAATGGACAAGATTTCTTTGGGATTGGGATTACGTTTGCTAGCTTCCATTGAGAGGGCACTTTCTTCTCCAGAACAGACAGGCAAAATAAGTGCGCTACTGGTCCACAGAGAATGGAAGATGCGTCGCGGAGAAGTCATGGAGGAAGAGAATCAGAGCCTGACGATTTCTTGATGTTTAAAGATTGCAGCATTTCTTCCGTTTTGTGGACAGTAACATCAGTTTGTCAAGGTTCGGAGATCTGAGAAGTTTGGGATTGCAAGTAGTTCCAATTTGGGGATTCAGAGAAGACACCAACAAAATAGTCGTTGATCGCATCAGAGGCAACTTTCGGATTTTGAAATTGCATCAGCAGTTGATGAAGGCTATTCATCGATTCAGATTTCGTGGAAAATTCAGTTTTGAAGATTTTCCAGATATTGTGCTTGTCATTCTTCAAAGTTCTGACCCAGATTTGTTTAGCCTTTTGTATTTCTTCTTTAATTTTTTGCTTAAAATGGTTGTATAATGGGACGTTGTCAGACCGGTATGCATGATAGCGGCAATTGATTAGGTGTTTCAGTACTGGGGACATCCACGGTTTATCCATGCTCGACATTTCAACATATATAAATGGGATTTGTTTCATTGCTTCAGTGATCGATTCATAAAAAATAGTGGTCTTGACTTGTAAAGATTCCTCCATGCGATAGAAGCAACTCCAATTGATTAAGCTCAATGAGTCACAAAATTTTGTAATATTTTACTCCGATAGTCATAAACCTTCCTTATAGATGTAGAATATGACTTTGAGCTGATCGGCTTTGCAAAAACAGTAGAATGATCGGCGTTACCAAAATTTGGACCAATAATGACAGGGGAGAAATTCTCCTTCAAATAGCTGTCGATCAATATCTTATCCAAAATGTTGGAACCCCGTGTTGGCAGAGTAACTATTTGAGTTAGACCCAATACACGTTCAATTGATGCTGTAGGTAATTGATTTAGGTCACCAGCAATCATGAATTTACTGTCTGACCATCCGTCGGTTACTTTATCACACTTGGTCACAACATAATCTATGATAGTCTCATATTCCGTTGAATTCAAGTTTGGAGAGACATAAAGTATCAAAACGACAATTTCAGAAATTCTAACCCATACGCATTCAATAGAAGATGGAGGATCAGTGAGATCTTCTTGATAGCAAATGTCATTTCGTACATACAAGCATACACCTCCACCACGCCTGCCATCTCGCCGATCGCACCGGACGGGAGAAGAGTAGTATTGTAAGTTTATATGAGCATTTTCTATATTGCTATGTAGCCATGTCTCACAAATAGCAATTAGACAGGGTCTAATGGAGGTTGCGAAGATCGACAGTTCATCTAGTTTGGGGCATAGTGATTGAATATTCGTTAAAAACAAATTGGGTAGCGTAACCTCTTTGTTGCGTAAAAACTTCACTGAAAATTCTTGATCTGATTTCTTGACATTATTTTATTTTTGTAGATCACGCAATCTTCTCCATTTTGTTTCCTCAGTCTGAGTTCTTCTTTTGGTTGCTTCGATTCGTGTTGTTGAAAGGGGTTAGGTCAGGATTGATGTAAACATGTTCCAATTGATTTGAACTTCTCAGCTCCTTCCCCTTTTTTAAGATCTCAAATTTCTTGTCTACATTTTCACACGTAACTTTCAACAATCTTGAACCATTGTTCTTTGGCTTTCCTTTTCTTCGAACTTGAGTGAAGTTAACATTATCTATCACCAACTCATCCATCTCTCGTGCAGCAATTGCTCCATTATTATTCTCGGGTATCCCTGATACTATCAAATTTGATTTTCGGCGAAGACGATCTTCCATCTCACCAAAAATTTGGTTAGGGATTTCCCGACCAAAATTATCCAAAATTTTGAAAATTTGCCGGATATCGTTGTCATGCTTCTCCGTCCTCTGTTCAATCTCTGACATTTTCTGAGAAAGTTGCTCAAGACGCTCATTTATAGTATCTAGTTAGTAGTTTCCTCATTATACTTGAATTCGAGTCTTGTATGAGTTGTTTGATATCTGCAAGATTTATATTTGATGATAATCCTGATCGTGTAGTGCGCTTCGCAGGAGAATGTGAATTACTAGACATTGTAAGAATGGACAATGATGATGGGTCTCAAAAATGTTGAGGGGAATCGAACCGAGGGCACTCTGAAGTGGACAAAATAGAGCGTAAACCGTAACCAACTGCGCCACCGAAGATTGAATTATAGGCTCTCTTGACTACGAATATATATTTCGGAGAAATGAATGAAATAGACGGAAAAGAGTCCGCTATCTATTGTTCATCAGATTTCTATGGAAATTTTACAATGTTATCTGCGTTACAATAATGCAGCTGCGTATACAGCTTGATATATCGACGACTTATGACGGATAACACGTATAGCACTAAATCGGTGTATCGAAGAGCAATGACTGCTGGCAGCAAGATTCAACGGCGCATGCGCAGACCGGCAATTGAATCAAGGGGCGACGAAAATGGTAACCACTCGCAAACGCAGGTGCACATAGACACAAGGACAGCACCGCCAGACCAACCAAACGACGACGAACACAACGATGCCAAAATCCACCACGACCGAGGCCAAGAAACACCAAAAAAGCGAAGAACACGCGACGACGCGGAGAGACAAGAGCGATCAACAATTGTACGCTAAAATATTAATATTAAATATAATTAAATATTAAATACCTGAAGAATTTTGTTATCATATGAAGTAATCTTGTCTGATTTTCTTAATTTTCAACTCGAATCAGAAAGACTCACTACCCTCACCCTCCAGGAATTTTGATGGATTTTTTGTGCGAATCTGGAGAACCCACCAAAATGGATCGAAAAAACCGGAAAAGCCGGAAGATTCTCAAGCCTGTATTCAGGAATCAGACCAGGTCTACCACAAATTAATAGTCAATACTTTCCCTTCGACTGACTACTCTCTCTCTCTTTCACAGACTGAAACTTTAACTCACACAAGTTTTGACAACTCACATGGAATAACTTCAGGGTTCGGTCTGTACTTCCTACCATTGCAACTGGAGACCAAGGATGGAAACGTGCTGAAGTCACCATTGCACGAGCAGGGTCATCGGCATTTGCATCACGGAGACGTCTGAATCGAAGATTGTCCGGAGGTAGTGATATTGACTTTCCACGAACAGGTCCAGCTCGCACCTCCGATAATGTATTTGGTTCCGACTCCGAGTCAGATGAATCGGTATCTTGCCGACTTGTTGCAGACCGGGATAAATGAAGAGGAACAGGGCCAATAGTCTTTTCTATCCTGCAAAAAGATAAATCCGATGAATTTTCTGAACCAATTTATCCCTTCGGTTCGAAGACCGTCAGAGTTGCACGACCTATTTACTTAATGTGTTATTGTGATAATATCGCAGAATACCACGATTTTTCAGTGGCTTCAAACTCACCTTAGTCATGCGTATTCATTGAAACACTGGATTGGAAACAGTCACGCAGAGGGCAACATATTAATCAACACGAGATGATTTGTAAAAAGTGATGATGAAATTAATGATACTTACTACAGACAGTAGCAAAAGCTTTCTCGGTTTTTAAGTTTTCCTCTCGAAAATCTTATGGGCTTTCAGGTTTTCAAAAAATATATCGGGATCTGAACGAATGAGATCAAACAAAATGAGCGGCTTCAATATGGCCCTGCGAGTACTCGAAAATGTCGAATCGAACACTCGATCTGACTAAAATGCAACTAGCTAAAAGATAAGTTATATAATGTTATGTAATTATATACAACGTTCAGATATTTCAGATTCAGTCTGTGTTTCTCCATCTTGCAACAGCGAATGCAGTGATTCTGGATCACTATTCAATCGCATATTAACATCAGCAAAAAACATAGTGAATCAATATACAAAGAATGATCATCATGACGTTTGCAATGATAAGGAAATTCGCAATGGGATCATCTCATATCGCAATCAGCTGCCTGAAAGTGTACAGTACAACCGCTGAAATACGAGTATTGGTCCGATTTACCTTAAGCCAATTTCAGTCATCTTCGCAAGTTACTTGGTCTTTCTGCAGTACAGTCAACAAACATAAGTACTGAAACAACAAAGTCAGTAGGAGCTGCAAGCGTAAGTAATTTGTGCTGCACACTCTCTGGAAAAATGCACATATCAGAAATAATAATCTTCGCCGAGCATTTTTCGCACATGATATTTTAGCTTCAAATACAGTGTGTTTTCACCATCAGCTACTTCAAAAAACTGAAATTGTTGATACTTTATAGTTTTGCTTCATGCGCCACTTTTTTTAATCCAATGCCATGTGCTATAAAATTAACAAGCTCAAAAGAATTTTTTATAAAGAAAAGAATTCGAAATAGTGCATCTTCGTTTATCAACAGGCTACAAGTTGACATTGTACTCAGCAGTGCGTAACCCTCACATTGGCACTGCAAGTGGCAGACTGCATGATATGGGATTCCTAAAAGAGTGATAGAAAATGGGCATGCTTGTCGTAGCAGTGTTATGTTAGAATGTAAGTATACGAACTCCACTAACCTATGTAATTATTGACACAATAAAGGCTTTCTCTCACTTCTGAAAGCCAAGTAGCAAAACAGGAGCTACTACTTTCTGTCTGCTCACTAGCAGCTTCTACATAGCTGCAACAAATGCAGTAGCTTGCATAGGTAACTCATTAAGGATAAATTATGATTTTATGTTGATTTTCTAATACTGATTGAGTGCTGCTCCTGTGTTTATGTGAAGAATGGCTACAGGCAGAATTATCACTGAATTGCATACACATTTTCGTCTCTTAACTGTACTGAAATGGGAATTCTGCCCGGCTTTATTGAACTCGACTCGAGTATGGCGAAAGCCCGACTCGTAGAACCATAGGTTTTAATTTCTATTTAACTGTCAGTAGTGAAGTTATAGCGAAAGATGTAGGCCGAATACCATGCATGATATTAATGAAAAATACTGAAATACAAATGGAAAAGGATTAAAGACAAGTAATTTATTAACCAGACTTGTGTTGGAATTGCAATTACTATAATTAGCAATTTTGAATCAATTACTTCTTCTGGTGAGTAGTTTTCAATTGTGAGTAATTTGTGCATTTTAGCCAAGTAATTGAGAAGTAATTGCAATTACTTTACAGTCAGCTCTGATCATTAGAACGCAGTTTAAAATGCTTTACTATCCTCGTCGATAATACCCAAAAGTATGTACACCGATTGTACAACTGCCAGATACTTTTTCAAAACACTTTGCCACGAAATTCATTGTCAAAATCTAAATTAAGTGCCGGTGTTATCACATTCTTGCCCCTCTAATTGCTGATCGGAAAATGTAAATAAGAAAACTAATGTTACTAACTTTCCTCTCAGAAAAAGAGGCACATAAACTCTTATAGAAGCCGAAGTTAAAATCCATAAATCAATTTATATCTCATGCGGAGATGTAATTGCAAGCGCAACAAAACCTCCGACAAGCCACAAGTCTCGATATCACAGTACTTTATTTTCAGTTTGAATGCAGTAGAGATGTAAGGGGAAAACACTTGCGGGATAGAATAAAAAGGTGGCAATTTCATATCAATGCTACAGGAGTGATCTGTTTTTCCGGGAAGCAGTTGTAACTGACCTCTGCATATCCGCCCGGAAATGGTGGGAAATAGTATAGTATAATGTCGGTAATTATCTAAAGAAAAATGAATAAAGAGGGGGTAATTTGCAATTGTAATCAATTGCATTTCATGAGTAATTGACAAGTCTGTTATCAACCACGTTTTAAACTAGAGCACTAGACTATTGTCCATCATCGGAATTTCCAATTAATATGCATGTGAATCAATCTTCTTGATACACCACCACACCATCCCCACAACGGATCCGATCCTCCAACTCATTTGGGACAGTAAGTAATTCGGAAAGAGAAAGAGAAGTTTTAACCAGAGTTTTAAAAGAGCAACGCTTGATCGTCTCTATCATTCTCTTCCAGAACCCGCCCAACCGGGAGCAGCAGGAGGAATGAGACACCACTTGACAGCACATCTGAGAATGTACAAGAGTGCTCTCTGGCTCTGATGTTTTTAATTTCTGATAGCGATGGCTGTAGTCAGACTCTCATGGTTTCCTCGCCTACCCTCCGAGATATCTATAGCCTATCCTCCACCACAGTCTAGCAATCAGTATTTCCTACTTTGATGCTCAGAAGTACCGATGATTAGTCGCTTCACCGCTGATCCTATTCCTTTAGATAAATTTTTGAATTATAATTTATGATTTTCGATTTACAATTTGAAGCAATAGTAATAATCCGCCATGCAAATTAGGTGCGAGTGGCGCTTCTGATTGTACTTTGGTCAAAACTTATTAACCTTCTCTGAGAGATGATAGAAGAAGAAGAGACAGATTGTTGATAGTGTAATACATGAAAAAGCACGCTGCTTCAATTAAGCTAAAATTCAAACTGTGAGCTGCGTTTTCGTGTACACACATCCATTAACAATGATTTGAGACAAGTCATAGCCAGCTCAAAATGCTGTATCTTGTTCCCCATGTTTTCCTTCCACTGGGTCTCACAGGGTGTAGATTCTTTCAAAAATTAGTTGACAATATATACTATGCTGACTGATTTCTGCCTCAATGAGTACATTAAGTGTATCAGTAACCAATGAATTGATTACTTTTTTATTCATCTGGTGCACCTAAAGCAAGGAGCCATAGTAGTAAGCTAGGGGTGGGGCTGCCTTCACACACTCGCACCTCTCACGAGGTTTGGGCTAGTGACCTCTCGAGATTATATCGCGATCCTGTATGTCTTTGTGTTGGGAGACAGGGCTGCAGAAGCATTGATTTTTATTCGCTTCCGCTTGCAATTATCAGAGTCCGGACATGGGCTACAACCTTGCATATTTCGAGTCCCCTTTTCTTCATTTTCACTTTTTTACGAGTTATAGGTTCTGACGTTGACACTTCGCAGTCTCCACGAACTTTCTGTCGTAAACCCTAGCTGACATGTATGCGTTTTTTTGACTTGCCAAAAAGCCAAATATTTTTCAAATTTAGTGAAAATTTTAACCTTTGGGAAATTGTGAAATAAAAACGTTGTATTTTTCCAACACGTGTGTAGTAAAAAAAATATTGAACGACCAAGAGTGTTTGAGAATGCTACAATAAAATTGCCTCAAGACACACCAATTCGCATTGTGTGGAGTTGTCATTGATAAGATGATACTGAGGCTCTCTGATTTTCAATGCCAGTATTCTGAGATAATACACCTTCGCTTTCATCATAATGAGAAAATTAGAAGTAATTACATTTAGTAATACAGGTGCCAATTTGTAATAAGGGGTAATAGGGTGAGCACTACATGTGACACTGACAACTATTACTTAACTCATATCAAGACTTAAGATCAAAAGTCAGAAGTGCCTCGCCTCGCCCTGACACACAAATTGCATCAGTCATGTCGGGCATTCGCTTCCGCTTCCACACCCCCTGGTTGGAGGACCGCAAATGCGAGCCTGTTGTTTTAGAGCCACATAAACCATACCCTTTCTGTTTTTGAATGAAAATGAAGACCTATCAGGTGACAATTTCAATTGTGTTACGGATTTTCCTTCCTCTTCTTTTTCTGTCTTTTTAGCTTAATTTTCAAAGTTCTTAATATGCTGAAGGAGCCAGAAGATGCTTCTGATATCTTTAGGATAAGGTTGAAAATTGGCAACACTTTTTGATTTCGTAAATGAGCCAATGTGAGCAACCATTGACAAAGAAATACCTTCAATAATGTTAAAGCTGTCTACATAAGAATTTTGAAAACTACTAAAGCGCTTCGCCCGAAGTGATAGAGAGTAGAAGCTTTATATCTAACAAGAGGATGAGCAAGTCTGTGGACAAGATTAACATATATAACCTCTCATTTCACGATTTTGTTTCAAAACCTAACATGTTATTATGGTATTCAATCAAAATGTGCTTTTGCTGAAATAGCACTATACTACTCACACAAACTCAGTCTACCCATTATATTTCAACGCATGCTTCAAATAAATCTGACGGAAATCGAATATTGCATTGTATTGTCCAGTATTCGTAACTCAGAAATGCAAAAAAAATGACTAAAATTCACTTGGTAATATCAAAGTACCACTCTTTAATTCGTCTTCAAATGCCTCAGTATTTTGAATTACTTCTTTTAGTTTTCATTGAGACATCATAATGAAAGAATGCAATGATATGCTAATGATAGAATGACATATAATAACATTAATCAATGTGAATAAAGGATGTAAATTCTCCCATTGTTTCTTTATTACTCACCTTTTGATAATCTTGTCATCATTCTCTTCATCAGAATCGTCAGAATCATGCCATAGAGGACCTGCCGACTTCTTTACGTCTATAAGTTGAATGTCATCGTTATCTGATGATGAATCATCTTCTTCAATTTTTGACTTTTTCAAGTCATTTTCTGTCTACAAAATTAAAGTATCACTTATCATAAATGCAAATTGAAAAATATGGATGCTGTAGTACCCTCACCTTTTCGAGAGAGGGCTTCCGTTTCTGAAGTCGCAACATGCTTTTTCTGTAAAGGAAATTATTGGATATACAAATAACAAGATCATCTATTACATCATGTAACAGCGAGACATACAAGGGGCTTCAACTCCATGACCAAATTCATTTTCATGATTTTCATTCCAAAATTTTATGATTTCTATGATAAATCTTATTGATATATAATATGATATATATGAATGATCACATATAATCATGATATATAATAAATGATTATATTTTGGTCATATTTTGATCATATCAATAAATGATCTGGTCATCAGCACATTTTCGAAAACAAAGTAGACGCCTACCGCAGGGTTGGTCAAAACCCACCCGGTCAGAAAAAACTCGATTTCACCCGCCCTGCGGGCGAAATCGGGCGGGTGAAATCGGGCGAAATGGATTTTTCCATATTATGTCATTTTTTCGATGCTTCTAATTAAAATACAGTAATTCCAATTCATTTTTCTGATTTATTGACTCTGCCTCTTCTCAAAAATCATCGTATGGAATGTATACAATTCCGTAATCTACATGTTTCTTACTACAACACTAAATATTGAAAAGGAAAACCGAATAATATGTCAACGTCCGATGTTTTCATTGCGCAAGAAACTTAGCGCCTATGCTGATATGATGCCCATTGTCCATCCCTGACTCGCCGGACATCAGCCAGCCTGGATTTGTCAACAGCGGACTGTAGTGATGCATTCGTGAGATGATGGGGAATTCGGAAGAGCGCACGCATTTTGGTTGACGCTGCTGGTCGCATGTCTTTGGGTGGCTGGTGCAGTCGAAAGTGCGTAAGATAAGATCGATATTGGCAAACAATGAAAAGCCACTGCCCACAAGTCTGATCATTAATGTTATTATCGCATACAAAAGACACTCGGAAATGATGGGGAGTTCGGGGTGGCGCGTGCGCGTCATTACTGATACCGCAGCAGGCTGCAAGTCTGCGACGGACACTTCGGACCATAAGAAAGAGCGTGCGTCCTCCATTTCACATATTAGGACGAGGTCTTTCGACCACACCAAACGACCATCCTCAGGTAATCAAAAATAAATAAATAAATAAAATGAATCGAAATTATGATATGAAAGTTCGACGAAACGATCTGCGTATTATTTAGCTTTAGTATCAGTAATACTGCTAACAGTTGGGCCTATATTTTTGTCTAGGCCTATATTTTCTTACTTTTTGAATACCGGTATAACAAACAGATATTTGGTGATCGATGTTTAAATGACTCATTAGATCTTCCCCGTTTTGACCATATATTTTAATATAAAGTTCAATTTATAGCCTCTACTGTACACATGTGTTTTCTCTCTGATAATACAATAGCAGAAAAAACTTATAAATTTTAGATAACAGCCAATCTTGTGTAAAGTATACTATTCGTAAATGTAGGTGAGAGAATAACTTTATATGATTCCTTATTTAGGTAGCCTGTAATTATCTGAATATTTGGTACGGCTAAAATACAGTAACCTATATTAAGTACTCACCGATATTTTCTCATGATATTGTATTTTAATCATGGTTTACATTACACTGATGTGTGCAATGTAGTTTGATTTTTCAATAAAATGATAATTATGAAATAAGAGATTACCTCTTAATTTCAAGGAAATCGAAATAACTAGATTAAACCCGAAAAACCCGATTAAACCCGGTATAAAAAACCCGCCCGGATATAACCCGATAAAACTCCGGGTGGGTTTTTTTGCCGACCAACCCTGGCCTACCGAAGTTATCTTACATGGAGGAATTAAGTAAGATTTATCCATTTACTTAGTGGCAGCATTCATCAAGTATTGAATTATACTACACACCATTTTGCAGGTATGTCTGTTCAATGGGAGCTTTAATTTCTTCATAATTCGGATATATTATGGGCAGCAAGTACATGAGGCCTTTTATGTGCGGTATTGTACACATTGGTCGTACGCGGAATGTTTCCATTTTTCACGCGAAGACGTAAAATTCACACAGGGGTTTATATACGTACATGTGCATACATGTACAAATATATGTGCCTATGAATATCTATGCAACACATCCTCGCATGGTTTATAAAAAACGTTGGCTTAACGTCACTACTTCCCCATTCTGAAAACTTAGACGGTGCTGATATAGTCAGACTTTTATTTAAAGCGCTTTGATCTTTTAGCCCGGATGCCGTTAATCCTGACTTACCGTGACACTTCCGGGGCTCTATCACTACATAGAAAGATCGCTAGCCAAACACCTAACCACTGTACCACGGAGACCATTGGGGCATGGCCAGTAATAGTGGCTTTATTGTTCATGCCTAAAATAGCGGAATCGCAAACTGAAAACTGCCTTAATTCATACGGGTCAATTTACTTGAATAGATTGTCATAGTATCAGTTATGAGTCTTGATTTAAACAAAACATCTTGCATTAACTGAAAATGGTGTCATAAGACTATGTGCAATTGTGATTCACGTCCTTTCCATTCAAGTAGACTAATGTCGACATCTCTAGATGTCCATGTCGAATTTTTGGAACATTTTATATCTGAAGTATGGAAATATACATGAACATGTTCTTCACATTGTATGTGATCTAAAATACGTTATCTACCCATCCTTCGTCATAAGAAATACCTTCACCTGCAATTATTTTGTCACCACTTCCAACAGACATTCGTGTATATTAGTCAAACGTAGTCATGAAACCTACATGGTGAGAATGCAAATAAGCCTTTGAGCCTTATTCTATAAGAAAATAAGCCTTTTTCTACGAAGTTCTCCAATCCTTTATGAACTTTCAATTATTTCACGATTCATGTTGAAATATTGGAAGAATAAGATGGATTAATTCACATGCATTTGACCCATGATACTATGTCATCGACTGTTTTTCATGAAGTCTTGCATACGTGCACATATTTTCATGTCCAGAATAAGTGTGAACAACTTGCTATCATGTTCCCAACAACAAAGTGTTTCAAACTTCGTTTTCTGGTTTTATATATTTGCCAGACATATTTGACAGGAATCTTTCGAATCTTTTTTCTGCTTTCAGCTGTTTCGTAACTAATTTTCTCCTATTCTCAATTTGATATTCTTGACATCTGCGACAGATTTCACTAGCTTTTCAGCTTCCTCCATTAATTGTCATTCCTCTTTGAAGCTTCCATTACTTCCTATCACATCTTTTCCAACCTATACATTAAATTTTCACTAACCTGCACTCGCTCAGCTTTCAACTTTCCTTCGTACGACTAGGGTTTTGCATCTTTATCAACCTTTTCCTTGAACTCTGTTCTCTCTTCAATTGTGCGTGATAACCTACACATACATTTGCCACATTATCACGCAATCCTGGAGTAATGTCACTCAGGATAGAATAAATTAACTCGACATCAGAGTTGCTGTGTGGTAGAATCAAGCAAGATTGCCCTAAACTCATAACAAGTTAATGAATGTTAACACATCTTAAGCACCGCCGAATATGTGCTTCAAAGGATGGTTGCGATTGAATGATATTCTGATGAAGCCATGGGAGATACCCTTCAGCCACATCGAATCTCCACATAATAATAGCGGGTAAAATGAATCATGATGATCCAAAATAATCATAATTTCCAGAAAATAATATTAGAATGTGATTTCATCATCCATGAATTTTACGCTGAAGGGTACCTGATTTTTCACGCATGAGCTCCATTTTTCTCACATTCACGCGCAGCATGAGCCCTCCGTGAATTCACGCAGCCGTAGGACCACTGGTGTCCAATCAAGATAGGCCTATCAGAAAGTGAACCCCATCTAAATGCCCCACTTCACAATAAATACAGAATTACCTTCACACCTCATTGTACATGCATCGGTGCGTGTCCGGGAGTCGGGCGTCTCATTTTAAGCAGGAAATAACTAAAAAATCACTGCAGATCTCTCTCTCTCTCTCTGTCAATAGGACTCCAGCTCCAAGGACAAAATCTATGGGAAAACATAAGCTTCGAAAGTGCGAAGATCCTGAGAGCGAATTTGTAAATTTGTAACATGCAACTCAATTGTGAAGAGAGCTCGACTCACGCTTTCCCTGATGTTAAATGAATGATGCACACACATGTTTTAAGTTGAAATCAAAGTAGCAGTTTGTTTTTGAATTCAGTCTTGATAGGACAGGACTACGACTACGAGTAGACATGATGAACTGAAAAAGAGGTCTAATTTGTTTTATTTAGAGAGAGCCAAATTCATGTGATGGAATGAGCTCCATTTTCTTAACGATTACAATGTATTTTAGCTATAATCTATGGCGTTCATCAGGCAATTAATTAATGATAGTATAGAATAAGGTTTATAATTCACATAAAGATATAAGAGACACAAAATTTCAGATACACAATTATACAAAGCCATGTAAAAAATTGGGACATGCATGGAAGAGTGGGAGCTACACGGTAGGTAGCAAAGGGTCACATAGTACCAGCCAATAGCATTTTCTTAAATGACTTGACAAAGAGTCCACTCAAGTTGAATGAAAAATCGGCTTACCATCGACACATTACAAAACGAATCTTAATTAACGAAAGAGGATATCTCTTTAACTGTCTAATGCGCGTCTCGCAATTATAGAAGGCTGGAGTAAATTTACAGAAGATGCTTCATGTAAGTGGAGATTGAAAGAACCTACGTTACAAGATAGAATCGTTGCTATTATTGTTTGTGGAGAGTTATTACAATTTTCTTATATGTTCATAAGCCGAAGAGCTTGTTAGTCAGATGTTCTTGACAGATCTTGAAACGTTTTCATTGTGGAGCAGCTATTGAAATTGTATCATTAAAGCACGAAATTTATTGGCAGTCGTAGACGCTGCGTTTCGCACTACTAGGGCTCGTCAGCACGGATCAGAATGGCCCTAACTAGCTTAAGATATCCAGAATGCATGGACAAGCTGAAAGACTGCACAAAACGCCTCTCTACGTCTGTTTATCCTGGCTTTTTCGTGCGACTGATAATTGTGAAGATTGTATGGAGCACCGGATGAGTCGGTGAAAGTTCGGTCATGCGGCTGTAACACAGGCTGATCTGGTACAATAAATGTCTATTAAAATTCTTAATTGGCTTATTAAATAAATAAATTCTTAATTTATAATTCTTAAATGTCTATTACCACGCATCATATTTCTCGGCTGTTGCGTTAATGAAACAGGCCTATTTATACTTTCAAATGTTCGTTCATGTAATTTCAACAGTTATGAATTCCTGCTGGCTATGTGAGAATGCCGCTCTTAATGTGAGAATGCTGAAGCCCATTAAGCTTTCCTGTGTTTGAAATTGTAGGTGATGAACCAGGCGATAATAAACCAATGTCCCAACATAACTTTACCTACTGTCTGCTGTCCACACGATGGCGGGTTGGAGTCTCGAGCAATGTCCATGAAAGTTCATTAAGAGTGGGGATCAAAAATATGCTTAAATGGGCCACGTAGATGACCGACGATCCCTCACCTGTAGGCCATCTAATAACTGAAGCCAATTAATGAAAAATTACACTTGTGTGTGTGTCTGCACCGGCAATGACAATTTAATATTAATAAACTGATAAAACTTAGGAGTGACTCAGCAGGCTGTCTACGAAAAATCTGAGACCCAATTTGAAGACTTTTTGTGATCAGTATTTAGGGCTTCATCTAATGAGTTCAGGATTTCAAGGGTAATCGAAATCGACTTGTACACTGAAACAGTTCGGTGTCTTTCAAGAAACTTGATTAAATGTTGATGTGGAACAAATAAAATTTTCAGATAAATACAAGAGCAGTAAAGCACCGTACTGACTTAGATGCATCCGTTTGGTCAATGGCGCTAATGTCCTGTCAACGCCGAGCGCTGAGCGGCGGTCAAGTAACCCAGCCAACCCCACAGTCTGGGGAGGGTAGTGGAACACTGACTAAATGCCATCAAAGCTGCAGGCTTCCACCTTTTTCCAACTGCTTTAGTGGGTTGTCTGCTGTCTTGCAGTTGTGATTGGCTTCACAAAGACTATGGGACCACCACAGACAGAAAAGGGGAGTCAAAGGGAACTGGGGCCCTACGGCACTCATCGCTGCTCATAATAAACAACCATGGTAAAATGTCTCAAGAAGGAATACAGATAAACAGCGTAAATGGACGCCCTTTGTCTCAAAGGAGTCCCCCGCTCGGTAGGAGTTCGTCGGTCACGTGGGACGCCTCAGATCGTCATCAAGCTACAGCGTGGAGAAAATAGAAGACAAGAATCGAAACATGGATCGTCCGTACTCTGCATCGAGCAGGTCACCTGCGCAACGTGATTAACGAAATGCGAATATCCAGATTGGACATCCTAGGTGTTCGTGAGGCTAGATGGACGCAATCGGACAGGGTCGTAGTCAACGATATGACTTTCGTATACTCTGGTGAAGAGAAAGACCAAATGCGAGGCGTCGGTGCGCTGCTGACACCGGAAGCTTCTGGGCAATATCAGACCATATGATCATGATGAAACTATGAGGATCTCTCTTCAATACTTCCATAATTCAGGTTTATGCGCCAACTAGCAGCAGCAGCGCCGCATATCTGGAAGCGTTTTGTGAAAACCTTGATTTGCCGACAAAGCATTGCAAATCGCTGGAAATGGCACTGGTGATGAGTGATTTGTACGCCAAGGTTGCTGCTGAGAGGCATCGAAATATAGTTGAACCACACGGATTAGGCATAAAAAATGAAACCGGCGATATATGGCTACATTGGTGTGAAGAAAATGCTCAAATCATAGCGAACACCTGGTTTCAGCATGATGAGAAGCATCTATGGACATGGTGCAGTCCCAACGAAAATGCCAAGAACCAAACATACTGTAAATTACCACAGAACCAATTCCTGTAAATCGGAGATGCCGCAACTCCATTCTACAGGTAAAAGGGTATCCGGGTGCTGTCTGCAACGCTGATCACGTATTGCTGGTCGCCACAATGAGACTAAATATGAAGAAGATAAACATGCACAAACGGCCACCGCGGTTAGAAATCCGACGAATGCAGGACGAAATTTTTTCGGAGACAGTTTCGGGACAAAATGAAACAAAGGTTAGAGAAAGATACCCAAACGCAGTTTCAAGAAATCCAGCAAAGTTTTCATGCAATGCCTCAGCAAGTGATACACAAGAAGCAAAGAGAGAAGAAACACGACTGGATGACACAAAAGAGATTTTTGCTATAATGGAGGAAAGGAGAAAGGAGAATAGAGGATCAAATGCCTACCGCATGATTGACAGAAATATTAGAAATAAGTTCAAAGATACAAAAGAGAGTTTCTATAATCAGCAGTACCAAGAGCTCGAGACCTTAGAGCGCAGAAATCCACAACTGATGCATGACAGAATTAGGAAAGTGCTAGTGATGATTAGTGATTAATTAGTGAATAATCATTAGACGAATATAACTGAGAGCATTTCGAAACGTATTTCTACAAGATATCTGGGCTAAATTAGTTGAAAGATCAGATATGAAAGCAATGAAGAAAATAAGTAACTTTGCGGGTGAAGGCGATATAGAGCGTTGGATTGACAAGTTTGAATTAGCAGTTGATATAGATGATATGCAAAAGAAGGAGGTACAGTTCCTGTCTATGTACCTCTCAGATTCTGCTCACGATGTCTGGAAAATTTACCAGAAAGTAGCAAAAAAGATGTTGTAATGATTAA
The DNA here is from genome assembly GCA_907163375.1 of Prostheceraeus crozeri. Lineage (NCBI taxonomy): Eukaryota > Metazoa > Platyhelminthes > Polycladida > Euryleptidae > Prostheceraeus > Prostheceraeus crozeri. Next base: position 102,001 of record CAJQUW010015045.1, read on the forward strand.
AACAGCGTTAAGGAAGGTTTTTGGGATGAGGAGAATCGAAGCATGGAATGCGGCTGTGTCGAAGAGGGTGACATTAGGAGAGGCATTGGATGTGGCTGGGGATCAGATTCAAAAGTACTATAACATAACTTGTGCAGGTGGGAATGCGAGGGAATTTGTAACCGGTTTGCTGCTGATAAATGCATTGCCGTCAAATATTCAGGAGCAAGTAAAAATGCAGCTTGGAGATGATTTGACGTACGATAAGTTTTTGACTGTGGCAAAGAATATCTGGCCTAGTTCGATCGAGGTTGGAGTCTGTTCTGGTATGCGGGTTCAGCAAACAAATTCATTTGTGCCGGGAACAAACTTACCTGGCGTTGGTAACTTTCGGAGACCAGACCATGCTCAGCGCCCGCAAGTTAGTTGCCTGGGTTGTCAAAGGTTGGGCCATGTGAGGAAGGATTGTCGAACCGCTTGTTTTGGATGTGGACAGACTGGTCATATAAAATCGAATTGTCCTCAGCAAAGATCCACAGCAGCTCCTGCGGTCCCTTTAAACGAGGTATCGGGGGTGACTGTGTCAGCGAGTGATTGTGTTGCCCCCGGAAGTTTATCAAGTGCGCAGTAACAGCTGGTTCCGAGGCAATTGCCTTGATGAAGAAAGTGACGTTCACCAATCGGAAGGGAATGGGTTTACTTGATACAGGATGCAGTGTTTCATTGGTAAAGTCCAGTTACATAAACAATTTGAGTAATTTGAGTGGTCGTTCAGAATGGATAAGACTGGAGATAATGAACTGTCAAATAGTTGAAGTAAATCGAAGTGTGATATTGGAAAGGGTTGTAGTTGGTGACAATATATATATATATATATATATATATATATATATATATATATATATATATATATATATATATATATATATATATATATATATATATATATATATATATATAATATATATATATATATATATATATATATATATACATATTCGTTTGAAATGTACAGTGATAAAGAGAAAGAAAGTTAAACACAAAGATCAGTTTCACGAAGCCACGTGCGTAAGTCACGATCGACGGTCTTCAGGTCACCACACATTCCAATTACAGGACACATCAGGACGTGTTCACTAGTTTTGAACGTCTCCGCATCTGCAGGAATCACTTGAGGACAGACCGATCTTATGCATGAATGCAGCGAATCTGCCGTGTCCAGATCGGAGGCGATTCAGGAGGACCCACTGTCCTCTGGGGAGATCGGAGGCGGGAGGATGGTAAGCCGGTTCGGATATGAAGCGCCGAAGTCCGTGACTCGCCTGTGTCCATTTTCGTCTCCATTCATCTGCAGCCCATGAGTTGGAATAGGTTGTTGATAGTGGGATAAGGCCGTTGTGTCGTCTGGATAGAGGGTTGCGTGACTTAAGTCTTCTTGATGGTCGGTCGTTGGCGAAGAGCTTCTTATGCAGCAGGTGGTCACTGTCCGAAGCTCTTTGGTGAAGCCGTATCGCGAGTCTTTCGCGGCGGATGTCAGGAGGTTCAATGCCACTCAGAATGGACAGGATGTCAATTGGCGTACTGCGTATACAACCAGAGATTAGTCGCATAGTGTCATTTAGAGCGCAGTCTATCTTCTTGGAGTGGGTACTCTGTATCCAGATTGGCGAGCAATACTCCGCGCTGGAGTAGCAGAGAGCAAGGGCGGAGGTTCGAAGCACAGAGAACTCGGCGCCCCAACGGCAACTAGCGAGGTAAACTTCCCATGGACATGGATCTAATAGTCGGTCTAGAGGTTATTTTCAAACATGGTCTATATGTATCTCCAAACTCGAAAGATGCTAGAGACGTGCGAATCGGGCTGAGTCAGAACGTACTGGGGACCGATATGGCCTGCTCTGCTTTGCCTGGAGCGAGCGGTTTAGGCATCAGTGAGAGAGATTTTGATGCTACTTTTGACGGAGAGTGGACGGTTTCATGGAAATGGAAGGATGGTGCTCCCCCGCTTAACAACAGAAGGGGTAACTACAAGATTCCTGAAGAGCACGTTGAAAAGTTTGACCATGAAATTCAAGATTGGATTGACGAAGGGATTTTGCTACGTTGGAATCGAGAAAGAGATGGCGAGGTTAAGAACGTACTGCCGATGATGTCAGTTAAGCAAGAAAAGGGTGAGACAGTGAAGATCAGACCGGTATTAGATTTCAGGTATCTGAATGAGTACATTGTGAGCTTCCCAGGTTCAGCGACCCCTCTTTGTCAGGAACGACTTCGGGTGTGTCGCAGATGGGGCCCAAACTGTGCAATCGTAGATTTGAAGAAAGCATATTTGTAGGTCAAAATGGATCCTTCTCTTTGGGCGTATCAAGCTGCTCGATGGAAAGGGCAACTGTTTGTTCTAACAAGACTTGGGCTTGGTCTCAATATAGCTCCTAAAGCAATGAGTAGAATTGTAGAGAAAGTGTTGAGCTTGAATTCGAAATTGGCAGCTTCAGCTAATAGCTATATCGATGACATCTTCGTTTATGAGGAGAAGGCATCTGTGGGAGAGGTTGTTAGCCATCTCAAGGAATTTGGACTCGTCGCAAAGCCGGTCGAGAAGTTAGGTGAGAATTCCGTCAGAGTACTGGGGCTTCTAGTTGATAGGAGATTTCAATGACGTCGACATGATCAACTTCCTCATCTTTTTGAAGATGGCTTGACCAGGAGGCAAGTCCACAAGTTCCTTGGTGAGTGGTTGGGCCATTTTCCAATCTGTAATTGGTTACGGATTGCTTGTGCCTATTTTCAAAGGTTAACAGCACGGGACGGTATTGGATGGGACGATGCAGTTAGTCAATCAATCATGGAAAAAGTGACGGAGATCTCTCGGAGACTGAAGACAGATGATCCTGTTAAAGGCAAGTGGATGGTACCTGCAAGTGGACACATGACCGTTTGGGTAGACGCGAGTAATTTGGAGCTTGGTGTGATGGTGGAAATCGGTGGTTCAGTTGTTGAGGACGCGGCATGGCTTCGAAGGGAAGACGATAGCTCCCATATCAACATCAGTGAGCTTGACGCGGCTATAAGAGGTGTCAACATGGCTATCAAGTGGAATGCCAAGTCCTTTCTCATCAAAACTGACTGAGCAACTGTTCGTGGTTGGTTGAAGACTGCATTTACAGTTAGCCACAATGTTCGTACTCACTCAATGTCTGAATTATTAATTCGCCGACGGATCGATGTATTACGGGAATTGAAGAAGCAGGAAGATCTTGAGGTAGCTGTTGAGTTGGTCAGATCAGAAGAGAACATCGCAAATAAGTTGACTCGGGTTCCGAAGAATTGGTTGGTGAGAAAGAATGACGATTTACAAGCTACTGCCTTGTTGGGCATGGAGGTCACAGAACAGGAAGATGTCGTTACGAGGATTCATCAGCGACACCATCTAGGCGTGAATAGAACATTGGAGTTGGCTCGAGTCAGGTTAGGCGATCAGGTTTCTAAATCTTTGGTTCAGAAAATTGTGGGTGACTGTATTCAATGCGCGAAGATTTGTCCAACCATCAACCCCCATTTCAAAAAGGGAGAGATTGCCGCGTCTGAGGTATGGAGTAGAGTTTCCAGTGATATAACACACATAGGAGGAAAGGCTTATTTGACTTTTATCGATACTTTCTCGAAGTTCTGCATATGGAAATTGCTGAGAAATGAATCAGCCAAAGAAGTCTGTATAATAATCAATCAAGTGTTCTCAGAGATGGGGCCTCCGAAGTAATTTTTAACGGACAATGGCAGCGTGAGTACCGAAGTGGAGAAGTCAGACGGTTAATGGACTATTGGGCTGTGATACAAGAATTCTCGTGTGCATATCGATCACAAGGAAATGGTATCAGTAACCATAGGACCATCAAGACTATGGCGGCGAGATCAAAAAATTCAATCGATGAATGTACGTTCTGGTATAATGTTACGAGCAGTCAAAAGAAGCCATCGCCATTTGCCCTTGTGTTCCACTGTGAACCCCGAATTCCTGGAGTAGGGTCAACACGTGTGATAGACTGTGAAGCTGTTAAGATGAATTTGGTGCATCCGACTGAGAATGAGTGTTCAATCTCCAATCCTTTTGTTTATGGTGATATGGTTTACCTTCGCACAGAAGGAAAATGTGACAGTGAATGGAGTGGGCCTCACAGAGTGACTGAAATTAAATCACCAGTTTCACTTGAACTCAATTCAGATGGAATTACAAGGCACATCAGTCATTTGAAGCGTGTTCCTAAAGACTCACATAATCGACTACCTTATATTCAAGAGAGTGGTTCTGCTTCTACATCGTCCAGTGATTCAGATGACGATTCTCATCCTACAAAAAAACGACAGTGACGAAATTGACGAGCCTGTCATGGAGGGTGTGGACTCAGATGTTTTCAACTTTTCACCGTTTCCAGAATCCCATGGTGCTAATCGCAGTACAACCCGATATCGACAGGGATTTCGCTCGAGGAGAACCCCTGCTTACTTGAGTGATTATGTGATTTAATCTCATTTCTCCATTTGTATATATGCCTATAAATTTAGTATGATTTATAAATCATGGGGGGGTGTTAGTGATAGACAATGGTTTCAGCAATATTCTGCATATTTGTTTAGCTGCTCTAATAATCAATTGAAAGGACTTCGAAGTTATTTATGAGTGCAGATCATATGTGTTCTCATTTTCGGCAAAAATATCTGTCGCATCTCTCATATGGATATCTCTTGCGACATTTGTTATAGAGATTGATTCATATTATTGGTGAGTGTTGTTAAGGATTTCTGTGTAGCTTATGTAGCCATCTCTTGATGCACTTATGCTATCTCTGTATATATTGTAACGACAATAGACTGTTGGTAGGATATGTTTTTTGAACATTGTTGCATGGTTACATGATCAAGCAGAACTTTCGGTTTGGTCAACTGCTGATGTACTGTAAGTAGACGAACATAACTAAGAGTATTTCGAAACTTATTTCTACAGAAAGTAACAAAGAAAAGTGCAGTTTGTTATTGCATTGAAACTAAGGACGACGATATCATCATGGAGCGCGACAAAATTCTGAAACGTTGGAAAGAGTATATCGAACAGTTGTTTGCTGGGGAACGCATGTGCAACCTTCAAACCCTCAAACGGAGGCTTGTTTATGAAAATCACCCATCCATCAATGCATGAAGCAGTGACATCTTTATAAATGGTACCTGGTCATGACAGGGTTCGTACAGAGACGGAGGATGAATTTTCGAGGGTATCATTCAACAAATTTTCGAGGGGTTTCGAGAGTTTCACTTAGGCCTATACTCAATAATATCACTGTTTGACATCAGTAAGGCATCAGTAAAATGTCATCTTGAGGTAATAAGCATATTCTAAATTAATGCCGCACTTACAATACTGAATTTTATGCATTGAAAAGAATTCCCACCCAAGAAAAAACAAAATTTAGTTCCATGATTGAAAAGGAAAACTACTTTATTCTGATATTTGTATGCCTCTATTGTCATGATCAAACGAAAATGTTACAAAAAATACACAAACTTGATGTTTCTCAGTCTTAACAAAAAAAACGAGAGCAAAATTGCAATCTAAATAATTACATAAAAAAAATAATTAGGAGTAGCCATGATTCATCCGTTTTTTCTAATTTTCAGTTCAATATTTATAACAAACATGAATTACAACTAAACAACGTGAAGGAAAAATATTAATTCGATCAGCTAGAAATTTAAGTATTCCAAAACATAGTTACTCTTAAAATCTTCTTATCTTATCAAACAATCATTCTACATACGAGGGCAAAAACTTCATAACAAGTGACTAGAATAAACTAATAGTATGCAGATGGTATATGGCGAACTATATGCCCTTTAAGTCTTTCATCTTTGCATCCAAGGAAGATGTCAATACAACTAGTTGCTGCTTTTTATCGGAAGAACTATTCCTAAACGCGTTGCTTCTTGTAAGAAGAGCAAAATTCTTCTCTTCTTCGGCTTTTTTGGCCAATTCATCAGCACTGGATAACAAGTCCTCAATTTCAAGCGTAAAACACCTCTTCTTTTCCTGTAGTTCATCTACTTCATTCAATAAGCGCTTGCGTTTGTTCTTCGTTTCATCACTTTCAGACTTCCTGGCCTCTTGTGTGAGGTAGTCTTGGTAGCGCATTCTGCTGGCTGAACATGAACGCAATAGTTCTTTCGTCAAAGGAACATCTTCAATTTTTCCGATTGTCCTAACATAATCAACTATCAACCGAAGTGATTGGAAGGTTTTTTCTTGAAGATTGACAACTTCAACTTCTTTGTTAACGGATAACCCTTTCTCGACAGTAGCCTGGCCATGCGAAAGGAGCAAAAGACTTGATACCACCTTCCACAGATCAGAATATTTCTTCATTGTTGACTGAAGGCATCGATTCGATCTTCTTTGTCATGCTGAAACTTGAGAAAGCGTGACTTGTTGGGAACAACATCATCATGCAGAAACCTTTTGAATTCGGTCAAAATGGCATCACAGTCTTTGGCGTTAACTTTTCTTATATTTGACAAGTTCACAAGAATATTCTTGAACATTCTTATACATGCATCGGGTTCATTTGCCATTTTATTTGGGTTCAAGCATGACAAGTTCCTCACGAAACTGATCTTCAACGGAGATTTCTTGAGTATCTTTTCGATAATCTCAATTAGCAACATTTTGGTTTCTCCTCGAAACTTCATCGACGACTCATTCGTGACTGACCCACTATTGACTAAATGTCTCAGCATTGTGTCCGCTGTAAAACCGGGATCAACCTTCCCAATCTTCACGTGATGTTCAATTTCATGCACATCAAGTTGGACGAGATTCGTTATGGTGGAATCCATGACCACTGGCTTTTTCAGAAATCTTCCCATCAATTGTTTCACGACACGCTGGAGATCATCGGCGAGAAAAGGAATGATTGGACGATCAGTCTGGTACTGTGTCAAAAAAGGTTTTGATGCTTTTGCTACTGACAGCACAGTATGTAATTTGATCTCCAACAAAGGATCCGATAAATGTCTTTCAACTTGCAAATACGATTGGGTATCTGGCCTCTTGACTTTCTTTTTGCTGACAGCTTCAACAAAAATCTTCATATTGGGAATCACATCTATTGCCCGATCGATTACATTTACGTTCTCAATCCAACGATGCGCGCAAAACTTTAAGGGGAAGGTGTTGGAGGTTGTGGTTTCCGTAAAATCTTCCCTTCGCGCTGGAGTTTTATTGAAAAGAGTATAAAGTGAAAACAAAAATTCCGACACTCCCCAACCAGATTTTGAGCAACCGCTTTTGAAGGCATTGTGAACTGTGTGGAGTCCGCAAGAACCTATATTCACCAAGTCAACTTCGTATTTATCCATTAAATGGTCACTCAAATGATCATGAAAACACCAATTCATGTTCGGTCCATCCATTGACACCTGGAAAACGCGGCGTAGGTCGAGTTTATCAGTACTCTGAATGATACGATCAAATATATCTTTAGCAGTCGCATGTCCCATGAACACTGACGCAAAAAATCTAGTACGAATGGTTTTTCCGTCATCCCAAAACCTTACGTACAAATCCATCTGTTTTGACTGAGTGGTCTTATTGTATGATTCGTCAAAAATATTAACAAAAAAATCTTCCAAGTTCACTTTATCAAGAAGCTGTTGTAAAATAAAAGGAGCCAAACCGAAACACGCCAAGTACATAGTCTTCTTTGCCCCACATGTGAATTTCGTTACCAATTCACTGTCAGAGAACATCAGTCGGAAAATATCTGATATGTCCACATTTGAATTAAAGCTCATGTGAGAACACACAGTTTTCAAAGTCCAAATGATTTCGGCTCGTAGAACATCATCTTTCTGAACGAATGAAGCAATGGTTGTCTTTCTTGCCACAGTAGAACCGACTGATTCATTGGAGTCTGGAAGACAAATGATCAATATTATATTAGTATTACTGAGGTGCTGAAACATTCAGTATTACTGAGAGTTCAGTATCAGTGAACTAATAAGCCTATGTTACAAATTCAATCGAATTTGCTTGATTTATTATTATTTGCATGAAATACTGAAGTCATCAGCCCTAAACAACCGACCATCATCAATTTCTTATTTCGCTCTTTCATCGTATCAAGTAACCGACTTTTCCCTCCTACCATTTATCATAAGCAAAATCTCGTTTACGAAATCAGGTTGAGAGGGACAAAGGTTAATTGATCGAGCCATTTGCATTGTTTATGAAAATGCGATACGAACGTGAATTACGATGCTCACCTTTGTTTCCTTCGTCCGTTTTATCAAACATGACTAAAATGGAGGATGAACCTCTCTTGCGTTCTTCATTTCTCATATGTACAGCTCCTTTACGGTGACTCTCCACATTGTGTTTACAACCGACACCAATTCTGAATGATTTGCAGCACAGAGTACACCTTGCAATGTAAGGGTCACCTCCAGGGTCTGAACATAACCAATCTTTGCATTTTTCATTTGTTACCCAACAAAGATTAAATTTACACAGTCCTTTGCTCTTGGACATTGATCAAACACCACACCTGCAAAGTCGGAAATGTAAATTAGGCATTGCTATAGTAAAAGGTCGAGTAAATTACAAACATGGCGACACTCAAAATACATGTCAAGAGCTAATAGAGTATTGAAATATTTCAAATACAATTCATAAGGCGCACTAAATAGCTCATAAAAATCTAATTGATACTTCTATATTGTGAGCCGTAATAATCAGCTTCTAATCAAGGATGAAATAGACAGGGCAACGGTCATATTTTCCCCCGTTCGTTAGATCATCCGTTCATCAGCCTTTCAGACCCGTTCGTTCGTTCACCGCTCAAATGAGCCATCACGTTCATGGCATAAAATACCCGTTGAATCGCTCTTTTTGAGTCAAAACAATGTCCAATTTTTTTTGGACCCTTTATAGTGCTCGTCAATGACAAATTAGTATCGGTGACAGTCTGAAATTAGCATGCGATCGACGATGGATTGTCATTGCAGAGGCTTCAATTGTTTCAGTTTTGGCTATGCTAAAATGCTTTGAAAATTACGATTGAAGGAGTAGACTTCAACTGAGAGGGGAGGTTCCTTCTCTATTGACGAGATTCGCCTGTATTTCTCTATGAATCAGTATTTACTATTCAGTAACTAATTATTAATAACGAATCAGGATAGTGTATAGATAAAGAATAAGAATGGATGATGGTATCACAAGATATTTTCTTACTAGACTGCTCATTGCTCAACTTAGAAAGCTATCACCAATAGTTCAATAATTAGTCCATGTGATTTGAGTTGTCAAAATTTATTCGATAAGTACATGTATAAATTAAATTATCGTTCAATTACGTTCAATCCAGCAAAAAAAGTCGTTCGTTCCTATCACCATTCATCGGCTTCTCAGACATGCCGTTCGATAATTCGTTCATCAGAAAAATTAAAAATATCATTCAATCGTTGTTTCAAATATGCCCTGGAAATATCTAAAGAGAGTGACAACTATTAAGTCAATAAATGACACTAACACCCTTGATTCCCCGACCGCACTCGCCTGACCAGGAATCGAACCGAAGTCCGCGGTGGAGACGACATCGCACCTTCTTCACTAGGCCACGCTGACGGTTCAAAAGGAATGCGAATGAAAGCAGAAGTCATCTCTATGTGATATCGACAGCATTCGGTTCGATTCCTGGTCAGGCGAGTGCGGTCGGGGAATCAAGGGTGTTGGTGTCATTTATTGACTTAATAGTTGTCACTCTCTTTAGATATTCAATGTTCTACGACAGACATCTGTTGTCAGCCCTGGAAATAGATAATCAAAGATCACAAATCGTTCTGTTTGTTGGTTTTGTTAGTCGACCTTGCTCCCATTTTGATGATGCGGTATCGGACAATGGCCTGCTGTCAAACGATGCCCTTTTTGCAATATCAGGAGATGCATTGAAGTATGTGGAAAAACCAAAAAATATTCTAATAAACGAATTCTCATCAGAGATCAGGAACATGTCTATGAAGTGACCATTCAACGAAAAGTCCTAATTCAGTTTAAGATAGCTGTAATTTGAGTGAGCTGCAATAATCCATTTAATCAAGCAAATCATTATCGAACAATACATTAGCAGAATTAAAAAGAAAACGCTTTAACAATAGCTACATATATTATTCATCTGAAAAAATGCTGACATTCCAATGACATGCACTGAGAAAAGCACCAGGAAACACATACCAGATCTTCACCATTAGTACGAAACGTAGACATTCCATCATCATAAGGTCGAAAATATCAGAAAATCTGGCCGAAATTCGCGAAACGTGTACGATTCCCGATTACCAGTCAAGGAAGGATAATATAATCACCGAAATTCTTGATCACGAAATATCTTCTGTATATATTTATATGTCATTGATAATCTGTGTGGTGACATCGCCTAAATGAAATTTTTCAGTCTCAATCGACTGGATGTGAATCAATAAAACCGGAGAACTGTCTACGTCTGAAAAGACAGTTGTTTAAAATCAGCTGAAATAGTGACAAGTTCCATCGGTAAAGCCAATGCTAACCTGAAAGACAAAAATGTTATGTATGGTTAACTATAGAAATTAATTCACTCCACAAAGTTTCCTAAATTGCCACCGGCATGCAACATTCATACATTTTAAGTATTGCATTTCATGAGATGTAATTTTGTAAATTTTGAAAAAAATGTTCCATACAAAAAAAAGCCTCATAGATATTTCGGTCATCGAAATTTCGAGGGTTTATCGAGAAAACTACCGATATTCGAGGGTTTCGATACCCTCGAAAAAAAATCGTGATTTTCGAGGGTTTTCGAGGGTCTGTACGAACCCTGGGTCATGAAAACGGGACGTGACTACCTATACTCGATTGAGTAAAGTGACAACCACACTGTATTGATTCAGATACCGAATAATTCCAGCCTACCAAGCCTTCGCTGTGATACTACGAGGTATCGACCAATTTTGATTTCAATTTCCGGTTTTTTCAAGGGCTTTCCCGGTTAACAGCAGTATTTCCTAGGGGTGCTAAGTTTGCTTTACAAATGACTGACAAGTATCAAAAGTCAGGTAACTGGATTGACTACCCTTCTCTATTTGCTATGCTGATAAACTCTTTCATCGATGTCTATGCCCATGTCATCAAATTAGAGATCAGCTGCTACGTATTTCTAGTATAATTGTTGTTATATTACCGTAAACCGAAACTTTTAGACTTCTCTTTTGTAAATTGTGCTTACTCCATTAATTCCAATAATTTTACAGTAACTGGTCAAACACAAAAGCTACCATCGACAGCTTAAAGGCGGTGGACGCCGAAGGCCCATCTGACTTTACTTTTAATTTAAGAAACTATCGATCAAAATTTTGGGGTCTTTTCTAATATATTTTTGATGATAGAATGATCTCCCGACAACTGGTCAACCATATGAATTCAATATTACAAATAGCAATGAATGTCACGAACCAGCTCCTCGATGTTGTTTGCTAGTTATGAATGTGATGGAACGTGGTAGGATGTTCTGATGAGCATCACGTGACAGCAAATACAATTGGCACAGTCGATAATGAGAGTGAATCATCCTGAAAGGTGGACCAGGCTTGAAACTAATCTTGATTGCTGCAAAGTTCAACTAAAGCATTTTCTCTTGTATTCGGATTTTACAAAAGGGTTCAACTTTGATGAGGAACAACAATGTGTGGATTGTCGGTATCAGCTTTCCCTGCGATCTATAGACTCAAAGATTGCTATAACATTAAAAGATGGTTTTGTCAGTTTTTTGGAATAAATCTTCACGGTCAACGGCCTGCAAAATCCTCAGTCACCATTAACAAGTCTGCACTTTTGCAGCTCTTCTGCAGGCACAAGACGACACTTAGTTAAACCTCAGCTTCATTGGAAAACTGCCTATTCTTTCACGTTTTGGTTCATTTGCTATTTCCTAACTGTGTGACAAGAAATTTTCAACATAATTTGCTCAAACTATTGACAAATCTATGAGGAATATCGTGGCGTGAATATTCAGAAAATTATCAGAAAATTGAAAGTATGAGTACTTTCAAGAAAATCACTGACATGCAAAAGATGACAGCTGCGACCCCCTGGAATTATCAGACGAAAGGTGCCACTTCGTATTAACTTCGTTGACTGTAAATGTCCAACACAAATTTATAGATGGAAAAATTTGTGAAAGAAAAAGCTAAAAAAAAGACAACGTGGTTTAAGTGTTTCGAAAGGAATTTTGAAAACAACTTTAAGAGTTCTACACAATAATATTTTATCAATATAAATGAAAAATACACTTATTAAGACCAAGTCGATAAAGGTCCACCGTTTGGTGGTTGAAAATGTTAGACCTTAAGTGCCGATAACTCACCAATGTGTTATGCAAGGTTTTCCAGTTTTTGCCGGCTTTCCTACAAAGTTATGAATATAGAGTGGTCCACACTCAACCTATATATATATATATATATATATATATATATATATATATATATTTATTCTATAGCTATGAACAAGCAGTAAAAATTGGACGGCCTGAGAGTGACATCATATTAACTTTTGGAGTGCACTTTGATTTTAGAGATCGCTGAAACTATTCTTTGAATGAAACCGTGGAAGTTGGCTGAAGTCCATGGCTTGCAAACTGTTCCTGCCTTGGAGATACATTCCAATAATATGAGATCATCTTCATCCACTTGCAATCAAAACATGAATGGGACCAAATCCATATAACGCGGGAATCAATGGATACTAGCAAAAAGTTTCGGATTGAGTGTTTAGAAGAAGCGACACCTCAACGATAACATGGACATGTGGATTGCAAAATGCATCGGAGATATCCAGGGTTACCTACTTTTCCTCGAAACTAAAAGCCATGCTATTCCTGATATGCACAGGCATGTAATATGCGTATGTTATCGAATTAACATGAACAGCTGGATAATAAATATTTTGTTTAAAATTTAACTTTTTTTGACAGGGTTGGAAAATTAGTTCATTTTTATGAGAAATGTGGCGTGCGATGAAAAAATAATAATTCCTAGTATAAAAGCACTCTAGACATGAATAATGGCATTTATTAAATTTTTTTTAGAAAGAGGATTGCCAGATGTATCTTTGAGCGTTCGATTTCAGTACATCGCCATTCGGCGTATTTATCCTGGTGATGGGGTAGACATCAATATCTTTAGAGCTGCGAGTTTTATCTCGTTTTTCCTGCTTGCGGTAATTGGTATCACATCGTGTACACATAAAGTGCACACATTTGCAGTTTTTAGTGGAAACAGATGGTGTCAAAAGTTGATGTTATAAATGTGATGTAAAGACGATTTTTCTATGAAAGGAAAATGCTGATTTTAGGTAGAAACATTTCATAGTGTTTTGATGTTATATATGATTTCCATGACCTTCTAAAATACCACCATTGATTGTTGAATCTAGGTCAGAGCTTCGTAGCTGTCATCAACATGTTTCTCTAATGCATAATTCATGTTTCGAGGTTTTCTACTACCGCGTGCAGCTTGCATCCGAACCAGATTTAAATCGTGGCTTTTTCGGAAGGGCATATTCTCCGTATGGTGTGGAGATGTTGTTGTAGGGACACTGTAGTAGTTACTACCAATGATTGCAGTGTTAATGAGCTATTGAGCACTCCTAGCATCAGGATCAATCACATTGAAGCTGCCTGGAAGTTGAGGGCCGGTTCGTCTATTTCGGGGCAAATACAGCGTTCCACTCCACGGACAACAAACACGAGGATAAATGATTTTCTTATTTGATGAAATGCCAGTTCCTCCGGACAACTCTCACGACAAAGGAATTTTCCGACTGAGAAAGTGTAAGGCTTACAGTTAGAACCAACAAGCTTCAGGCAGTTGTTCGAAGCACCACATATTAGGAATTGTAGGATATGCTCCACAAGCTATTTTCAGACATCACAAGTATCCTATTTTTCTTTTTATTCCTATTTGCTAGTTATTTCTCCCTTTTTCGGTTAAAATCTCCCACTTGCTATTCGAAATTTACCGTACTTCCCTCAATGGAAGTTGGAAATAAACGTTTTGACTTTTGACAATGTTGCCGAGAGTGAGAAAAATGCGTGTCTTATAACACTGACGAAACCCTTGATTTGAGTCAAAATTATTATGGGGATATTGGTTTACTTACTATTATTATCTCTTTCTCTCACTCATCGGAATTTTTGAAATTTGCCGTGCTTCATTGGGGACGACTGAGAGATTAAGTTTCGGGCTGTAGTTCGTAGTTTTCCCGATCCCAGTTCTTTTTGAATAATGAATTTCAGAAATGTGTGCAACACTTTTTGTTCTCTCACTGTCGTTTTATTTAGGTACATGTAATGTTCTTGATGAAGTGATATACAGAATTCCTGAAAATGTTGGCCATCCTCGAAAACTCGGAGCATTGACTGTGAACACCTAGTCAATATTTTCAACCACGTTTAGAATCAAAAGTTTCAATAGATTTTCGAACTTTCCAGGAATTCGCCATGATCTTAGACAAATCTATGATATTCAAAGAGTTAAATTTCATTTTCCTATTGCTTTATTGTTGTATGTTCACTACTCATGATACCTAATTACATCGCTGTATGACGCATCTTAATGCGGATGCACCGGATTTCAAATCCGTCCGAAATATTTGCATTTCTAAATCCGGTCGGAACCAGATTTTGATTGTGTGTGATTATATGGAGGTATTTTATGTGATGCCATTCTTCATTGCTATTCTATTACCCATAGTAATATTATAGCAAGCAAAATTGAGTTTCCATTTACGATTTAGTTTGCAATTCATCTTCAACTTGCCACTCTTAACAGCATTACACAGAATTATACCAGATGTTAGTGCCACAGCCCGATGTTCCTCCCGTTTGTAACTGATTTCTGATTGATCCTTAAGGCAAGTTGTTAGTTGAACTTTATTCAATTGATGTTCATGAAATGAGTGAACAATTGGAATGTCACGTGAAATCATTAGCATCATTGGTTCGTCAAATATTACTCAATCGTCATAAATACGGTTCATGTCTTTGGCCTTACAGCACAAGTAGGCCTACCTTAACAAGAGATTCATAATGAACACAATACTTTGTGTTTACACGTTCTGGACACGGAATCGGGTATATGAAAATATAGCCTTATGCAAGCGTTAATTTCTTATTAACGAATTGTCTACGGTCGATATGCACGCGAAAGTTCTACCTTATATTCCAGCAAGCACTAGTATCAGGCGCAAGAGTTTTCGTAGTATTAATTGGTGTTTTCGGGCAAAATAAAACCCAGAAATATCGCATTTTTTCGCAGCTACAATTCAATGCATAATTGTGGCAATTACAGCGAAATGCGGCGTATTGTTAATGGAAGCGAAATTTTATCACGGAACGAAAGCATCTCGAACGGTTTGTCTGTGACATTAATCGGTTAGACTATCCACGGTTAAACTGCATGAACAGCATGGGGTTATATTTCCGGATTTCGAATCCGGCCGTTTCATGTATTAGGTAAACCCGCTTTCAGCCGGCTTTGAAACACAAAAACCCCCCGGCCGCATCAAGATAAATCATGGCCTTCATTCAATAGCATAAAAACATTTCTATATCAATGGGTATTATTATTTTTGTAATTACAATAGGAAAATGTTCATATCAATGGATGAATATTTGCCATGATGCTGCAAAGCATTCAATTGTAGTTATTAGTGAATCTTTTTGGGTACTCAGCCTAAAAGTTGGCGATCGTGACGTCCTTGGAAGGAAAATCGCGAGATGTATTTTAGTGCCGATTTTTGTTAGTCTTGAACGGCACTAATCTGAATTCGAAAGTATAGAGGTACTGATGCACATCATCAGCAATATAAATGTATAATTTAAAATCTGATTGTGTTCAATAGAAATGAAGTTTCACACAACTTAAGTCGTCGTTTTGAGGTCATTTAACTCAGGAAATACGATGAACCGGAGTAAACAAATCTAGATTTCCTCTTCTAATGATAACTGTTATGACGTGACTGACGTCATCATTCTATTGTGACTGGATCTGATCTGAGCGGTATTTGTTCGCTAGTCTGCGACTGCTGTAAAGTGTAGTTTCACAACAATACATGGTGACTTATGAGACGGTCGTTCTTCATATTGGCAACGATGAAACCGTACCTCACGACGGAAACGATTACATTTGATGTTTTTAAAGTGAAATTTTTGGCATGGTGTTCAGAAAAGCATATTGCGGACGAGGACAAGTTAGCAATTCTACCTGTATGTATCGACGATGGTATATTGAATCCTGTCCTACCAAAATTCAATGATAAACGCACTACATTGACAACTGCCTTGGATGCAATTGAAGCTGAGTATTTTCGACAAACGAGACCATCTAATCCCGAATTGGAATTTCAGAGTTGGAGAACATTGACGCCAAGTGATGCTGTTGCTAATCAATCTCGTTTGATGAAACTATCGTTGTACTTGAATTTAAGTGATGATGCTCTGAAACAACGCTTGTTCAATTCTTTACCTATGGATCTCAGAAACTCCTTGGTTGTTTGGATGAATGCTAATCCTACTGCGACTTCTCGCGACATGGCGAATTTTATTGTGCAATTTCCCGAGAACAATCCATCCACTGTGGAAAGTGAGTCTGTATGTGCAGCCACTAACATTTTGATCTGTGACTTTTGCCATAAGCAGGGTCATTTGAAAAGAAACTGTTTCAAGTTGCGTGTATGCAATCTGTGTAAGCAAAAAGGACACATTGCTAAATATTGTCGAGCAGAAAAAAACTAGGTGGAGCTGTTTTCAGCGGTGTTGTGAATTCAGCTATGATATCTTGTCGTGATGTCCTTTTTAGACAACAAAATTGTGAGTGCTTTGTTTGACACAGGAAGTTCCTGTTCATTTATAAATAGAAAGTTAGCTGCGAAGTGTAATTTTGAGATTTTTCGTGGAATGAACATTGTATCTTCATTTACGGGTATTATGCATCGCATAACTGATTGCGTTTACAAAACTATTGAGTTTGGTGGAAGATTATGTACAATCAAATTTTGGGTTCTAGATAATTGCCCACTTCGTGTAATTATTGGTACTGACGCTTTAGTTTCACTCGGTGTGATGGCTAATTTTTCGTCAGCGGCCCTGCAAGGTGAATTTGATCCCAACATTAATCAAAGCTTAAGTAAGAAGCAGAGCGAGCAACTACAGAAATTGATCAAGTCATTTCATGATATTTATTCTACCCAGGAGTATGATATAGGCAACTGCAAAGTTATGAAACACGAAATTGACACAGGTAACGATAAACCTTTCAAATCTAAACAGTATCCGATTCCTCATGCTTACAAAGACGAAGCAAATCTGACAGTACAAGAGCTCATTGAAAATGGTATTGTTCGAATAAGCTCATCTCCCTGGTCAAATCCCATTTTCTTCATTCGAAAGAAGCAGGGTAGATTACGTCTTATTGTAGACTTTCGTAAACTCAACTCCATTACTCGTTCTGATTGTTTCCCTATTCCAATCATCGATGATATTTTAGCTGATTTGGGTGATTGCACATACTATACGTCATTGGATCTCGCTAGTGGCTACTACCAAGTCGACCTTGAAGAATCTAGCAAGGAGAAGACTGCCTTTGTCATTAACCATCAGTTGCTAGAATTTGAAAAGTTACCATTCGGGCTCAAGAATGCTCCTGCATTGTTCCAGCGTATGATGCAAATTGTTCTGCGTGATACGGGCGTTCTTCCCTATATCGATGATGTGATCATTGCTAATAAGGACTTCAGTGACCATTTGAACTCTATCAGAACGGTATTTACGCGATTTCGAGAACATAATTTGAAGCTGAAGATTTCTAAGTGCAAGTTTGCTTATAATGAAATTTTGTACTTGGGAATGGTCATTGGTGTGAATGGCATCAAACCAGATCCTGAAAAAGTCAACTCTATTCGAAAGATTAGTCGTCCGAAATGCAATAAGGATGTCGAGAGACTCTGTGGATTTTTGAATTACCTTGCACGATTTATCCCTAATCTGTCTTATATTCTTGAACCTATTTTGCGCAGTAGACATTCAAAGCCATTTTGTTGGAATAATGATTGTGACTCAGCATTACAGAAGATCAAAGATATTTTGACTGCAGAAAACAGCTTACAGTTCCCAAATTTCAATGCCAATTTTGTTTTGAGCACAGATGCCAGCGCTACTTCTTTGGGAGCTATTCTCGAACAAGAAGATGGTCCTGTTTCCTATGCCAACAGATCGCTAAATTCAACTGAAAGAAAGTATTCTGCAACGAATCGGGAATTTCTTGCATTGACATGGGGCATAAAGAAATTCAAACAATACCTATTGGGAAGGCGATTTGTGTGTCAGACTGATCACAAGCCCCTATTGGCAATGGTGAAATCGAATCCTGCTAATGGTCGTCATGCGCGATATCTACAAACGTTGGAAGAGTTTGATTTTGAGCTGAAACACATACAAGGCAAAGACAATGTTGCTGCTGATTTTTTGTCACGTGATATTTCTTTGGATGAACAGCCTGCTCAGAGTTTAGCAATCTCGTCTACCTCGACCAACAACATGCGAAAGCGAGTTCCTGAAGATGAAGAACAACAACTGATCAAAAGTCATCACCAGTACGGTCATCTGGGAATTCTGAAAACCAAGTTCTCTATTTTGAGTAATGGATTGTGGTTTCCCGGCATGTATAGCAAGATCCGCAGATTCATCAACAGCTGCACCACATGCGCACAGCAGAAGTCTTACGGCTCTCAATGCAAAGCAGGCTCTATACCAGCAGAAAACATTCAGCCTTTTGAAGTTGTCTCTATTGATCTTGTTGGACCTCTGAGAACGACGACAAACAATTCTCGTTACATCCTTACTATGATAGACAATGCTAGTAGATGGGCCGAAGCGGTTGCTTTACCAAACATTTCTGCGGAGACTGTTGTCGCTGCCCTTATTCGGAGCTGGATTCATCGTTTTGGTCCCCCTCGATACTTCCTTTCCGATCGCGGAACCCAGTTCATCTCCCAGCTTTTCAACGAGCTATCCAAGAAATTCAATTTCAAGCACAAGCGTACTACCATTTATCATCCTCAAGGGAACGCGATCTGTGAACGTCTACATCGTGAGCTCAAGGATCGAATTCGTTGTCTTACGGGATCTTGGTACAACTGCTTGCAGGAATCTATTTGGCATCACAATAGAACCATTTCAGTCTCAACAGGAGTGTCCCCTTATCAATTTTTGTATGGATGTGAACCAACTATTCCTATTGAGTGGCCAGATCATCATCATGATTTTTCTCCAAGTCAGAAAAAGTGTCCTAAGTTTGCTTGTCCCAAAAATTTCAGACGTTCCGCTCTAGATTCCATGTATCTACCTCCTGTACGTGTTATTTCTCGTTTGTCTGAGCAATTGTTAAAGTTAGTCGATGGTCGAGTATTGCATTTCAAAGACTGTAGAGTGATTTGGTGAGTGGTGATACATATCTTTATTTCAAAAAAGCTACCAGTTTATTTTTTCTGGGTATGGGGTGATGTTATGACGTGACTGACGTCATCATTCTATTGTGACTGGATCTGATCTGAGCGGTATTTGTTCGCTAGTCTGCGACTGCTGTAAAGTGTAGTTTCACAACAATACATGGTGACTTATGAGACAGTTGGTCGTTCTTCATAATAACAAAGCCTATTTCTAAGCCAAAAAGAAATATCAGAGACGGGGGTTATGTAAATTCATTATTTTGTTGATCTCAGTTGATTTCATATGGAATGACCCACTATGGCCGCATACACGGAATTCATGCTTATACTCCATTATACACGTATACACACGATTTTACGCGAATTTTATGTATGATGCACTAAATTCAAAATCAGCAAGCAGTTGGAAGAAGCATAAACTGTACCTTAAGATTCGATTGCTAGTATAATTTTCTGGTTTTATGAAAAAAGTGGAATATGCTTGGACAAATTCTAAACACAATAAATGTGGTCTACTTTTCAGGGTAGTAGTTATTGGCTTCTTTTTTTATTGGACGGATACTTCAAAATTGCTTTCAATTATCCACACAGAATGCAATTTTAAAATAATCATCCTTTAATAAGAAATCAATGGAAATATGCAGTGTAACTGATGCAACATTCAAATTCAAATGCAGCGACATTAATCGAGAAAGTAACATGAACTGTAACTTTAGAAGAACAGCCGGATACACGAGTCTTGTAATGGAATCAAATTATGGGGAGCAATAAAATATGCATATTTTGTTGTAGGATATCAGTTGAATACTTTCCCTTCATGCAATGAAACTCCTTTTACATCGTCTAACTTGCGTTAACTGCATTTTGTAGTGTTCACAGAAACCTCTAGCGAGAATCGTCGTGTTTTGGGTTATACAAACGTGAGTGAAATTTAGGAATAAAACCGAAGGAAATTAGCCTACATAACATGTATGTTATTGATTAATGTATGCATGCCCTAAGACAAGATAAAAGCAATAAGTAATGCGTGTCATGAAAAACATGATGATATATGAGCTCCTGTATACAGAAGGTGGAAAAAGAAGAAAAGAGAGATTGAACTTTTTCTGAAAAGACTATGACTACATTTTGCTAATTTTGTTCATCCTTGCATTTAATAGTTTTTAGAAATGAATATGAAACGAAAACTCCTTCGCTTCTTTCTAGCGAATTATGTTGTGGAAACCAACATAATGCTGCCATTAAGTAGCCTAATAATGCTTAATACAGGCTGTCTAGTGCGTAATTTTTTTCATTTTTTGTTAACATCATTTTATTTAATTTTTTTGCTGCTGTTGTCATTTTTTCTTCGAAATCATGCATTCTCAAATAGATTTTCGTAAATTGCAGACTACTAGCCTAGTTCAAAATTTATCCTTAGAGATGTCAGCTCTCCACTTTTTGGATTTTATGATTTTGTTGACTAATGCACTGAACTCCAGATGTCGTATAACTTGATGGAGAATCATTAAACTTCCGCAACACTCTGTTTTTTGGGCTATTCATTATCTTATAATAATAATATCTTTATTGCTTCACATGGTTACAGTCGGTGAACGCATTATAAAAGCACAAGATCATAGAATACAAAATTTTATAAATGAACAACGAAAGCGTTCAGTTTTTGCGAATGGTGGACGCAAAGTGCACTGAGAACGAATTAGTCGACAATTACGTGGTTGGAACATAACAGACGGGTGAGAAGACGACCCCTCAATTGATGAAATCACTTTGTAACACATCTTTGTGGCAACTTCGATGAATGAAGGAAACTCATTCGAATTGATAATCCTAAACACTCGCTTCTCCAAGCGCATTATTTTATTAAATAGATAGTCCGGTGCATTGCAATAGACTGGATAAGCAAATAAAAATATGGAGCGAATAAAAGCTTATGAGTGATTTTAATAAATCAACGAACCACAGGAAACATCCTGTAACAATTAACAATACATGTAGTGTAAACATATTTCATTGTATCTCCCTTCGATGATTTTCCTTCTTGTCATTTCTGTCAGTTATAAAATACCTGAGGTCAGTATTTTGTTTTTGTTATAAATGCTGCTCGGATGATTCCACTTGAATTAACCAAACATTGACTTCCGTGTATGCAACACATAAAACAAGAAATGAGAGGACAATTTTGCTTTATTCGTGTGACTTTGTTATCATCGTTCAACAAGTGTGACTTTGTTATCATCGTTAAATTAGTGTGACTTTAAATACAAAACAATCCATAAAAAGAGCAGAGATTGGATCGAAGCGAAAGTGTGCATTCGAGAAACTTACGAACAATGTTAAAAATCGAAAGAAGATGTGAAGCCATGAACTATATTTGCAATTAGTCATGAATTGATTGGTTTTGTTATTCTATCACCAATGTTTTTATTTTGACTGGATGTTGAGCATGTACAACTTACGTAGGTAATGTTAAGTGAGACATCGATATCTAAAGACGGTATACAGTGATGGATAATTAATGATGCATTCATTGTATTTATTAAATCTTTACATGCGGGTACACGATTTTTGATATTTTAACCTTAAGATTTGCAGCGTATAATCTTTTGAATGATGACAGTCGGACATGTTGTTTGGATGGAAATGCTACAGGAGTCAATTAAAAATTTCATTATACTATTGCAATGATGAAACTGATACGCTATATTGTTCGATTATTAGTGGATACTTTATCATTTCTTTCATTTTTCCGCCCCCAAAATTCATTTTTTTCTTGAAAAATTCGTCTTTTTTCTCATTTTTTGACTTTTTATTCGGTAGACAGCCTGTTAATACTTAACATCTCTTTGTGCGTATAGATTTACAATTCCGATTGATGTTTTTGCTTATTGGTATCAGTGTACTGTAGTGCCAAGTAGTAAATGAATTGAATTTTTTTTGGCATTGTTTTATCGACATTGCGTGGGAACCGAGTTGACCAGTTCTGCTTTACAGCTGTAATTTGTAATACATGTATTTGTATCTCCTCTTCAGACATGTCGAAATTCAAAAATAAACTTCTGTCTCAGAAGAATTGGGCAGAAATTCGTAAAGTGCGTTATGAGTTCACATGTTCGTGTTGATTGTTAGTGTTCGTTTAGTAGCTTTTGCGCTCGTTTATACTTCACATCCCATGTTTGAAGAAATGAACGGTGTGTATTTTCAAAATTCTTTTTTATAAACGTGCCACTCATAACGATGAAATCATTAATTTGCCATTAGTTTCATGTATTGAAGTATTTTGTTGTACTAAATTGATTATGTTAATGTGCTTTTTGATTTGGATATGTTATTTGGGAAAAATAAGTGAATTACGATAAAAAAGATCGTTAAGTCCTATTATGGCAAGCTTCTAGGGACTGAATTATTGGTTGTTGGAGAAATGAAAAAGAAAGGTGTGTGACATAGTGCATTAGCCTCGAGGCCAGGTCGACGCAATCTCGTTACATGTAGTATATTTCATCAATTAAAGGATGATGACGATCACTGCTTACTCGCTTTCTTGAAATTTTCTCTATCAATTACGGAACTGCACAAAGTCGCTGATTTTCGTGGACACTGTCCCAACAAATCAAAGAGAGTCAAGATTGCTACCTCATAGGATAATTGAGATAACTGTCAGGGTAACACTAGTGTCTTCATTAGTCATATTGAATCTTCGGTTCACCATTTGTACACGAGCGCCGATTCCCTTCACGCTAGAATCATAGTCATATCGCCCTGTACCGAAACATGTCAAAGTTGAAATGAATAATATTCGTCCCATACCTTCACTTTCCCTTCCATAGGAATTGTTGGATCACTTTGTACTCCGTGGTGTCAAGCTTATTAGATTTTTCGAAACTAGAAAATTTAGTTTGTAATCCATGATTCTAAGATCTACAACTGCGTCTTCAATTGAGTTGGTTGACGATACTACACGTTTTAACTTGATGACAAAAACGTTCGTGGTGTGCAACTAGTATCATGCGATTACACGAAAGCATCTGATAAGCTGCGACATGTAATCATACCCCGACTGTTGGAAATCGATCTTCCACGTGGACTCATACTACTATTGAAAGATTGTCATGAAGAACACAAACGACCGGAACTCACAATGTTATCAGTTGTACTTGTAGCGCTACATCGGGGGTCCCTCCTACTGTGCTGCTGTATCTTCCCTCTCACATATACATTGTAGCTGTATGATTAACTGTCGATGATACTACTTCATGTATTCCTTTGATCCGTGATAATTGTAGCAGTGGTTTTACTTGAACACACCAATCTTTGTACTTGGTCTGATCAAGTTAGGCTTACCTTGAATGCGTCCAAATGAAACTCCTTTTTGTCAGTTAAGTTATAGATTGCTATCTACAGATAATCAGTAGTATAGATTTACTGATGGTTGATGAATTACATATTTTTGGTGCAATTTTGAAAAAGATATTGTCATGAGATAGGCTAATCATATCAACATAATTCGAATTTTAAATTCAACATTTAACTAATTTTAAAAATTAGCCAATCAAAGGCTATGTGATTTGAGAACCTTGAAGCCGATAATATCCCAATCTAATTTAATATGTTTCTATTTTCTATAATTCGTTGTCTTTTCGAATACGCGTCACCATTATTTTTATCTTTACCTGTTAATATTGAATGCAAAACTATATGATTCCAAAGCAATGAGGAGAAATTGGTTTGTTGACTTGCGAAAGACTTTCGTGGTTCTGACTGTGCTTGTCGTGTACTATCCTCTTTGAATCTTTGTCTTGGACTAGCCTAATGCAGCTGCTCTTCGCCTATTTCCTGATGTTCTTCATCACTATGCAAATTACTATGCAATTTACCAGATAATGACAACCCCATCCGTCCACTCAAAACGTCCTATCCAGTCAACTTCATATTCAGCGTGAAGAGCTAACTTATTTGTACCATTCACATGCGTCATGTACCGGCAAGCGATCCCTGTGTGATCATCAGTATTTTCGTATTAAAACTGTAATTCCGTTTCCGTTTTTCCTATAACTTTATTGTACATTTCTGACGTAGTTCCACTTGTATTTCAATATGATTTTTATTTACGAATATACATATACTACATACTATATTCCGACTCAGAAAAACTTGAAACTATGATGTGAAAGCAACCAAATTCTCCAACACAAGCTTCAGGAATCTTCCTCAGCCGAAAAAGTCAGTCATCGTCTCTTAGGATGCGGAAGGCGCGGTTATGAAGATGACAAATAAGGGAGAAATTAACAAGCAGGATTGAAGGCGCTTGGAGAGCATTTGAAGAAAGTTCGTCGCTTGTCCAAGTTGTCCGCCTCACACTGCTCAGCCGTCTTTCACTCGCATCTTACTGTTGATTCGAGGTATTAGGCCAGTGAACCTATTTTCGAGGCTTCATGCCATCGCAAAAGTTGAAAAAATGCACATTTTTTAAAAATGATAGAAGTCTGACTTAAACAAAAATTATTATTTCGCCATGAATTATCAACTACCGTCGTATTGGCAATTATGGAACTAGGAATCGTAATATCATAATTACTGATGTTCTGTTTTTCCTTAACCGCAGGTCTCAATGGGTATACGCAGACGTAGTGCATCATTGCTAATATCACCGCTAATTCTGATACATTTAGCACTTCAATAATGACTAATGTCGATGACCGAAATCACTTCATGCACTTTGCAGACACGAATGAATACCCTGTTGTTCTTTATAGTGTCATATGATAAAAATAATCGCCTGTTATTGGGGAAATCCGCCAAAAAGGTGCATTTTCGTGTGTCCAAAATGAAAGTTCGAAAATATTTGATGTGATAGTCTGAAACTATGTAAATCAACATGCTAACAACGAATTTTGATATGACAACCACACCATTTCACGCAATTTTGATATTTCAAGCATTTAAGTTTTTAGAAGCGTCGGTCTGATGACAAGATGCGTCGGTCTGATGACAATGTGCGTCGGTCTGATGACAATATGTTTCTGTTTGATGAATTCAACCCTAGATTGTTAGAAATTAAACTTGTGCCTCTGTATATCATTTTAGACTGCTCAATAAAGACTGTTTCGGGGAATCTTCACACCTACTAGCATATTCTGATGTAAATAAACCTATTTTGTATTAATAGAAATCCTTTGAATAAAAAGAAGTCCGTGTGTCAACAAAAGATCATTCTGGATAAAAAAACATCCGCATCCAAAAAATACAGTTACAAAAACTTCCACTGCTTCTTGTTGAAGCAATCACAATCTGCATTAGGACCGCAGTGGCATGCTAGTTCGCGGTAAAATATTTGACCGTTGTTCCAGTTCACATGATGACAATTCATTATCCCACTCATCGGTTTGAGATTCCTGAGCAGATTCTTCCATTGGTTGATCTCTCGTTGATACACCTACAAAATGATAATGTCAAAAATTTCAAGAATAAACAATAATGCACACTTTATGATAATTAAATATTGAATAAATATTGAGATATGACCTTTTGCATTCCTTCACATGCAATTTATCTTAATTCATTTAAACTGAATTGATTGACCAACTTTCCTCCTTTGAAGCTAATAAATGCAAACTAGAAAATATACGCTATATTCTATACAGTATGCTACTCACCAATTTATGCAATATTTTCGTTTACGAATCAGATAATATTGTAAGCAAGTCTTTGGCTGAATCAATATTTCTTCCCCGTGCCACATGATTGTCAGCCATCCGCTTGACGGTCGCGCCAATACCGTCGGCTGGTCCTTTGCCGTGTCCGGCTTCCGAGTACAACCACTCAAATCGATCGATTCCATTGATCTGACATACGTGGGTCATTAGATATAATGTGTTCCGGTTTCGGTACTGGCTTGATGGCGAATCTGATACAACGATGAGCTGAAATACGAAAATAATTTCTAGTCTGATATCTATGCTTTTTGTGCATTGTACCTTTCTGGTAGCCTCTATTAGAAGTACCAACCTCATGAAATTTTTACATCATGAAATGTCTGATAAGAAAATATTGAAAGGACTTTATTCATGTTTTCACTGATGCGGCGTCGACGACGCTGTAAATTGAACGTTATAAATTTTAATATCAAATTATAACCACATTTTTGTTAACAAATTGTTTAGAGCCTCATTTTACAGAAGTCAAGAAAGAATTTTACGTGAATTTTTCTTACTTTTTTTACTGAATCGACAGATAAATCAATGAGTATTGCGTTGACATGCGCTGCGATCGCATCCGCAGATTTTCTTTTGTCATCTGATAATGTAACAAAGCTATTTGCTGGAGATCCAGGTCTGTAACATACACCTTGATGAATCGTAACTTGCGACCTGTTGCCAAAGTGAGCAGCCTGAACCTCTTCACCACGCTTGCAAGAATAATTTTCAGAAAAGTCTATGTGAATCAATAATTCATCCTGTTTCAAATTTTCTTTAACTCCACGAATTTCGCTGAACTGATGTCTTATTTTGAATTCATGCATTGCGTGTGCCTTCAAATCATTCTCAAATCGTTGCACCAGACCAACAGCGCTATCCAACTTCTGAAACGTTCAAAATGACCTATGGTTTGTTTGCTTATTGCATACACGCACATGTGGACTGTGAAGTTTAGTCTATGAAACAGAATAGAAATTGTCTACATGGATTAAATAGACAATTAATGCAATTTTAATCAAATATGGGTTGACTGAATGTATTATAATCGTACAAAAGTATATTTCAAGCGATAGCTGATGTATACTTATAGAAAACTTATAGAAAAGTCTCACCGAAACACATCTTGTTGAAGAATAATTGTTTTCATCGATAATTTTATCCCAACGAAAATATTTCACAACAGATGACCTGATCTTTGATGCATCTACCGCAGACAACTCTTGGCAATTTTCACATTTGCCTTCACAGCATTTCAGGTCATTGATGGAACAAAGAACTTGTGATAATATGATCGATATATCTCGGGAAGAAACCATGTTGTTGACGAAAAGGGCATCAGTCATAAGCTGAAAACATGAATCAGATAAAGCAAGGAAGATTGCATATACATTACACATGTGTACTTGGTATCCCCTAATGTTGCATTGCAGCTTAAGTAGTGGATGTAAGATACCGTAGTGAAGGTTGAAAACGTAAAAATTACACATGCACAAGTATGACATCAGTCGCAATAAGTACGATGATTTGATTAGGAAAATGTATATGGATAAAATCAGGAGTTTAAGATCAAAAAACATATTCAAAATTGTCTCTACATGTATAGAATTCTACTCTTGATTACTCCTAATGAATTACAGATGCGGGTCGGGTCGTTAATGCGCATTATTATTGCCTTATTGAAAATAGCTTTTGCGAAAATATAGAATAAGGGTTACATGTACAATTGCCGATACATATTTTTATTATAAATTCATTCACATGTAGGCCTACTGGCCCAATTTCTACGGAATATATCCTACACAAGCATACAAATATGTAGTATTAGTATGCATGCATGATCCAAGAAATTTATAATTGACATAAGCTCTTGCACATACGACTCATTTCTCATAAAACTTACTGCATGTAATACAAACAGGCCACTCCTTATTGAGTATGGATAAAATCAATCGAGAACTAGATATACGACATTTGATTCAGCATATTGATTTTTATGAAATTTAATAGCCCGCAGAAGCAGAGTGCCTGTATCTAACCTAATTGATAGTATAATAAGGTGAACATATTAAGATAGTTTAATATGTCTAAATGCATTTATGATATGATATGTAGGCCTAATATACGTATGAATTACCGATATACAAGACATGTTATCAACAATAGACACATTGTGCTACAGCTTACCTGCAAATTCGAGCATTTGATACACAAGCATTGTTCTCTATCGTTTATTCGAGGTCGCAATACCCAGAATGGTTTGTATTTGTAGAAAGTCGTCCTGCCAATCTGAAGATCATTAGACTCCGCTAAGAACTTTTCGTATAACAAATCTTGTGAAAAATGCATGTAACGCTTCTGCATTTTCAGTTTCTTTTTCGTTAGTCTCTTTCTTGCCCGCTGTCATGCGACTATTGTCGTCTCGACAATAAAACTCGCTGATTCTTTTTTCTGTAATCTTCTGCTTTTTCTGTGCAGTGGAGCGGTGCTCACTTTCTTGGTGAGATTGACGTAGCGCTTTATTGGCGATTCTGGTTGTGCGTTGAAAGTGTTTCTTCATACCTCTATACTTCTGAGAAACCCTCCTGGCAGTTTCGATTAGAATCTTCTTTCTTCCGTTATTCAAATCGTGCAACATGGATAAATGCGCTTGCAAACTGACTCGTGTTTGTAATCGGTTCTTCATGATATCACTGACCATTCTACTCGTAGAAGGTATTGCATCGTGTGTAGGTTCGCGAGACTCATTCGAGAGATTGCAACCTTCGTATCTCTTCTTCAGATTTGCAAAGCGCTTCGAAAGTCGCCACAGAGCTTTCTTTTTCTGATGATTTTCTTTTCGAAGACTGCAGATCTGTACTCTTCTTTTCTGCTTTTCCCTGATATTAGCTGCTTCTTTCTTTGAGCTGGACTGTGATGAATTCAATTGATCTTCTTCACGATTCCTTCCCTGGTTGGTCTTTCTTTTTTCTCGGCACACTCGTTGACTTTTCCTCCACTTGCCTCTTTGCATTCTTTTATCTCTTGATGATAACCGCTCACTTTTCTTCTTGTATGAATTTCTACATATTTCTCTTCGCCTTGCCCTGTATCCTTCATCATCTTTCTTTTTGAGACGGTATTTTCGATCTCTTTCTCTCTTCTTCGCTAACGCGTCCATCGGTGTACAAGATATCACTCACAGTGATAAAAAAGCAATGCTTATCGACTTATGCAGCAGAAATTTGGTGTTGACCAATCAACAGGCGTGCTACATGGGAAGATGCGTGGAAGACAATAGCCCTGTATGCATCACCAGCACGACTGCGTGCTCTACCGGAGCTTGAACCTCAGCTGTGATGTGAATACAATAAACTTCATACATATTTGCGTAGGAGGTATTCGCTACTCGTCATGGTGTGATGCTTTAGTTAGGCTACTTGCTGAATATTGGAGCCCACACTAAGCTGTCTACTGTTTAAATGTGTGAGAAAGACATCGTTCAGGCGACATACTTAGCCTAGGCTCCTGAATTAGTCTCAAGGCCTACACCATAAAATAGCGGAATTGATATTTAGGAGTTCCTGGCATGACAATATCGGTGCCAGCATGAACCAGACTGAAGTGGTACATCTCCATCCATTTCTATTTCTATAGCCATGAATTCATATTCACATTCTTCACATATTTTCATTGTATACATTCTGTTGTCATCAGACCGACGCTTAGTGTCATCAGACCGACAACGTCGGTCTGATGACATATTGTGCTGTATTTTGCTCTAAAAATTGTTTTATCATATACTTAAAGGTTCTACTTCAGTCACTGAACTTCAAAATCATGCAGGAATCATGCAAATCATAAGGTTTGCAAATATTCCTCCTATACTACCAAGCATACATTGACAAAGACGCGTCGGTCTGATGACATTTGTGGTGGATTTAATTGATACTTTTGCTTCCCTTTATTCTATGGATTTGTATCACTTAATCTCAGAATCCTAGGATTTTTACTCAATGATCTGTGACCTTGGGTGATGCTTATGACATATTTAGAACATGAATACATGTTTTTGATGTCCGCAAAAAATGCGTCGGTCTGATGACAAAAAACGCGTCGGTCGGATGACATCAGAATTTTTGGAAACATCAAAAACATCGGTTTAGTCAATTATATGACTTTCAGGCACAAAAGAACGTCATCAAAATAAGGTACAGTGTCCTGATGATCAAACTCGGGCTCTAGCTTTGTCAAAAATCCGTATTATACTGGACAATTCGTAGCATGATTAAAGGTATATGAGCTGTGGAAAGCTAAAAAATGTGTTTTTTCCCAATTTTAACGGGTATATTCAATAGAAGATGGCACGAAATGGAGATCTAGATAATTGCCCAGTATACTACGATATACTATCTCAGTATAGAATGTAAAAGTTACAGGAATACGAGTTGAATATTCAGTCTAGAAGACGGTGGAACGAAAATTCTCGAAAATGCACCTTTCTGGCGGATTTCCCCTATTGTGACTTATAAAAAATTTCTCGCTTATTCACAGTTGATTCTCACAGGTAGTTTGACTTATTATCATGAAAGCCAATTAAGTAGATCCTTCGGCTGGTTGCTGTGCACAAGCGAAAGTCAGATGAAGTACGTCGGATGTCGATCATCTTCTGATGTTTGTGGTCGAGGGGTGTGTCCGCAACATCAACTGGAAATAAAGGCTTGCAAATGCTCCAGCCACGAGATACAGTAGGCTTTAATGTATTTATTGTGTTTCATAAAAAAGTAGGGGCATTGAAGCAATCTTTTAGCGTTTAGTCATCGTAACAAATTATAGCCAGATTGAATGAAATGGCCATCATTTTTGCACTCACCGCATCTGACTTGATCAGAAACAGATGTTATGAATTATATATGACTATTTTACAGTATGCCTATCTAAAACTTGGCATAGGCCTTCTTGCATTGTAGAAACTAGATTAAGCTCTAGAGAAAAGTTGAATTGATAGAACGAAACTGTTGCCCTTTTTTGGATTCAGTGCATCTTTATTGACCCGAAACAGCAAGAATAACTTCACAGAAAGTGACATAAGCAATAGGTGTAAGGCATTCTGAAAATATCCATATGGCACTTTTTTGCAAAAAAAGCGCAAACATTGAGACTTTGGTTGTGAGAAACGTCTAATATTTCAGACGAAGCGGTTAACAGATCTTAAATAAGCGTTGTCGGATCATATAGAATCAGTTTTATTTATCCTTGCAACATTGTTTTGTTGACCTGTGTAGTGAGAGAAATAAAACTGGCATATGTATACAACTTGTATGCAGACCTGTAAAACCAGTTAACAGATTGTTAAGCCGAAAATACCGCGAATTCAAATTCAGCAACAATATGATGGCAAGATATAAGTAAAATGTTCATCGTCACAAAGGATCATAATCATACAAGTTTTCAATACAGAAATCAAGTGACAAATATGCGATGTGTCCATTTTTTATACAGACATATTGATAAGGATTAATTTAGTGAAAATGGTAGGTCATCTCATAAGCATAAGTGTACGAAAAAATGCTTGCCCTTGAAAAATTAATTTGATTCATAAATCGATTCAAGGAATGTTCCCGTTTGTCCTATGTTTGGACTGAACTTGACATACAGAGCCTACCTACTACATGTATAAAATATAATTTTGATTGTGTTTCTAATATTGAAAATTTCGATTTCTATAATGTGCAATGACAAATACCTATCTGAGGATATATAAATGAGTGGAGACAGCTTAGAAATCCTTCATCCGTTGTGTCAATCATTACTCGTTACTTATGAAAATCACAATTATTTCATAAACTGAATATTCAGTCATCCTGTCAATATTTGAATGAATTATCATCATCATGACTTATGGTGCCAGCATCAAATGTCTGGAATGACATGCGGCCGCTTGTCATCGACCGTTCAAGTACTGAACACCGTATTAATTTATTAATTTCCATAACCTCTATCAAATATGTCTGCATATTTGTAAGGGAACAACTCAAGTGGTGGCAGCATTTTAGCTTGTTCCATTAGTTATGTTCTGAATATTTGCTGTGTATCTATGAGTTTGAGCTGCATTTATTTTGCCTTTTAGAAAATGGTGATAATTGAATCAGATGGATCGGGTTCGGAAAAGCACAACGCTGACAGTAAGTGCTTCAATAAATTTCTTGCTGTGATTCAGGAATAATTGTCTTTTTATACTTCAGGTTCAGCTACTAAGAAATCAGGGAAGCGTACTACGAACCAACTTGAATTTCTAAGGAAGAATATCGCTGGCGAGCTTATAAAAACAAAATCCGCTTTCTTTTTTCGAAAGCCAGTCGACGTTGATGCTCTTGCAATACCGGTGAGATAAACACAATTGTGCTGATTCTGTAGCCTAACTCACTGAGAACTCATTTTAGGAATATCCGAACATCGTCAAGCGGAGAATGGATCTAGGTACTATACGTGCCCGCCTGACTCAAAGATTCTACAATTCCGCTCAGGAATGTATCGAAGATCTCAACACCATGTTCGTCAATTGTTACGTTTTTAACATGCCAGGCACCGTAAGTAACCTACGCTCCTGATTTCATGTAATATCTTTTTAAATGATTCATGCTTTGAAAATATGATCTTTTGGATGAAGCAATCTGCTGTGGCTAATTATGAAGTGTGTTTATTGATAATGGTTGCGAGCACGACTGCTGATCACTTGAGTTCAAATATCTTATCACGGATTGCGATTTAAATTCAATTCTGAAAATTGTCTTCCCTGCAGAAACTGGTCATTTATGCTATTTTTTGTGTATGTTTTCATCCTGAAACCGTTGATGCTTCCACATGTCACTCTGCAGCATGCTACAGTCGAACGTGTCTTATTGCCATTTCAAGGGACCGGCATAAAAATTAGCATTAACACAGGCTTTGCAGTAATAGAGATTGCAGATTAAAACACCTATTTTTATTTGCGAATAATCACATCGATGGGTTATATCGAGGAAAAACTTTCATTGACAATTATTTGCTTAGGAAAGAAATCAGCAATCTTTGCTTGTGAAAATCTGCGACCTAAGTCACGCATGACAGCTGCCTGAAGTAGATCAAAAAATAGATTGTAGTATATATGCAGGCCTACACTGCTTTCAGTGCATGCACATGATGTTAATGGATAGAAGTATATAGAACCAAGTATACCTGCATGTAAAAAGCATTGTCGGCACACTATGCTCAGTCAGTACCGGTAAGGCATAGTCTTGGTCTTATTATTAGTAATCACAATCTTTGCAATGACGTCATTAATGAGGTTATCAAATTTTTAGGTTTACAAGTAGGCCAACATGTAGAAAAACATACTCAGGCACAGAAGCATGACATAGGATACTTTCAATATGCCTGCTGATAAGAATACCTATCTCAAGCAGCTTGATAGCGGGCTGCAATGAGTTGCTCAAGTGCAGTAATTACAATCGACTACCAATGTTAACAAGTTCCGATCATTGTACAAAGTAAGTGAGGAGGAAGTACGCTTATGCGACGTATAAAATCTGCACGTTTATGTGTCGGCTGCTTATAAATAGGCTGCGAAAATAAAGCCTATATGCAAAGAAGGCCTACATAATTTAAAGATTACATTTCCTACATTATCTGACAAGATTGGATTGATTTTTTATCTCAACGCTTATTGCAGATTGGGTGCTTTGGCAATATGAAAGGTAAAGTCTTTGAAGGAACCGCAAAAATTCATTGAAATAAGACAGGTTTTGCAATAAGGGAATTTGCAATAATAGAGGCTGCATGGCTATGGTTAAGATAGGAAAAAGTTTAGGACCGAGACATTTTGTTTCAATAACATAGGTTGCAATAAGACAGGTTCGACTGTATTAATAGTAATATTAATATTAATAGCCTCTGGGTTTGAAGCATCAATGAATGTCGTTTTCAGGAGACTTAAGTTTCGGGTATACATGTCATTATATTATTTTCGCATGTTATGATTGGCCTTACATGTTTCTCACATTGATCTCCGATCTTGTTCTGTACCGCGAACGTTCGTGAAACATCTGACATCTGGGTGACTACTACGCGCTATAATTATGAGCTCGTTCAGCTGACTATCGGTACTGAACCCTTAGACGCCTGGGTCCGAGTTAACTCGTATCGGTAGAACAGACAACTATCACTGACGTAATTTTTTTCCCTTACACTGTTCACGAATGCCGAGTTAACTCGTTTTTAGCATGAAATGGCTTAATTGCAGACTTTCGATAGTTCTACAATGTCCACAACATAAATCCGTATTCATTTTTGTCGGATAAATGTGACCTACCACACTGAAAATCTATCTCGTGAATGGCAGGATTACCTTGAGAATTAATAGAAGTTAGTGAAATACTCTCGAATACATTCATAGTGCATCTGTTAATATGATGGTCAACATTCAAAGATATCCTTCGAAGCGACGTTTGGGAGAACGTAATATCCATAAATATAACGCAGCATTCTCTACAAACCTAACAAAATTAGAATAGCATTGATAAGTTGCTCAAATTTTTCATATTGTTCTTGGGTCATGTCGCACAGAAGCTTCAGATCGCAACTAGGTCACCTAATTATGATTGTTATGAGCCACCTAATATATTTGTGTTATCCAACTTGAGATAACCACGAAAGCGAGAGATTTTATCGACTGCCAATTTCTATTTCTTCAGCGAGGCCTTTCAGCCACTACATGAAGGACTATCTTCATGCGACTGAGACAAAATGACAAGCAACGTCCACAAATGAATAATGTTCATTGAAATTGTCAAGCTAGTATCACATATCTAGATTCTACGCGCAGTGTAATAGCATAGGTAACTTTCTGAATGTTAAAAGATAAAACAAGAGACATGTAATCACTAGAAAAATGATTTTTTTTGTGTTCAGTGAAATTATATTTGCGTTTTTGATAATGCAATTTCAAAGCATGGTTGCGTGGTAGTTCGTCTGACATCCTTGAGACGCTATTATGATCGTTATTTTATTTCTATAATGTATGCTAACAGCGAAATTGACTCGAAGCCCATAGAGTATCTCTTAATTTTAAAAATCTGAATAATCTAAGAGTCAACTGATCATAATGAACGAACCACCTAAACCATGTCGAAATTCAATCGACTTTCATGCCTTCCAGTCGTGTCGCACATCAACGTGCCATCAATCATTAGAGAGCTTGCATTCTCAGGTAGGTTTCTAATGATCTATGACAAACTTGTATCCGTTATTGTATTTGCTAGTCAGTAACTTTGAGAAGTGATGGACTTTGGCCGGAGGGATCCCATGCCCTGATGTTAATGAAAAGGGTCTTCTTTGAAAAAAGACGATTTTCCGGAACATCAGGACATGGTATCCCTCCAACCAAATGATTGCTAGTCAGTGGTCAAGATATGATATAATCCGCTCAATTTACAAATCGCTGTTTTTCGATAAGAAAACATGCGAGTGTATTGCAATATATTTCTCATCGGAGATTAAAAATCTACTGCCTGAAAATGTCAAGATTTCACTTTTTCATAATAAATGTTAGTGTTTTGTATCTTCAGAATCCTTGCGATGTATAGAGTTAGAAAGTCTAAAATTCTATTCGAATCACCTCAATAGTTTATATCAAACTTCTTTGAACATTTTTCTTACTCTACCGATTTCGATGACCAAAATATCAAAAGAATATAGCTTATACGATTCTCGTTCGCCTCATGCCTGATTTTTATCACTCTCGCGTGTTTTCTTATTGACAAAATACGATTTGTAAATTGAACAAAAATCATATCTTGACCACTGTTTAGCAAACACAACAGCGGATACAAAAATATCATAGCTCATCAGAAACCTGAGAATACAAGCTCTCTTATGATGTATGGTACGCTGATGCACAACACGGTTGGAAAGCATGAAAATCGATTGAATTTCAACATAACTAATGTGGTCCGTTTTTTATGGTCAGCTCTGTATATCCGATCAATGATGAAAGATTGTGTGATGATGTTGATTGTCTGATTGAAGGCATAAAGTAGGCACTAAGAATATAATATAAAAAATAAAGACACTAGAAAGTACTTTTATCTCAAAGATCATGTCTCATGATTTTTAGGAAGTTGTGGAGTCATGCAATCAGCTTGTGCAAACGCTTCGTCAGAAATTGAAGAAGATGCCTCTGGAGGAACAAGAAATATATATTCCAGGTCCAGGAGGAAAAGGAGCTGGACAACAACAGCGATCTGGCACTGGTTCAAAGGATGCTTCTGATTCGCTGGAATTCACGGAGAAGAGTATCATTGAAATGAAGCCAACACGGAGCACGGTGGAAATTCCTGAGGTGCCCGTTCCTTCCACGACCCAAGCTGGTGTAAAACGTAGCTCGGATGTCCTCGATACACATTCAGTCCCCAATGTTGGTAAGACCTCTGCTAGTTCCTGCTGCTTAGTAATTGTGTCATTTGATTTTTCACTTTATTGATAACTTCTTAGATATTCCTAGGTGGTCCATTTATGTCACAGTTAGCAAACGGACTAGGTGCGTCCTTTTCAAAATCTTGAAATTTTACATCGTTTCCTCCAAGCGATAGGATATATGACAGCTAAATCATTTAAAGCCTGTCGCATTTAGCCATTTTAACCGACGCATTTTTGAACCATGTTTGTTACATACCTTGCAATGAATATCATAGAGAAAATGATATTTCACTGCTAATGCTGTAAATCCATTTTGCCGGTTTTCACTAGCTTGAATTGTCAAGTACATCATTAGGCCAACTAAAAGTTTCGGATCATTGGTCGAATTTGCATTTATGTCCATGGTGCAACCATTCAAGCCGTATAATGTACTGTCATCATAGGATGAAGCCTCAAAATGATAAACTTATATTCGAATAACTTCATAATAGAAATATTGATACGCCGACCACCCAGTTTTACATGTAGACGTCTAGCACATGTTTCGTACATACAGCGGTACTTCGTAGTTTGATTGAGGAAAAGAATTCATAATTTTATTCAAAATTTATCAAAGTTTTTTCTATGCATCCCTTGTGGAATTTTGTGTCGAAGCCAAATCACGAATTTAACGTTGTTGTACATTTCTATGTTTCGGGAATTTTACCAGAACTGTACTTACTTGTTAGTTTGCTCTGCATTGGAGCGATTATCCAAGACCATGAATGTGATAGATGCAAATGGTCTCCTAACTTGAGATTGGCAATGCATCTGCTTCCATCATCGCGCAATATCGTTATGTGAAATGTGGTGACTCCGTCAAACATTTTGGAAGTATTGACCCGAAGACATCCCTGTACCAAGGGTAGCTGCTATAAAATTGCACTTGCGCAAAGCGTGGAGAACACGATTGAAGATC
The DNA here is from genome assembly GCA_907163375.1 of Prostheceraeus crozeri. Taxonomy (NCBI): domain Eukaryota; kingdom Metazoa; phylum Platyhelminthes; order Polycladida; family Euryleptidae; genus Prostheceraeus; species Prostheceraeus crozeri. Next base: position 139,646 of record CAJQUW010015045.1, read on the forward strand.
AGCGACGTGAAAAAATGGACAGGGAAAAGTCAGTGAAGATCAGAAACCCTGTCAAAGAAAACATTGCAGCTGCTGTTGAGAAGAGGTGCATGATTAATCAGGAACCGCGTCACTTTTCGAAGATGCTGGCTAGACCGCTAACCTGAAGGACCTTCGATTTTGCAACCTACCAGCAATTCAAAAACGAAATATATGAAGTATATTCAGACAACTGGTTGTACTGAAATTTTCGCGCAGGACCTGCGGACTTGCTTCCTCATTGTACATTAGAAGATGCAGATCTGCTTCCACAGAGTGCATTGGAACTGAAACGAAAGACAATCGAACATCTCATGTGATAAGAGATGAGGTTAGGTCCATTACTATCATATTCGAACAGACCCCGAGGGATCCATTTCTTTACAGCTGTCTATACTCTTGTTGCCCTTCACGGGCTTCTGATTTGCCTCTGTTGCGGACATACATGTAAATGAATGTCATAATTTGTATTGTCTTGGCAAATATCTTATCATTATCATTTCAAACTACGTCTTCACGCATGCGGAGTTTATTCGAGGGCCTGGTTGGTCTATAAAATAGTTAAATATTTTAACTCCTTTTTAAAATATAATGACAAATGGCGGAGATGCTTTAAAGTAGCATTGCTTATGTCCGATAATCAAGATTTAGTCTGCACTTTGCTCAGGGACTAGTGATTTATTCGCACTATACTCGTATTTTCATCGATTGAAAATTTACCGTTAATTGTGACGCACTCAATTGCGGTCCTTGTTCGGGACAATCTTTGTAGACAGACTTCAACTTAAATTTCAGCGCCTAGTGTCAAATTTTCTCTCGCCAACTAACTTTTTCTGCTGTGATAATATTTACGAGTAGACACCACAGAACCGTCTAACATAGACTTCCACAGGAATATTGATTTCGTTTCAGATTTATGATGCAGGTTTTCTTATAGATCAAACATATTTCTTCTTATCAAGATGAACACCAGATTCGGGTACTAAAAGCAGTGTTTTACAAGTATAGCTCGTATTTTTGATCATCCAATTATTCACTCGCGGGGGTTAGAGGAATGTTGCGATCCATCTATGTGGTAACAAATCATGAGCAGTATATGCATTAGTAAACAAATAAAAAGAAACAAAGTAAAAAATTCCCTGAATAATTGCGAAATTCCGCCTGTCTCTGACTGACAACTTAAGCAATCTTATGCGTTCGCATTTCAGCTTCGGAACCGGCTTCTGGTCCAGCGGGAGATGCTCCAGCTCAAAAGTCAAGTAGCTCTTCGCGTGGCAGTCGATACGGGAAGAAACCGAAGCGTGAAATTATCGATCTCGCAGATGATTCTCCGTCAATTGCAGAAATAGACAACGCTTCAAGTGGCCTTTCAAATGATCTTCCAGCATCGATGGGTCCTCCAGTGCCTCCTGCAGTTACCAACACCAGTCTAAACGCAGCTGTCAATAACTCCATCCTTCTTCAACGTCCGCAAAGAGGTTATCCACCAACCGTTGCAAAGATGTCTGAATCTCTGAAACAGTCATACAATATTCTGAAAGAAATGCTCTCACCTAAAATGAAAGTTAGTATTTTATCGTGCAATGATAACTTGATGTCAAGAAAATATCCGTGTTAACCCTCAAAATACCAAGATTACGATAATCCTAATATAGAATAGTGCGAATTTAGCCAAACGGATTGTGTATTTCATCTAAAAAGAATATTATGACAGTTTCAAGTAAAATTAATAAATTATAGGCTACATAAAGTCAATTTGCACGTACACGCATGCATGTATGTGTATGATAGCAGAATTATACGTTCTAGACTTTGGTGGTAATCGACAACTTCAACTGTATGCCTGCAGATACACTTGCAGAGCCTCCTGCATTCTATGGCAAATACCTCGTCCTTTATTCCGCGCCTTGGTCGACCTGCTTGTATTTTTCTCAAACAAAATTTCTTAGTTGCTGTTACCGGTGGTTCTAAGAACGTCATCAATTCCAAGGAAGCGTACGTTATATTGTCGTTGCCCATGAAGAGTAACCGTATTTTCCAAGCGACAGGCTATGTCAGGTACAAAATCTCTAGTTTTCTAGATTTAGCAGTACTAAACCATGTTGATAGCAGAACCAAACTAGTTAGAATCGGCGCACACTACATTACGTAGGCTATACATAAAAATATAATTGGTAACAACATCACAGACAAGCCTATTTAGCTGAAGTCTCATCTGAATGTTGGCGGAACTGCTGCTGACCATCAACTTAGTCTTCGATGAGTTTTTTCCTTCTGTCAGAGGAAACTTGATACTTTTACCCACCTATCCAGAATTCTCAAGAGATTTTAGAATCATAAGATCAGGAGCATGTAACTCGTAAGGCTGAGCTTCACGTCAGGGATAGATTTGTGTCCTTTCGATAAGTGCTAGTAATTTCTTGGCATCAATCAAATTTTCATATGAAAAGCTTGGCTACATTAGAATAGTCGCACGAGCATCATGTGATGAACTGAATTCATATTTTTATATAGATTTGATTAATAGGCCTGCATCAAATCAATACAGCCTACATAAATGCATATTCAAGACCAGGTCACTTTACTGATGGATTATGATAGGTGAAAATTTAAGTGCATTTAAATAAATGAGATGACATAATTTCCCAACAAATTATTCATTGTTACATGAATTCTGCCTAAGTGCAATAGCTAATTCAACTTCTCACAATCTGAATCATATTTCTCATTTGTCGCAAAAACCGAAGAAGGTTAGACATGAAAATCTAAAATCAATTGAACCAGTGCACGCATGGGAGCAAATTTGAAGCTGTTTTTTATGAGTGTTAGATAATGAAATACATTCGCTGATTACACGTTAGTAGAATTTTTAATTTCATGTTTTTTTTTCATTTCAGAAGTGCAATGTGCCATTTTTAGAACCTGTCAATGCTAATGCATTGAAATTGACTGATTATCATGACGTAGTGAAGCGACCGATGGATCTGTCTACAATCAAGACGAAGTTCGAGGAAGGACAGTACGTCTCCAAACAAGACTTTGCAAATGACATGAGACTAATGTTTAGCAATTGTTACAAATACAACGGCCCAAACAGTCCAGTTACGAAATCGGGGATTGAATTACAAGAATATTTCGAAGTTCACTTTGCGCATGTGATCGAAGAAGAGGAAGTAGATGTGAGGCCATTGATGCCTGAGGATGGCAAGTTAATCCGTGGAGCACTGAAGGAAAACGCCAATATTGCAGCTTTGGTGAGTTAAAGGAACATTTGACTTCGATGCTCTGAATGCAATGCGAAAGTTAGCGGTAATATACCTACTGCGTTTGTAACTGATGCGGAATTTAAAATTGTAGTTTGATCTAATTTGCAACCTTGTCTTAACGGCTACTTCATTATGTTACTAGTCGACTTTGCTAACTTTGATACACTTCTGATGCCTCAGTTAACAGGAATTTTGAATTTAAGGAGACTGCTGGCATGCTTCATGTTTTGTGTTCTCTAAGCACCTACCTGATTTACAGCAAATATTCAATATGGCAGGACATTTTGTAAGTGATGGACCTTTGTGCCCAGCAGTCACATCAAAGGGATCTACTGCCTTTGCCCTTTAGATTTTTAGTCAAATTAGCAAGGGCTAACCTTAGGCGAAACACAGTTAATAATGAATTAAATCACAAATCAAACTATTCAGTAAGTAAAACCAATGTGAAAAATAAGAATAAAACACAAATGTAAATGTTGAAAATATTCAAATGGTAGGTAATGAAAAAAAAGTACTGTGTAAATATAAGTAGAGTGAGAAAAAAAATTGATGACTTACTCGAGAACTCCTGCCTGTCTGCCACACTGTGTGTTGGGCAGTGTAGTAATTGCGGAAATTGCTTATATGTATTGACAAAACTTAATCTGCAGGTCTGGTCGCCCAGATGCTTGCACATGTAAATTGCGTCAGAATGAAATTTAATGCTTTGATTGAGGAGAAGATGAAGTAGAAGATAACGATAAGTGAAAAGAATTTGATCCCTCAAAAGGACCCATGTGGCGTTCCCTACAGGTTAAAGGAAATAACAACTACAACAGATTACCTAATTGAAAAAATGTGCAATTGAGGTCATCAGCAGCCCCACTCCTCGGCCCCTACTCCTGAACGCTCAAACTCACCCAAGCGGGGCCCTGCTAAATGAAAGCAGCCTCGAAATCAATTAAATCAAAGAAAGCACGCACAATTATTAAGAAGCTGCTTAGCAGAAAAATATCCGTATTTCAATAAAGTTTCACTATGCTTATGCAGCTGCTTCTCAGCACTTTGCTTGAGATCTACGCTGTTATATCCTCTCTTAATGAGAGTAGTAGCTGTACGATTGACTATTTGGATGAAATCTTTTTCCAATGTACAGATGCGCCCATATCTTAAAACTTGTCCGGCAAACACTCTAGCTCCTGTCCTGTTGGGCATACAGTTTTGCGGAAAGGTTAAAAGGGTGACAGGGAAATTAAAATGGTCGACTTTATGAAAAACAGATGTAATTGTGCCGCAGTCAGTGATATTTATGTTAATATCAAGATATTCTACTTCTTTGTTATTACTCCCACTTCTGCTGGCTTCTAGACTAGGTGGGTAAATCTGTGGTATCAAGGAATCAAACTTTTTATAATTAATAATGCATAAATCGTCGATGTATCTAGAAGTATTAGATAATAATCTAGCTAGACCGTACTTCTGATTCTTCATTAAATTAGTCATAAAAATAAATTCACAATGTAAAAGAAACAAATCCGCAAGAAGAGGACTGCAATTATCACCCATAGGAATGCCTCTTACTTGTTGAAAGACTAAACCTCCGAAAGTAACAAAAACTTCGCTTATAATGAACTTAATGGCTTCTTTAAATTTATCCTTAGTGAATACGCTATAACCTTGATACCTGACACCAGATAAAAAACTTTTTTCAAAACCTACACACAAATATTTCCTATTAGAATCGTTGAAAATTAAGTCGAGCAGGTCGGAAATGTGAGTAATGACATCTTTATGATCCAGATTGGTGTACAAAGTGGAAAAATCGAAAATTTGTACGTCATATGCTGTAATGTTTTGAATTTTTATTGAGGAATTCAGCGGACGATACTATGCTCCAATAACAGTTAATACCACTATTACTATGAATTGCGTTACAATACTTCCTAAAATGGTCTCTGATAACAGACAAACCTTTATTAATCTTAATGGAAAGTTGCTTAGTAGTACAGTGCCTAGCACCAGCTATAAAGCGAAATTTGAAGGGATTTTTATGTAATTTTGGTATCCAATATAATTTTGGGAGTTTTTCATCATCTTTTCTACAAAGGGTGCTGAATAATTTACTCATAGAATCCTTATGCCTCTTGCCTCTTAACTAAATCACTAGGAGACACATCATATGGAATGTAAGTACTATTACCAATAGGGGTTAGTGAGTTAAGATCGAATCCAAGTTCTTGTAATAAGACCATAACGTAAATTTTTTTACAGATGAATGCGTAATTACTATTAGCTTTGTCTACGGTAGTTATTATAAAATGCTGATGATAACACTTCAAATCTCTGCTGAAATTGCGAAAAGATTTAAACTTCGTTTGTAAATTATCTACATTTTTATTTTTATGTATTCTATCTTTAGCTAATACTAGTATCTTGTTTTTCCAAGCCTGAAAGTCACTGACTGAAAGTTTAAACTTATTGCACATCTTTCTGATGTGCTTATCTATGGATACAATTATGCTATCTATAACGTCGTTGTGACGAACGGGAAGGGACAAACGATGCTTAGAGCCTAATGAAAGTAACTCTTTCAGGTCTGGTTGCTCAATAAAATTCAAATCACCAGTAAATACATGTTTGTGATGCTCATTGATGTGAGAAGGGTGCTGACTACACTTACAGTCTGAATGGACAATATTTTGTAAGTTGGTTCTATCCAACTTGTTGAGGAATTTGTTATAGTTGCAAATTTTCAATGAGACAGGGTTATTCAGAGAAAAATAGGTTTTGGGCGGGTACTGTTCCCGAACTTTGTCAGGTACTAAACGATTGAGGCTTTTATCGTGTAAAATACTAGAGATGTCAACCTTGTCCATGATTTTATTTTTGAAATCAAAGACAATATTAGTTTTTTGGACTGCAGGCTTTCTGGACTCATTGCTAATCACTTTATTGTAGAAATCATAAGGTAGGTCATTGGTGTGCCCAAAGGTTTGCGTTTGCCCACTTCGTTCAACAACAACAAATTGCTTAAATAGAAAGAAGAAATCTGATATCATAATCTAGATTGACAACGAAGGTCTGTCGCAGTTTATTGAATATCTAAAGAGAATGACACCTATCAAGTTAATAAGACGCCGACACCCTCGATTCCACGACCGCACTCGCCTGACCTAGGAATCGAACCGAAAGTCGCGGTGTGGACGAGCTCGCATCTTCTTCAGTAGGCGAAACTAGACCTGGCAACAAAACGCAATGTTGCATTTTTAGTCGACAGTTGCTTTTTTATTATTACTGCTGGAATACATTTTGTTACTCCTGTCATAATTTCTTATTATTCATCGCAATAATGAAATCAGAGAATAATGTATTTTACAATGATCAGTCCGTCGCTGTGATTGTAAATAGCTTTTACGATTTCTTTTCAATTTTAGTTACAAAAAGACCGTGAGGAGTTCAAGGGTCTGTGTGAGGAACTACGGATTGTCATTCAGGCGGCACATAAACGCACGGCTCGCATCAGCTCGCAGTTGGCAGTAAATGTGCCGCCTAATGTCCCAACCACTAACTATCTAAGTCCCACTGCGCCCGTCCAAGCTCCAGTTTCCAGTCAGTATTCAGTCGTAATGCCCCTCGGACATCAGGACGGAACTCCAACCCCAAAGCGGTCAGGTCGTGGACGGAAGAGCAAATCTGTAAGTATTGAATTGCATGAACATTATTATGCTGTATTTAAGTTCGAAAGAAAACACAAACGAGATGGTCACTTATCTGCCCTAGTAGATAGCACATCTTTCACTTAGGTTGCCAACATTAGCTTGCCGTCTACCTGAACATTGCTGTACATCGGCTGCCCCCTACCTGAACGTGCTGACACAACTTATAATCATGGAATAATGCAGTGCTGCTCCTACTGTGACGCGAATTTTAACGAAGCACCTGTTTGAGCGCGAAAATCTGAGGATTTCAATACAATAATTTTCTGTGTCTTTATATTCATGCGAATTATTTTCTGAAAAATTCCATTGTTGAGCTTCATGATTTTGGAAATCTTTGCATATTCAAGGGCAAATTCATTTGACCTGACTGTTTTCGGAAAGAAAAGATCATTATTATCACTGCTCCAGCCGCTCTAATTAGTTGCATCCAGTCCAATTTTTTTCAATGCAACCTTATAATTTTCTATCCACCTCCACAAGAAAGCTTTCGAAATGTCCTAGCGGGCTTCAGTTTTACACCAAAGAAATTTTATGATTTTTGTCGTATTTTTGCACTGGAGACTGTACAATTTACTTTTTTAACTCAACACATAGGTGGAGCTTAATTGAGATCATTTTCTGATCCCTAAATTCCACTTCATCAATTTCTCCTGTTGGGTATACGTGCATTTGAAGTTCATTTATTGAGTACATGCAGGTTCATCATACATTGTGTTAGAGGAAAAGTATTGAGTAGAAAATTACATCTACACCATATTTGACTAGAATATGTCACCATTCAAAAGTATCATACATGTTCAGACATTCTGGGATGATTGCTGTCAAATAGGATGATTTGTAATACAAGTTTTGCGAGAGATTAGAAAACAATGAAAGGTGTTTAACCACAAATTTCCTTATGGTCGACGCGCTAAAAAATTCAAATAGACTAAGAGTTTCAACTGCACTAATTTTGACTTACTAAATGACTAGAACTTTTCTTGCAATTTATAATATTGCCTTCCAAAATCGCAGCTACATCATGAATAATGACAAGACTTCGATCGCATCAAAAATAGCGTCAATCATAACGAAACAAAGTTCGATCGTAACGAAAAATATAGTGTATTTTGTTCTTAGGTTACTCACCAAGACCAGGCTCTCACACGTTTCTCTGCAATAGTCTCATTCTTATACAGTCGTTTGGATTAAATAACCTATATTGAATTTGTTGTTCTGTAAGTGCTTTTATATAGAAGCAATGAAATCCATCAACTTTGACTAATTTATTTATTGTGTGATGCATGACATACTAGACATTGACAGAATGTTAAAAAGGGACAATTTTCAAGTAGGCCAGAACAGAAATGATATCTCATGATGATTCTGATAGCTTGTCTATTAATTTCGTTGTATCTATCTGTACAAAAGTTTATATGGATATGAGAAATTGTACACCAGCCAACTTTTCCTTTGCAACTCATCCTTCTGAGTATGACTGCAACAGTTAAATTGCAATATGAAAAAGACGTCAGGAAATGAAAATACTAGCAGAATTGGAAGGTAACCTGAAAGATATATAAATTGAAAGGTAACCAAGAGGTCGAATTCTAGGATAGATTCAAACAATGAAATCAAGAAATCCAAAGATTTAATTTTGAATTGAATTGGAAAGAGCCAATATTGAAAGATGTTGATTTTATTTTTATTTATCACAATTAATATTTGCTAACATTCGTTAACTATTTTCAGGTGTAAAAGGAAGGAAATTAACAGATCTAGTATAAAATTTAAAATTCACACCGACGTCTATGTACAAAGTCTATGTCATAATGACATATAGGCTGAATATTAAAGGAGGGATGGGCTATGAAACAGGTAGCATTGGTTTACATAATACCAATAGCATCTTAATGATGACCTGACTATATAGGAAAACACATAGGACATAGTAATAGATTAGTAATACAAAAGGCATGAGTTATCAGTGCATGCTACACAAGTATGAAATAATTGGAAGAATCTAATGGACTTAGCACAGAATTAGGAGTTGTCAAAGATATATCTGCCGTCAAAAGGTATAAGTGCGTAGCTGACATTTTGGCGATTTTCATTTTTTTGTACTTTTAGATGGAACTCAATTTGTACACCTATATTCAATACGATGCATTTGTATTTGACTCCCAGAATAATTATGTCCAAGAATAATTTATGTAAACGCAACTGTAAATGAAGGTGCTATGTTCAACTCAGAACATAACGTATCTGACATCTTCAATGCAAGAATAGCGTATCTGCAGCAGATGCGCCGAGTGTTTTGAAATATAGAATGGAGCAGATACGTATCTGACCACTTGCGTCATTTTGCAATTTAAATGATCTCGGCATCTCCGCTCATACTTAACTTTTCACTTGAAAAAGTAAGAAAAGTGAGAAAGCTTCTTAACTCGTGTGGATTTTATTGCTGTTGAGTCGACTGTAGTTGGTGACGCGTGCCAGTCAAAACAAAGCAAGTAATGCACACGCACCGCGTCTGATATCGAAGTATGCGCTTGTAAGGTATATACTGCAACTGTAATTTGCAAGGAGGTGATGGAGAGGACAAAAATCGAGCTTCTGTCGTTATAGTAACCGACCCAACCTTGGTCAGGGTGCATAACTTTTGGAAAACTCGGGGGAAATGGAATTCGGCTATATATAGATAATCATTCTCAGAAAACATTCTGACGCACAGATCTGCTTCTTCGTCGATTGAGATGATGGAAATTGTGATTCTTCCTGATGAGTCCCTTGCACAGTCTTTGCAGCTAGGCAAAGAAAAATTTGGTTTCATTATCACGTTTTGGCATTGCCCCTTACATGAAAGGACTTTTAGTTGTTGATCTCTCTAAGTCACCATCCTGTGTGTGTTTATTTGATGAATAATTGAATGAAGTGTCATGTCGAGGTCAGATTGATTTACATGTATGGTACTGGATGGGGATGAAGTCATCACGATGTACTTGACATCACAGTTTCTTGGATTTGCACTGCGTCCGAATTACACAAAGCTTTTCAGGAAGCACTTAATCCCTTTGATGGTCCTAATGTCAAACATTCTGCCTTTCGATTTTTGAAAGAATCACGCGAGCATGACTCCGAACTTTCTTGAAATCGGAACGTGTTCTCTTCACATTGCCGATGGAGCTGTTGGGAGTGTTCAAATATCTTCCTTCGAGACGAGCAGATTACTTACACTTTGCAAAAACAAAAATTCGAAAGTTCCTCCGAAGCAATGTGCGACTCGATGGGTAGAGAATGTTCCAGTTGCAGAAACGATTATTGCTCAAATTCCTAATTTGTAGGCCTATGTCGAACATGTGATTATGTGACACGTATTACAAACAGGGTTGGTCGGCAAAAAACCCCACCCGGGGTTTTATCGGGTTATATCCAGGCGGGTTTTTTCGGGTTTAATCTAGTTATTTCGATTTTCTTGAAATTAAGAGGTAATCTCTTATTATATAATTATCATTTTATTGAAAAATCAAACTACATTGCACACATCAGTGTAATTTAAACCATGATTAAAATACAATATCATGAGAAAATGTCGGTGAGTACTTAGTATAGGCTACTGTATTTTAGCCGTACCAAATATTCAGATAATTACAGGCTATCTAAATAGGGAATCATATGAAGTTATTCTCTCACTTACATTTACGAATACTTTACACAAGATTGGCTGTTATCTAAAATTTATAAGTTTTTTTCTATTATTGTATTATCAGAGAGAAAGCACATCTGTAGAGGTCTATAAATTGAACTTTATATAAAAAATATGGCCAAAACGGGGAAGATCTAATGAGTCATCTAAACATCGACCACCAAATATCTGTTTGTTATACCGGTATTCAAAAGTAGGAAAAAATATACAGGCCCAACTGTTAGCAGTATTACTGGTACTAAAGCTAAATAATACGCAGATCGTTTCGTCGAACTTTCATATCATAATTTCGATTCATTTTATTTATTTATTTTTTTGGATTATCTGAGGATGGTCGTTTGGTGTGGTCGAAAGACCTCGTCCTAATACATTATTTTTAGCAATAAAAAGGACTTCTCTCATCACATCAAACAGAAGGAAATTTATAATTAGTATACTCCACTGAAATACTTAACATTTACATCCAAAGAAACTGGCTGTTAGAAATGTTTGACCAGATTGGTACAGAAATTGAAGGATTTAGTCCTATTTTCTGATACGAACTATCTTCTTTAATAATGAATATTGATGAGAGTATCTTTTGTCGGATAATATGACTAGACCCGTCATCCTCTATCTAAGGCTATTTTGAACAATCAATTACTTTGGATTGTTTTATGTATAGTATCGATACTAAAACTAACTCAGCATTCAAAATAGAGACGTACAGCTTGACGAAACGATCTCGAGGTACAAAAATCTAACAATAGATACAAAACAATGTTTATGCATCTTCTAACGTCTCTTCCAGTTCTACAGCTTCATCATCGTCTTCATCAATAGATATTAGAAGTTTTGAGACCGTCACCAGACGGCCAACCTTTGTGACAGAGAGTCTATTTCGTAATTTAGATTGAATCAGGCCGGCAGTAGAAAATATTTGCTCGATGCCGGCCGAAGATGGAGGAAGAAGAAAGATTTTATACATCATGTCTGCAAATTCTTTAACTAAAAGTTTGTTCGGTAGTAACTTTCGATACATATGCCCAATACTTGGTGGGATGTACCGCTTTGATTTGGGTATTGAAGACTAGTTTCGGGAACCCGGAAGAAGTGCCCATTGTTTCGTATGCGGCCAGTGGCTGAATAAATCCCATCTCCATCACATGATGTCTTGCCTGGTTTGCAAGATCGTCAGGCAGTATTGGCCAATCTGCCTGATTGCGAGGATCCAATAGATGGGCTAACAGATGCCAGTTCGTCATAGTCTTCTTGAAGCGAGATTCAATACTATTTCGTACCTCCTTATTGGTAGAGTCATCCTCAAGTAGTTTGAGCCACCCCTTCACGCAGTCGGACAAGTTTTAATGATCATTCTGAAAGATAAAATCATATTCAATAGTCGAAATCACCTTGAGTATGAGTTACATATTCTACAAAAAGAAGGAAAGGTTCGTTCAAGAATTACGTAATCTCCTAAAGGAGAGCGGGTTAAAAATCCAGAAAAAAACGATCCGTTCAAATCTTGAGATTCGATTATAGGGGAGGGGTTTGAAAACCTAAAAAATCGGTTGTATATGAGTTCTTTAGTTGACAATGAGTGAAAACATAACATGAAACATGAAATACAATAACATGAAAATGTCTATTCATTTACCCTAACAAAAAAGTAGATGTTAAGTATGCAAACTAAACTGATGTGTTTGTATAGTCTATCTTGTATATGCACCATTATGAATTAATAAATAACAGAATAATACTAAATATGAATGCATAGACGATACATATTACAGTAGGCCTATACTAAACGTATATCACCTGTATGTAATAATAAATCGTATGTAAAAACATGTAAGAATCCAAAGATAAATGTAACCGAAATATAAAATTCAATCCATATTCTCACGTAGACATTATTAGAAGGCTTGCAATTTTTATGTCCGGGTGACCTATCAGTAAGTAAGTACTAGTAATGGGCAAAAGACCGTTCCAGGACACCATAAAATTCAAAAAATAGTATCTTTAAAAACGACATAAATTCATGAATTTAGACCCTTTTTCAGGTTTTTAAGACCTAAATTCATAAATTTAGTCCATTTAAAAAGTATCATTTTTGAAAAAATAGTATTTTTAAAAACGCCCAAATTTATGAATTTGAACCCTTTTTCAGGTTATGAAGACCTAAATTCATAAATTTGGGCGTTTTTAAAAATACCCAATTTTCAAATTTTTAAAAATCTCAAATTTGAGAATTACAATTTTCTCGCTTAAATCATGACCGTTCCAGGACACCGAAAAAATCATAAAAGTTGAGAATTTCAAATTCATGAATTTTATCCATCTTTCAGGTTTTTAAAATATATCATGTGACTAAAAATATTTCTTTAAAAATGGAAGAAACAAAAGTGGATGAAACAAAAGTGGAAGAAACCGCAAGAATATATCCTTCGTTATCATATGAACGTAGTTCTACTTTAATGGACATTGAAAAGATAAACATCGAAAAGATGAATAAAGAAAAACATAAAGACAGAGTTAGGTATATGAAAGATAAAGAATCTCAATTATTATTAAGATTAGAGCATTATAAAAAATTAAGAAAGAGATGGAGTAAAGTTAAGAATGTAACACAAGGAATTGGCATATTCTTAACAATAAGTTTAGGTGCTTTAACAATTGTTATATCTTCAGGTGTTTTAGTAATTCCAGTAGTTGCTACAGCTTTAACAGGTACGGGTGTTTTTGCAACTTCACTTGTTACAATGTTAGATAAATCTTTAATAACTAAGAAACGAAAATTATTAAAAACTAAACATTTACATATTAAAGAAGTCTATGACAAATTGCATTACTACTTTCAAAGAGTATGTGATGATAATGTTATTACGTTAGATGAGATTGAAAAATTTGATCAAATAGCTAATGAAGTAAATCAAATATCATTTCAATTACAGTCAGAAAAAGTTGATGATAAAAATACAAAGGATGGCAAAATTTCGAGTGATGGTAAAACTTTTACTGATGGTAAAATTTCTAATGAAGAAAATGACAAAATTTTTTTAGAAGAGCTAAAAACTTTCAGCGAAACTTTAAGCAAAACTTTATTAAACAAAACTTTATTAAACAAAACTTAAAACGAGAAAACTTTAAACGAAAAGATGTTAGACAACAAAGCAATAAAAAAATAATTTGTTCAGTAAAATGTTTTTGTTGTATTCCAATGTTGCCACAAAATTCAAATATTATATTTTAAAAATGGATAAAATTAGAGCTGATAATTTTAAAAGAATAAAACAATTAGAAGAGTTAATAAAACAAAGAAATATTATGAAAGAAAATCATCTTCAACATAGAATGATAAAAGCTGGTATTCAATCTGATATGTTTGAAAAAAATGCAGCAAACCGAGCAAGTAAAACTGATTTTGAAAAAACTATGAAACCATTTAAAATTCTTGAAAAAGAACTTACAAATAATGATAAACAAATTGATATAACAGATCCAGAGCACAAAACTATATTAGATGACTATGGATTACTAGAATCAAACATTAATAAGAAATTACCAAAATCTAAGCAATTTGAACATTCTATTTCATTTATAGATGGAAAAACAATACCTAGATTTTATCTCGGACAAAAAGAAATATTTCCACAACCTTTTCGAGGCTTAATTTTTTTACCAGAAAAATCTCCTTTTAGTTTAGATAGAAATTTTGTTCATCTTTTAAGAGGAGCAGATTTAAAAAATTATGCTGTAGAAGATCTCATAAAATATAAAGCTATGTTAGCTAGAGTTGGTGCAGTAAAATCTCTTAGACGTTATAAACAATTAGAAAATTTATTATCAACGGGAGTTAAAGTAGGAAAAGGTTTATCTGAAAAACAGAAAACAGAAACAACTGTATTTTTACAAGATGATCCACAAGAATTACTAAATAGATTAAATATTTTAATATCGGCAATAAAAGAAGGACATAATTCTAGTTTCAATGAAATTCATGCTATATTGAAAAGACTGTTAGAAAAGAAGATTCTAAATGAAGAGGATTATAAAAGTATAACCGGACATCTCTGATGTCTTAAAGGGCTTCGCCCGTAGCTGAAATATGTTGTTGTTTTTCATTTTTTATAAAAGACATTTATTCAAAATTTTAACTAAAAAATGTGTTCAGCAGATTTAGACAAAATTAATAATCATTTAGAAAATTTGACAGATTTTGGGTTCATCATAATTTAGTACGACGTTAAAAATTATAACAACTACTTCATCACACACTTGTAATTTAGAACCCATTCTTCATTTAGAACAAAATAAAAATTATCAAATTGCATTGACTAGTTTCTCTACATTTAACACTATTCAAAACGTTATCAAAGATGTGAATGATCAATTTAGATATTCTACTGATAAAGGTAAAATATGGAAAATACTAACTTTTCTTCCTGGTTCTTACGAAGTTGAATCAATATCAAATGAAATTAAGAGACATTTAGGTACACCATTTAAAGATAAGAAACAATTACATTTTGCAGTTGAACCGGCAGTTAATAAATTTTCTCTTACTTTAGACGAAAATCATCAAGTTGATTTTAATCATGATAGATCATTGTCAAAGCTATTAGGATTTAATAAACAAACCTATAGTCAAGGTTATCATTTAGGTGAGAAGATTCCAAAAATAACTGAAATAAATTCAATTGTTGTACATTGTGACATTATTGAAGGAGGATATATAAATGGTAAATTGTCAAAATTAATATTCAGTTTTCCAGCTTTTACTGTACCCATTGGTTATAGATTAAATTTATTTCCCCAAACATTAATATATTTTCCTATTACAAGAAAAACTATTAACAACATTGGCATTAGAATCACTGATGAGAAAGGACAAGAAATAAATTTTGGAGGTGAAGAGATTATGATAGATCTTTTGGTTCGAGAGGTATAAACTCCCGTTCGAGAGGTATAAACTCCAGTTCGAGAGGTATAAACTCCCGTTCGGGAGGTATAAACTCCCGTTCGAGAGGTATAAACTCCCACGCGAAGCTAGAGAAGTTTAATTTTCTTCTTCTTTAAAAATAAAAATAAAATAAAAATAAATTTTTTTATAAAAAAATGAGTGAAGTACCCCCATTAAATAAAAAAAACTTAAATTTAATCATCATCCAAATTTATCTAATAAAGTTTTGTTAGTTATTTGCGGAAGATCAGGTTGTGGAAAAACATATCTATTATTTAAAATTTTAACGACTCCAAATTTTTTGGATTATAACAATCTTATAATTTATACAACAACAGCAGAACAACCCGTCTATCAATTTTTAAAATATGGATTTGAAAATAATCTTAAAAAACAGCAATTGCTTCATTATTCAAAGAATATGAAAAATCTGAAGATGAAGAAGAAATAAGTTCGTGGTGAGAAGAAGCAGCAAAAAATAATCAGTTAGTTGAAATCAATAAAAATAAACATATAAAGATACAATTAATAGATGATAGTGGTAATATGCAAGATCCCAGTAAACTAGATAAAACAATGAAACATTGTGTAATTTTTGATGATTGTGTTAATGATAGAAATCAGTCAGTTCAGAGAAATTATTTCACAAGAGGTAGACATAATAACTGTAGTGTTTTTTATTTAACACAATGTATGTATTCATTAGACGGAAGTGTTCTTAGAAAGAATGCAAATATATTTATACTATTTGAAATAAATGCAAGAAACTTAAGTGATTTGTTAAGAGATTTATGTGTAAGAAATAAAGATGAATTTAAACAATCGTGTAACAATGCTTGGTCAAAAGATTATGGCTTCATTACAATTAATATTGATAAAAAAATTCATGATAGAGTTATAGAACATTTGTTTGCCGAGTGATAAAAATATACAAATATAGTGATATAATATTTTTTATTTTTATTTTATGTTTATATCAAATTTGACTATCTTAGAAATTAGAAAATTAAAAAGGTGAAGTAGTTATTCCATCAGGTAAAATTTTTCTTTTATCATCAAATGGATCTAATGCTAATTTATGTTCTTCTTTTAAATACATTTTATGTTTCCTTGAATTAAGTCTATAATTACATGCTGTTTTTATTTCATTATTAAATAATGTATTTTTATAATCTTGAAATGTTATTTGATTAGCCACTGATGCCTTTGAAATTCCTTTTAATGTTTTATGTGTTTTAATATTATTAGTTGTATCATAACAGTAACATTTAGATTTTAAAAATATAGCTTCTGTTATGAAATCTTCATTTCCTTCTAATTCATCTTTTACTTTACATAAATCAGAAGGATGAATGATATCTTTTATTTTATCTATTTAACAAGTGTAGAATTATACGGTATTATTAATTCTAAGAAAACAGAATCGGTATCTGTAAAGTGTAATTTATAGTTTTTGCCATAAGCAGGTGCTAAATAATCATATATAAATCTATACATAAATAGTTTAGCTAATTCTAATATAGTGAAACCAATAAAATTAAACTTATCGTGTTTTACGCTAATTCGACGTAAATGTACAGCACATAGTTCATCACTAAATCTAGTAGTTCTTTTATATGTAGGTTTCCTTGTTAAATTTTGAAACCTATCTTTATCATAAACTATTTCAATATTTTGTCTATTACGCACATTTTCTAAAGTCTTACCATAAAATGCATTATTCATTAATTTGAAGAACACGTTTCCAAAATCATCTTTATTTCTTTTAGCTATTTTACGTTTTTCAATATTGAACTCTATATAATCTTTTAACCATTTAGATTTTTGATAAAATAGTTTTCGATGTATTTTGGTGAGAATCATTCCATGTTCTAAATACCAATCTAGCATTCTTCCTTCAACAACATACTTTCCTTTATTACTTTGTGTTAACATAAGTTTTTTTGTTGGTCTGTATTTCTTAGGAATTATAGATTTTTGATAATCTGAAAAATCTTCTATATTGGGAATTTTGTTTTCGGGACAGAAAGGAAAATATTTTGTTTTATCTTTTATTTCATCAGGATATACTAAATCAACTTCATATATATAACCATGATTATAATTTCCATCATATGTTTTTTGATAATCAAGAACGGGCGAAGCCCTAGTAGACATCTCTGATGTCGTAGGAATATTACACCATTCCATCTCACCTGTTGGTAATTCTTGTATCATGCAAGAAGAATATAAGCTATTAAAATCATAATATAACAAATAGTTTTCTCTCATGAATTCATCAATTGCATTTTCACGTTCTACTCCTTCTCGTTTCGTTCGAAAAATTTCTAATATTTTTTCTTTTTCTTCTGGAGATAAAGGTTTCATTATTCCATATTCTTGTGGATTTACTTTCTTATTATAACATTTAACATATCTATTACCTAAAACTGATGAAACTCCACCTCTAATTCCAGATTCAAAAAATAATAATTTATCATATGTATTCTCTTTATAATGTTTAAGTTTAACATTTGTATGTTTTAATCCTGCTAACCATGTTAAACCTGGTGTAGAATAACAATAACATGGATCTATTCCGTAATATTCTATGCACATGTCACGAAAGTTTTCAAAAAGATCAGCAAGGATTAATACACCTATCTGTAGATATTTCATTGTATAATCATACATTGTTTACAATTTAACTCTCCAATTCTTTTCAGCTTCTGCATAGTCTTCTTCAGATAATTGTGATTGTTTTAATGTTGATTTAAATTTATTTATTGGAGGAAGTTGTTTTTCTTCCATAATTTTATTCACAGAATTAAAATCAGTCTTCGACTGTGAACCACAGGTTTTATCTCCAGTTATGTATTCATACGGAAATATGTCCTTTTAAGGTTTTAAATTATATTTATTTAATATTTTACATTGTTCAGATTTCAAAGTTTTTCCCATAACATCTAATGAATAAGGAGTAAAAAATCTAAATGCATCTAAAATTCTAATACAACCTAATTGCATTGAAAAATATTCTTCTGTTTTACATAGTACATTTATTTGTTGTTGTTGTAATTTTTCAGATGAAAATAAATCTTTCATTACTAGATGGAAATCATATTTAGAACCATTGTAGAAATATAGAGGAACAAAGTTATATTTAAATTTATTAGCATTAAGATTACAAGAATTATGTGCTGCACCTCTATATAATCCATTTAGATGATCATGATCTTTTACTTTGACGGCAGAGCCGTCGCTTCGCTTGTCAAGATATCTACCTCTGCCATTTTTATAATTTTTTGTAAATTCTTTTCCACAGTAATAACATTTTGTTTCATTAATAAAATTTAATTTTTCTTTTTCTGTTAATGGAAGCATTGGTATATTTGTTTAAAGCAATTGTGAAAAACGACATTGTAATTCTTCTACTTTCTTTGTAAACATTTCTGAACTATCTTCACCATAGTATTGATAATATTCTGATTTAAATAATTCAGGGTAATTTGAATGAATGTACATTCCCCAACATAATGGTTTTTGTTCAAATAAATATTTTTCTTTACTTTGTTCTGATGCACTTTTTTCATATTTATAATTAACAGAATCGGGCGAAGCCCTGGAAGACATCTCCGATGTCCCGTGCTTTTGTGTCATATTAACATTATATGCTTCAAAATCACAATATATAGTAAAGGGTACTTTATTTTTGAAATACCATTTATTGTATTCTAAATAATCATCTTTAGGAAAAGTATTTTTAACTGCTTCGTTTTGTTGACAATTCTCCAAATGTCTATTCATTTCTTCTTTAGTTCTAAAACTTGTCATACATTGGAGACAAGGAAAATTAGCATTATCTGAAGTTTTTGTAAATATAGAAACATCTTTACACAATATAAAATGACCCTGATAATATAATATATTCGCTTGTGCTGGTTGTTTTGTCTGTTCTAGTTTTTCAAATTTATCTTGATATATTTCATGTGTTTCATCAATTTCTTTTGTAAGATTAAATGTATTTCGATGAAAATTTTGATTTAATATTTGTAGCTGTTGTTCATATTCATTATTATATTGTTCTTTATATTGCTGTTGACATTTTTTTAAACATTCATTTAATTCTTTATTTTCTTCATTATTTAATTCTTTATTGTCTTCATTATTTTCTTCATTTAATTTTTGAATCGTTTCTATCTTATTTTGATATTTATGGCCATATTCTGAAGATAAAGATGAATATTTGTAATTATAATCATCATTACGTCCTTTATAATTATTATGATTAATCATTATTGGTGATAATGTTTTAACAATTTCAAATTTTTCAGTACATATTATTTTTCCTTG
Organism: Prostheceraeus crozeri; assembly: GCA_907163375.1. Lineage (NCBI taxonomy): Eukaryota > Metazoa > Platyhelminthes > Polycladida > Euryleptidae > Prostheceraeus > Prostheceraeus crozeri. Next base: position 159,587 of record CAJQUW010015045.1, read on the forward strand.
GTAAAAAATATTATGATGCATGTAATTTCCTCTATCATTGTATACTATTTCTGATTGACATAAATTTTTATTATTCAAATAAAATTTTTTTGAATCTGAGTAAAATGGAGTAATTTTACCAATAGAAACATAATTCACATTTAATTCAAAAACATTTACTTCAATTAAATTTTTATTCTTTTTATGAAACTTTTTTAACCTATTATAATCATATGGAAATTCATGTAAGCCATCAGAGAGATCAAATTCATTTATGTATTCTTCTTTATTATAATGACTTAGTCTTTCTTTATGATATTCTGCAGGATGTAAATGTGCTATAATACTCCACAGAAAACAATAATCATCTTCATTTTTTATGTTGATTATTTGTGGTGAACTGAAAGGTAAAGGAACATAACTACCACCAGTATTATTTTTATATTTATCAATTACTATTTTCTTAGATAGTATTTTAACAAATCTCCAACCAGATTCACGTAACTGGGCTTCAATTATACAATTTTCTAATTTAAGTATCATTTGTTCAAATATGGGTTGTATATCATTTACATTATGAATTTCTTGTGAATTCGTAAAATGTCCTTGTATTATTTCTTCAGGAATTCCATCAGGTCCATTTTTTGTATAAAGTACTTCTACATTCATATAACATTTGAAAGATTTCTTAAATATTTTGAAAAAGTTTTTTAGTACATTATAAAAAGTTTCATCGGTTTCATTATGTTCAACGGGCGAAGCCCTGGAAGACATCTTTGATGTCCCGTGTACAGATTCATTAAATAAATATTTTATATCTGTTACAGCTTCATCTGTTTTTTTAGTTTCATCAAATTCATCTATTTCGTTAAATTCATCAGTATCGCTAAATAAATATCTTCCATCTGGTACGGGCAAAGCCCTAGAACCTTCGGTTTGCATGGTCTCATCTTCAGTATTAAAAACTTTTTTATATTCCGAATGTGAATAATCATCAAACATTTTTTAACTTTTATATCAGTAGGCAATGTTTCTAGATAGTTTTTATAACTATTTAATTTTAATATATTTCCTTCATCAACTCGATCTACATTTTGTAAATGCAATTTACTATTTAAATGAGATTGATAACTTCTTTTTGTTTGCAACTTTTTTTTACATAAGTTACAATAAAACTTGGTATTTTCCATTTTTTTATTTTTTAAAGAAAAAATTGTGTTTTAATTTTAGATATAAACATTCTAATATCAAGGTCTTGAGAGTTATTTTATATTATTATATATTTCACGTTCTTTAGTTATTTTATTTTCTTTATCATATAATGTTTTATAATATTAAGTTTTATCATATAACGTTTTATCATATTAAGTTTTATCATATAACGTTTTATCAAAAGATAATTTAAATTTATTTTCACTAACTATTGATTCTTCATCATCATAAATTGATTCTTCATCATCATCATAAATTACACTTTTTGGGGTTGGATACCATTCTCTTATTGGTATATCTAACTCTAAATTACATTTTTTATCTGATAATAATATAATAGAGAAAAATATTGGTCTTTGATCTCTTTTGGAAAATTTAATAACACCACCATAATCTGAATCACTTTTAGTTTTTATTAAAGATGATAAAATTTTAAATTGATTAGATGTAAATCCTAATTTAAATTTTGTAGACCCGACAAATAGTTGTCTAACAGTATCTTCAACTATACCATCATTATTATTTTCAATTGTAAGAAAATGAAATTTAGATAAATTTTGATTATATGTAGTATTAATATCATGTTGTTATATAAATTTTTCTTCACTTAAATTTTTATAATTACTAATATTTTTATAATCTTTTTTACCATTCACACCTTTTTCAGATGTTTCAGAATCATCTTCTATGTTATCATCATCTATATTATCATCATCATTATTATTATAAGATTCTTTAAGATCGGGCAAAGCCCTAGAACCTTCGGTTCGTTTATTATGATTATGATTATGGTCATTGTTAATAGTATAAAGTGTTGTCCACATATAAAGTTTTTCTTGTTGAGCTAAACCATTTATATAAGATTTTAATAAATTAATAATTAAGTTTGAATATAATCCTATATACGTATCATCATCATATCTTTGGGGCATTTCTAATGTTTCTTGTTTATAAATTGTATCTCTATAATATACTTGACATAATAATTCTTCGTTATGTTTTTTACTCTCTATATGAATATTATATTGGTTTTGTTCATCAACAAATAATCTAATTTTTTCTTTGGAAAAAGATTTTAATTTTTTAACTAATTCTTTAATATTGATATAATTAATAATTTTAGTTTCTATCCAATCAGTATTACTAATCGGCAAAACTGCTCTAATGAATCCATAAACATTATTATGTCCTATTATAACCATATTTTCTTTATTTAATTCTACATATGCAACATCATTATATTTACTTACAATCTCCATAAATTTTATAAATGGATCACCTGGAAAAATACAATAATTAGTTTCAATAGAAGGTAAACCTTTAGTCTGTTCTCTAAATATTTCTGCTTGTAATTGAAATAAAATATTAACATCTATACATGGATTATTATTATTATTATCAAAACATTTATTTTCAAATCCCGTTGATCTCGTCGAATAAGAAGAACAGGATGAAACGGGCGAATATAATTTTTTAAAATTTGGATATTCCATTTTTTTATTTTTATTAGAAAAAAATTTATTTTTTTGTTAAAAAATGATGTTACCAAATGTTGGTGGAGATGCATATATCCCGAATAATCGTGAATCAGAAATAGAAATAGAAAATTATATCATGAAAACTGGAGACGTTTTATCTGGTCCATTGCATCTTTCTATTCTTCGGCAACAAAATACAGAGTTAACAAATAAACAATATGTTGATACACAAATCAATGACTTAAAAGAAAAATATATAAACGATGTTTTGGTTCCACTGATGAACGAATTAAAGTTGCTTAAACTTAATGACAAATCATTAAACGAAAAATTATTAAAACTTGATAAAAAGGATAGAGAGCTAGAAGCAGATATAGCAAAACTTTTTAAAAAGATTTCAGAACAATCAAAAATTTTAATATTACTTTCTTTAAATTTAAAATCTGCTGTAATTAAAAATAAACATCAGATAAAAATGTTAAAAGAACAATTAGAAGATGAAATAGAAAAACTACCTGAAAGAATTAAAAACTATTTAAATCAGTTACAAACTACATTCCAAAAAAGTGTTGATGAATTGAGTTCTAAAATTACTCAACAAATGAAAAAGATGAATAGAATAATAAATGAAGTAAACTCACTTAATCAAAAAGTTGATAAAATGAAAACTCTTAAAATTAATTTAGAAAATGAATTAAAGAAAAATTTACAAGAAAACTCTAAAGAAAATAAAGAACAGTTAGATGCTGTTAAAAGACAATTAGATGTTCTTAAAATTAAGTTAAATGCTCTTAAAACGGCATTGAAGATTAATCAGCAGAAAATGCAAGTTAATAGAAAAGAAATTAAAGTACATCACACGCTGCTTGACGCAATAGATAAAGTGCAACAATCAATTAATAAAATTATCTCGAAGTTGTTGTCCATTCACAAACGTAAATCTTAATAGAATTTAGCCGTCCACAAACGTAAATATTTTTCCCAAAAGTCAAATTTAATCCTAAAAAATGCCTATAATTTATAAACACAATCTTAAACATTTTGCTTCAAATCAAAAAATTGCTCATGAACCATCTATGAAATCTGTTTACCATTATGACAGTGTAGAAACAATCGGAACACAAAAGTTCCTAGGCACCGCAGGTGCCGTTCAAAAAGAAGGGTCTGGTATCTTTTCTGGTATTGGAAGTATCGTTAACCTAATTAAAAATAATAAAGATTTGATTACATCTGCTGCAAAAGGAGCAGCTGCTATAGGTAGTACAGCTAGTGCAATATCAAATGCTGTTAAGTCTCAAAACGAATTAAAACAACTAGAAGCTATTCGTAAATTTCTGTTATTCGTATTATTCGTATGATTCTGAAGAGCTAAAAAATTTAAAAAAACTTTCAGAGGAAACAAAAAACAAAATTGCTAACATAGCTGTGGGGGAAACCTTGAGTAGCGGAGCTCCGTCTGATAGTAACATAAGAAGAAATCAGGAGTAGCCATAAAACGTTCAATTGAAGAAATAAGAGGTAATGGTGTGAGCAGCAACCTTCGGTTTAACCAGCAAAGCTGTAGCGGAGCTGGTCTAGCAAAATTCTAAAATTATATTTTTTAGTAAAATTTTTTTTAGTAAAATTTTTTTGGTAAAATTCTAAAATTATATTTTAGTAAAGTGGAAAAATATTTTTATTATAAAAAACAATGAACACTAATGTACGAGTGACAGAAGTTAAATATTCGCTGTAAAAAAAGGCAAAAAAAGGAATTAAAAAAGCTAGAAATTAACAAATCATTGTCCTACGAAACTCCGTTAAAACAACCCCTATAGATAAAAAAGGCACATAAACTGTGAGAAAAGAAAATCTGGCTCAGAACCTAAGTTTGCCAGCAATGGCAAGCTCTTCCTGTCCAATTATGCATTCCTTGTGTGCCAGAAGAGATCGGGCATTACAGCGCATCAAGGCCACCAGAAGCTTTCTTATTATTGCAGCTCTGACCTCAGAAAAGCGGGATCCAGTGAACATGGATAATTTTCTACCAATGCGCGAAAATACATCCTTCGACTCCTTCCCCCATTCTCCGAAAACAGACACCGCCATTGGTAGACATCTCCACCCGAGTTCTGCACATTTCGAGTCGTTGGAGGAGTGCTTGCGACATTCAGCGATGTCAAGGAAAGATCTCATGGTTGTACTCGCTACGGAAATATTGTTTGTAGAAAGCGGGTGTACCACCGTGAGATCAATCGCTCCTGGTCGTCCAAGGCTCCAGTCTGGAAGCAAGATGTCGGCAGGTCGTCTATTTATATCTGTCACCCCTAAGCCAGCACCCCTTTCAATGCTCGGTCGCAGATTCGCCCACTGGCATACCTCGCGAAGTTGGTCTCTAACAGTATTGTGTCTTGAAATCACATCGGGACTTCTTTTGCATGTTAGGGCGTGTAGTCCAAATGGGTCCAGTGCTACGTCTGGGCATCTAGAACAGCAGCTGTCACCCTTAAATAGAGAGATGCCTAGCCACCATTTTGCCAAAATCTGATATTCGTTAGGTGATAGACGCAGGCCCAAACCTGGTGAAGGTATCGCTGTAATCCAGGATGAAGCATCGGCGGAACTGACTGAATTCAAGCGCACGATATGCGCACCATTTGCTTGACTTTTAATTGAATTGAGGCATTTTCTGTCTATGGCAGACGACAGTTTTTGTTGTTTGGGTCTGGAAAATAATAGACTACTTGTATTGATTCGGTCTTTTTCCTCCACAACTGCATTGAATTGGTCTATGGAATTTGCAATTGGTGTTGAATTAGAAATACATTTAGTAAAAATTTTTTGTCTGAGAAAAACAAAAAGTCAAATTATTTTTTATAAAAATGTCTTCGCTTATCGAAAATAAATTTAGATTAGACGATCCTCCGTTCGTCAGTTACAATCAAAAAAAGAATGACTATATAAGAATTGCTATGAATCCCGGATCTTCCAGTCGAGTAAATACTGGAGGTGATTTAATTTTTGAAGTTGATAATCAGCAGAGTTATTTATATTTACCTGATTCATTTTTACACTGAATATTCTTTATATAGTGATGCCAATTTTACAACACCATTACCAGAAACCGATAATATTGCACTAGAGAATAATTTTTTTCCAAGATAATTTACACAAATGCGTTTAGATGTTGCAACTCAAAATATAGAAACAATAAGTGATTCTCCAGGTGTAATTGATACAATGCTTAGATTTGTAACAATTGGTGAAAATAATAAAAAGTATGAAATCGAAGGTTGGTTTCCTGATACTAATGATGGTATAATTATAGATGATTTAACTCACGCTGGAACAGATGCAGCAGGAATTGCGAAAGATGTAAAAAATATTGCAAAACATTTAAATAAAACAAACAATAGTGCATATAAAGAAAGACGTGAATTTAACAAGAAAAGTAAACAGACAGTAAATTGGTCATTGTCTCCATTATTCGGATATTTAGATTATGACAAAATATCATATCAATTAAAATTTAAATTAATAATTCATCATACAGCAAATAATGAATTAATCTTTTTTGGTAAGACTGGAAAAAAAGCATATCTAAAAATTGATAGACTTGAATGATGGATTAAGCATATTACTCCTAGTTTAGAGATTGAAACAGCTATTGCAAAAAGATTAAATACTAACAAACCAATTCCAGTAAATTTTCTAAAGCGTACTGCTAGTTCAGTAACTTTTTCCGAACAAAGATTTAACTGGCATTTTACTATAACTTCGAATACTCCAAGATATTTATTACTAACTTTTCAAAGAAATAATTCTCCAAGTTTTGATAAGAACAATAATCTTTTTCATATTAATACAATTCGTAGTTTACAAGTTTCATTAAATCAAACCCGATATCCAATTGATCCATTAAGATTCGATGATACCAATAATCAATTTATGGAAGGATATGATTCTTATCGAAATCTTTGTATAGAATTTGGAGTTGAACCACAATTAACTCCTGGAGATTGGAGACATTTATATCCTGTTTTCTGTTTCGATTTAAGTGCACAATCTGAAGATATTATCAAGACTGGTTGTGATGTAACAATTAATATTGAAAAAAAAAGATTCCACAACTTCATTGATGGCTTATGGTTTATTGCTAGATGTAAAATATTCTATTGAAATTCTTAATGGAAAGATGGCTAGGATAGGCTAAAGCCTAAGACTTCGTCGATTAATTAATTTTTTTTTCATAACTTAAAATTCTGATAACTAGAATAGATTAAAAAATTTTCATAACTAGAATAGATTAAAGATTCTTAACTTAAAATTTTTGGTAACTACAATAGATTAAAAATTTTCGTAACTTAATTTTTTTATTAAAAATGTCGCAAGCGAAAAGTAATAATAATAAAACTGTTGAATTAAAATTACGTAATATTGTTGAGAAAAATACCCATAAAACTATTACGATTAACAAAAAAAGTATTACATAAGTAAACCAGTGATAGAGAATATTCAATTACAAGAAGAAAAGAATGGCGGGATTCTCCCATTAATTCCTCTAATAATAGGAGGCATAGCAGCAGGAAGTGTTGCAGGTGGTACAGCTGGTATTGTACAAGCAGTAAATAAAAATAAATCAGAGAAGGCAGCATTAGAAGAACAAAAACGTCATAATAGAGAGTTAGAGAAAGTTGCTAGGGGTGACGGAATAGTGGATAATTTTATTAGTAAATTAAAATTAGTTGATGAAGGAAAACGAGTTCTTAAAAATATTCTCCACAATGTTGATGATTTAATTGAAATTAAAGAAACTAAAGATGGTTCTGGAATATATCTAAGTCCTAGTATGATTAGGTAATAACCTCAGGACCTTTGGTCCATAAGGTAAAACATTTATTTTATCTTTAAAATTTTTTTTATCTTTAAAAATGGATTCCGCAAATTCCACAAATTCCGAAAATTTAATTAAATTAAAAATTGCTAATTTAGATTTATTAAATTATCTATTAAACAAAAATAAAAACTCAAATTGTAAAATTTATGAAGGTAACGACGACAAACAAAGTTTGGCTACTACCTACGGTGGTGACATACAAAAAACATTAGAAAACTTTCCTGGTTTTATTTGGAGTAAATATTCGAAAGAAAAACATCTTCCTGGTCATTCATATACCTGTCCAGGAACTCGATTAGATATAAGACTAGATGAGAATGATAATCCAAAACCAGGTGAAGAACCAATAAATAGAGTAGATGCCGCAGCTTACAGGCATGATTTAGCTTATCGAAATCATGATCTAAGTTCTCGACATGCAGCTGATAAGAAAATGATTCAAGAATTAGATAGTATTCAAAATCCTTCCTTTAGAGAAAAAATTGAAAGAATGTTTGTTAAGAAAGCTTTACAAGCTAAAATATTATTCGGTCAGGGTTTAAATGAAACGACAGCAAAGCTGTCTGAGAGCAACGCTCGAACCTACGCGTCTGAAATTCATAGGGAATACAGAAGGCCTAAATATTTATTGAAAGTAAAAGTATTTAATAAAGATTATATTTGGAGTGCTGATCTTATTCATATGCCGAATGAAAAAGATTATAAATATGCATTGACCGTTATAGATTTATATACACGATACGCTTGGGTAAAGCCTTTAAAAAATAAAAGTGGTCTATCAGTTAAATATGCGTTTGAAGAAATCTTTAAAGAAAGTAAGAGAAAGCCAAAAAAATTGTTTGTTGACAAAGGGTTGGAATTTTATAACCGAAACGTTCAGCCACTATTTGAAACTGTTTATTCAACTGAAAATGCAGGGAAGGCCGTAGTGATAGAAAGATTCAATCGGACGTTAAAAAATAAATTATTCAAGAAATTTGCTGAGCAAAGAAATCAGAAATGGTTGAAGATATTACCAGGAGTTGTAGAAGAGTACAATAATAAAGTTCATTCTGGTATTGAAGAAACTCCAAATAATGCTTCTGACGACCCTGATTTGATAAGAAAAAAATATTCGAGAATAATTATTCGAACGAAAATAATAATTTGAATGAGATTAATCCGAATTTGCGGAAACTTAAGCCGAAATTTAAAATTGGAGATAGAGTTAGAATATTTAAATATGAGAATAAATTTGAAAAAGGCTTCGTCGGATACTGGACTAAAGAAATATTTGAAGTTTGTAAAATAAACCAAACTTATCCGATTACTTACGAAATCAAAGATTTAGATAATGAAGATATCAGAGGCCGTTTTTATCAAAATGAATTACAACGAACTGATTTTTAATTATCATTATTATTATTATTATTGGAACTAACGTTTCGGGAATGAAATTCCATTGTTAGGCGTAGCCATAGAACCTACGGTTCGTTCAATTCTAACATAATATCAAGAAATGGTACTCCTTTTTGTAATTTAAATAAAACATAAAGACATAATTGACCACAGTAAGTAGTTCCCGGTTTTTGAATTTGAAATGTATTATAAATTCCATTGCCAAGTAATTTTTTGACTTCGTTTGTAGGTGGAAGTCCATAAGAGTCGAACCAATAGTTCTCAGCCTCCGGGCGGTCGAAATAGTAATTATCTCGATTTTTATTAAAGATACCTGCAGACCAATGTATTCCTTTTTCATCTGACGTATGAAGATTTGTAATGAAATTTATAGTTATTGATGGAACTTTGTTCCGGGAACTGAAGGTTCCTGTTGGCTTATTTTTTAGGAATTGTAATTCGGCTCTCATTAGAACATGAAAATTCTTTATTCCCAATTGATTTGCGATTTTCTTTAAATCGAAATTCGTTGTTGTTTGTGTTCCATATAATTTCAAAAACTTATTTATGTTGCTCATTTTATAATAAAAAATTTCTTAAGGGACCCCTAGAAGTCAGAAGGGAGGGGGTATTGATTTAAAACTGTTCTCTAATGATGACTTTCCTTAATACTTGGGGGGGTATTGATTTAAAACTGTTCCATAATGATGTCTTTCCTTACTACTTATTCGATTTTGAAATGATTTAATTTAATCTAAATTAAAACGTTACATTGTTACATTTTATTAGTAGAGTTAGTGTTTCGTACATCTTTTAACAATAGTAATTGAACCCTCATCAATATGTGAAAATTCTTCATTCCCAATTGATTTGCGATCTTATTTAAATCGAAATTTGACGTGGTTTTGTTTGCCGTATATTTTTAGAAAGTCTCTAATATTACTCATTTTAAATGGAATAAAATCTATTTCAGAAATTTCTCAAAAGAATTGCCGTGTAGCAGCTGCTAAAATTGTTTCAGCTGATAGGGGTGAAGGAAATCACAGACATAAGCTCATGATACGGGTTGTGAAATCTCATTTACACTATGAGAACAAAAGAACAAATACAATCTAAACACAATAGACATATGAGAGAGAAGAGAAATGAATGAGCATTTGTCTTCATTTTGGTTTCCATAACAATCATTCATGCGACATTATTTTGAATGGAAAAATACACCAATTGTCGAACCATATCGGCACTTTTATCGGCAGCCATATCGACACATTTTCCGGCTCCCAGAACAATTTTGGTGTATTTTTCCATTAGCGTTCAAGGTCATTCTATTAAAAGCATACGGGAATTATTCTCATTGAAGACAAGCAATTGTTTTAAAGAATGCATGTCATTGTGAATACAATATTCCTGTAACAGTCAGGATCGAGAGAGAGAGAGAGAGAGAGAGAGAGAAAGAAAGAAAGAAAGAAAGAAAGAAGTCACGCTGCTCCGTAAAAGTTTAATTGAGATAACGAACGATATATTCTTGCGGTTTCTTCCACTTTTGTTTCTTCCATTTTTAAAGAAATATTTTTAGTCACATGATATATTTTAAAAACCTGAAAGATGGATAAAATTAATGAATTTGAAATTCTCAACTTTTATGATTTTTTCGGTGTCCTGGAACGGTCATGATTTAAGCGAGAAAATTGTAATTCTCAAATTTGAGATTTTTAAAAATTTGAAAATTGGGTATTTTTAAAAACGCCCAAATTTATGAATTTAGGTCTTCATAACCTGAAAAAGGGTTCAAATTCATAAATTTGGGCGTTTTTAAAAATACTATTTTTTCAAAAAATGATACTTTTTAAATGGACTAAATTTATGAATTTAGGTCTTAAAAACCTGAAAAAGGGTCTAAATTCATGAATTTATGTCGTTTTTAAAGATACTATTTTTTGAATTTTATGGTGTCCTGGAACGGTCTTTTGCCCATTACTAGTACTTGACACAAATCTATTAAATAATCTTACGTATAACAAGACAAAAGACAGTAATGCTAATTAGTTAACTGATTTGTAATATTTTGCCTCATTTATTTGTATTTGTACTTAATCGCGTAACAAGTAGTGTATGGTAGAGTAACATATTTTGAGTTCAAAAGTTTAAATAAATTAAATTTAAGTAGGATTAAAAACGATATTTAAGGATATAAATATGAAGACATCTCTTATTGTACGGACGTACGGACGTAAAAAATATATTAATGATAGCTTGATGACTATATATTTAGTGGAATCGATACCGTACTTGTATCAGAAGGAGGAAAAAGTTTTGCTTACCTTTTTTGTGGAGTTGCAATTGTTAATGTATCAATGTGCAGAGTAGCAGAATAATCGGCGTGGTTGTACTTCCGGTAACGATAAATGGAAAACCAGTCAGTCTGAGACACAGTAGGGAGCAGTAAGTAGCAAGTCTGCGATTTCACAGAGTAACGAACAAAGCACAAAATGTGAAATCGAGGACGCACGCTCTTTCTTATGGTCCGAAGTGTCCGTCGCAGACTTGCAGCCTGCTGCGGTATCAGTAATGACGCGCGCGTACCACTCACGCGCCACCCCGACTCCTCATAATTTCCGAGTGTCTTTTGTATGCGATAATAACATTAATGACCAGACTTGTGGGCAGTGGCTTTAAATCATTGTTTGCCAATATCGATCTTATCTTACGCACTTTCGACTGCACCAGCCACCCAAAGACATGCGCCCAGTAGTGTCTACTAAGATGCGTGCGCTCTCCCGAATTCCCCATCATCTCACGAATGCATCACTACAGTCCGCTGTTGACAAATCCATGCTGATCCATCCTGATGTCCGGCGAGTCAGGGATGGACAATGGGCATCATATCAGCATAGGCGTTAAGTTTCTTGCGCAATGAAAACATTGGACGTTGACATATCATTCGGTTTTCCTATTCCTTTTCAATATTTGGTGTTGTAGTAAGAAACATGTAGATTACGGAATTGTATACATTCCATACGATGATTTTTGAGAAGAGGCAGAGTCAATAAATCAGAAAAATGAATTGGCATTACTGTATTTTAATTAGAAGCATCGAAAAAATGACATATTATAGAAAAATCTATTTCACCCGATTTCGCCCGCCGGGCGGGTGAAATCGGGTTTTTTTCTGACCGGGTGGGTTTTGACCAACCCTGATTACAAAAGAACCAGAGTCAAAATCTCACAGGCATATGAAGGAGATATTGAAAGATCCTCTGTTGAAAGTAAGATTGTATGTTTGTGATTGTAGTTCATGAATTGGAGGTTTTTTGACAAAATTTCAGTGACAAGCCAATACTGCCATTTTTTCGAATCTTTCGAAACCATGATGGATTCTCTCTTAATGCGGTTTGTTAAACCGACTGCTACCCGTCATCTCTCCACACTCCAAGGATTAAACGTTCTTTTTATGTCAAAATTTGCTTGATTTAAAGTACATCGATGTTGGCTTTGTTGATAGATCGGCGCTGAAACTCGTTTCAGAGAACCAGAAATCGATCTCTTTGCAGAGTGAAGAAGTTTCCTGTAAGAAATATTGAAAAAATTTCAGATGCCCCATCAAATATAATGTTGAAGGCTCTGGTTGTCTTGATCCTTTGAACATGGCATCTGATTGGAAATGGAAGTTCACCTTACTGAATCTAGCGTTGGAGGAGATGGCAGGACGAAAATGGATGTCTGGATTGGACGCTGATCGCGCAAAAGCTCAACACATTTCACTGACAAGCAATCAATTAACTATTTCGTACCTCAGTCTGTTTAACGTAGAATCCGATCGACTAGATGATTACTTGATTCCTTTTTTTGCGACTGAATCCGTCAATTTCGGAAATATTGAACTTTGCTCTTATTGTTCTGTCTGAGTCACGGCCAGGTTCTCGATAAAAAAGGATTTAATAATGAAAATATGAAAGATCGTTCACTTATATTTCAGAGAAATATTAAGGACCACATACCACCTGTCTGTAATGGTGAAGCCAAGCAATTTAAGGCAACAAAAACAAGATTTTGTCGTCGAGAAGCGCATCAGCACGATTTAAAGAAGCCAGAAAGGCGATGGGTATTCACTACCCTTTCTATAATTCATCATTTACGTTGCTATCATATGTGTGCTACTTACCTCTTATTCACTGCTTTCACTCGTTGCGCTTCTTCATTCCAAACAAAAAATAGAGCTATTTTCTAGCTACTTACGTCAGCTTTGTCCGATGCACATTCAATTGAAAAATAGCGTATGTGCTGAGCAATCACTTACGTTTTGAAAATGTGGAAATTTTGTTGTAACATTTCAAATGCAAAACAACGGATTCATTATTATTGATTATGTATTGATTTTATAACTTTCCTTCCCATGGTCAAAAACTTTTACATGTCTGTTCTATAAGTAGACGATAGAAGTTTTGGATTACAATCAAACAGGAAATCACAGTATGAAAAACGACAAAATCGGCTCTACTGAAAATCGTCAAAATGTCAGTTACGCACTTTTACCTTTGGACGGCAGATATGAGGTGTGAATTAGAAATCCGATATTGTTATAATGTAAAATATTGTCATGTTTTATGATTTTTACACTATAGAAAATTTTTGATAACTTTTACAGTATGGAAAATTTTAATCAAAATGAAAATATGCATAATTGTTGTGCTCTATTTTGTTGTTGATGGTGGGTTTCATTTTTCTAATGTAATGTGCTTCACGAAGTCTAAGGTTTGATGGATCACTATCGTGGGAAAGAAAGGTTGCAGAGAAGTTTCAACTGTGCCATTCCAGAAGATGGTTATACATGGAAGACTTGCTGTTTGTTTTATGCTCACGGCACCGGATATGCAGTGGTCTGATAGTGCTTCCAATGTAGAAGTTGCCACACCTGTCATGGTTCAGCTGATAAATCACACATTTTTGATGGCAGATTTTGCTGTTGTTAATTGGGCAATTTCTTAAATGGCAATCTTGATTTCTTTTAGGTTGTTTCAATGCACTTCTAAGAGTTCTTGACCTTGTTAAACCTTTCGTTCAAGCTTTCTCGACGAAAAACATTCTGTAATTGCTTATCAACTTTCTAAAGGGAAAATTGAAGTAACAATTGTGTCTTTCTTTCTCCTTTTGTTATGTGGTTTACGTGCTTTACGATCATTGTTCGTGTTACGTATGATATTTTCGGGATGTTTGTTGAGTCGTACAAATGAAGCTAATTTTGTTTACGTCTGGTACATGTGAGTGATAATTCACAAACAGATCTTTTCTAGCAGATTTGCGGTAAAATTCAAATTCTGGTTCATTTGGCGCGTTCAGTGTTACTCGGAAATCAAGTAGACTTAATGTCTTGTTGGCTTTTGGCAATTCAATTTCGAATTTGATGCTGGGATGTTGAGCATTGAGATACTGGAGAAGTTTCAAGGCTTGTTCTTTGTTTTCAATTTTTTCAATTGCGAAACAGTCATCTACATATCTCATAAAAACCGTGACATTATGCATCACTCTCATTTGCCGGAGGGCTACTGTTTCGATGCTGTCCATGAATATGACTGCAAGCACACAAGAAAGAGACGAACCCATGGGCAAACCTTTTAACTTGCAAAAAGATGTTATTATCAAATTGTAAGTATGTTTCTGAAGATCACATGCAGTTTGGTCGATTGTGAATCCTTTCATGTTGATGATGCTGCAGTCTTCCAGGGTTTGAAATGGCATCAAGAATTGGAATGGAAGTGTACGTACATGCTTACCACATCAAAGCTGCAAGGATAAAGTTGCTCTTTTTTGATTGGTATTTTTGATGTTATCAATGAGATGCATGCTTGCTTTTAAATTTGCGGGGATAGTTAGGAGCAAAGAATTATATAAGTCTGGAAAGAAGCCATGATAACTTTGTTGTTGGTCCGCATGTGTTAGATACAATAGGACAGTGGTTCCCAAAGTGGGGGAATTCCTCCTTAGGGGGGGAAAAAGCTGTTTCTTTGAGGGGGGAAGGGAAAACAACGTTGCAGCTGAGGTCACAAAAGCGAGTGAGCCTATACAAGTGTAACAACATTTTATCTTGCCGGCGATCTTGTTTTTCACAGCAGTGTCGAAATGCTTGAAAATTAACTGTTAAGTACGGAATTGGAATTATGCAGCTAAATATTCTGACATAACTACTTAAATCAGGGAAGATAATCTTTTGCATTTCTTGACGGCTATCGGGGTCATTTCTGAGACTCGCCAGAAAATGCAATAAAAAATAGGAATGGTAGGGGAGGGGGTAAGCAGGCGTGTGATTCCTCCGGTTTTCGGCGAACAATTTGGTTCCTTCTCGTGAATCGGCGAATTTCGATGAGAAAAACATAGGGGTAAAGATATTGGGGGTAAACATGTAGGGGTAAAACATATGGCGCCTTAAAAACATCAAAATTCTACTAGTTACACTTCCCATAAGGCTGGAGGTTTCGCCTGCGGCACCTTGAAAACTAGTAGAATTCTACTAATTATATCCTCAAAAGGGTGGTTTTGTCTACAGTACTTTGCCTCAAAATGGTTGAGCTATAATGAATTATTGTCTGTGGCCTTAGTGCATTAATAGGGCCTAATCAATGTATTTTTAGTCGCAGCATATGGCCTATAGTATGTAGGCGCATAAAGATTGGATTACTTGTAATCATATCAAAGCTGAAAATGTCCCCCAGAAAAAGTAACGTATGTCCCCTACACGAGATCTTCCGGATTTTTTTACACCACGTTCTCATCCCTATGTTCAATGCACACTTACTGCTGATAATTTCTACATGGTTGAAAATTCGCGCACGGTGAAGTGGTCACTCTGCTATAGAACAAGCTCACAATAATTTCTTTGCTGTCCCATAATCTGAAATGAAGATGGTCAAGATTCCAGAGTTACTGGAACGGATGAAAGTTAAGTCAGGAATCAGCATATCATTTCAATCTTCATCCAATATCAGGAATCACCAGCAGACCAAGTTCAAAATGTTTAATTATTCTATTTACATTGTGTTTGTAAAAAGCAGAATTTATTAATTATTGCAGGCGCACTAACTTATGTGATTTGCCAGCAGTGCGTTTAAAGTGATATTTAATGAAAGCCTGTCGAAATTTCGCTAAGTTGGCAAATGTAAATCTCAGCATCGATACTGATTTCATAGGATGTCCTTCGCGGCTAAAATGACCACGTATTAAGGCTATTGCGTCAAGTAGATGAGTCACGCTTGCCTAGTAATTATGCTTAACTTCAAAAATCAAAATAATTTAGCCTACATCGCTCGTTATGAATGTGTCTATCGTCATGTATTGATGCATCAAAATGTCATGAGTATGCCTAGTTGAGAATTTCTTGATTTAGCTAATTAGGTTCAGTTAATTTCAACCGCATGTTTCAGTGATAACAAAATAGTATAAATTCGTCGCGATTTTCTATGAAAAGTAGAAGAAGCATTTATTTGAACATTTATTTTTCATTAGGCTATTGCTGCCGCCGCCGCCGCTGCCGCTGCTGGTGGTCCATCACCCAGTGTCAACCAACAAGGATTACCTGGAATGTTGCCACAGCAACTATTAACCTCTCAACCATCAAGCTTGAAGCGAAGGAAAGGTCCAGTTCCATTAGCCTCTGGTGAAGCGGATGTGTACGCCTTACCACAAGGTTCGGGTATACCGCCTGCTCTCGGTGGCTTGGGGTTGGCCCCAGAAATGCTGAGTCAGCCGACTGTCCCAGTGTCTACTCCGAAGGGTCGTCCACCCAAGCGAGGACGTGCCTCGGCTCAACAATCAGCTCCACAGGTAACTGGAGCTGATCTCGATCAATTGGGGATGTCTCATCATCAAGTACCAGGTAAGAGATGTAGTTTGTCAAATCAAACGAAAATGAGCTCCGTAACGCTGAAATGCCTCAGAGATGATTCAACTTCCTTGAATTTTTGTAGTTATCTTAAAGTGCTTGATGACTACTAATGAATTTATGTAACATTTTTGTCTGATTCATTCAAGCTGCTGCATATTTTGGATATTATATATTTGACATTATAAATTTAACAAATTTTCAACGATATGACGGTCACATCAAAGAAAGAAGTTGGTGCCGCAATTTTTGATTGTTTGAATAATTCCGTTTATTCGATTCTGTTTCCAATTGTGGGATTCCTATTCTCAACACGGATAAATTTAAAATCTATGCGAATTTGCATATTGGAGATGTTTGAACATGTTAATGTTGTATACTTGTCTTAAATGTTCAACTGTTCATTTTTTCTTATGTGTAGGACGGACTATATCCATCCGCATGCTGTAAGTATAGACTAAGAACACAACACAGAAGGCACTTCAAATTTTGTAGGCCATGTATGCGTCGTATGCGAATTTCACTGTTAATTTTTCGATTAGGAAAGTTGCAAAATTGAGCTGTTTTTTCGTTACTTCTTGGTTGATGTCTCTATGACTATGTGATCAGAGTGGAGTTCTAAAAGACATGAATGAATCACAAACTCTAATAAGTTGTAAGCAATTTCCAATTCCTAGTTCAAGAATCCATATAATTGCAACTATATGTTGGCGTCTGAAATTTGAAGATATTGGAAATTGTTTGCAGGAGTATTGAGCGCTTTCATTTTCGGTTAAGTGTATGTTTGTGAAGTTTGAATTAATTAGCGTACAAGTTCTTTGTTGAAATTTTCAATGCGTTCAATTTGTTTTTTTTCTATTTATTTTCTGATTTCCGTTTAAGCTTCTCGCTTGTCAGCTCTTCACATAAATTTTCTTGTATATGTATTGGTAGCGAAAATTTAAAATTGACTAAAAGTTGTTTTTGATATATCGGTGAAAATTTGTTAATTTTATGATAGTCATAAAGAAGTATCGGTTTTGTCAAAATCCGCTCTCAATCGTTCAAGTATTTCTATTTTTGTTGATTTAATATGCTTTTTCTTCGTAGGTATGATGTCTGGAGGAATGAAATTCAATACTGGATTGGATCCTAGCCAAGTAGTGCCGCAGCAAGGAATGTCGGTCTCCGGTCCCGGGATGTACCAGACAGCTGGTGGAATGGCTCAGGTTGGTGGTAGTGCTGGTAATTCTGCCCTAGTAGCCGTTGTACCTCCCTCATCTCACCCCAACCCCGGAGCTGTACTTGCTGGCTCGGGGGTTGGTCCCGGTGGCATGGGAGCTGCAGGCTGGGAAAGCGATGAAGAGGCTTCCTACTACAATCGACCAATGACATACGATGAGAAGCGTCAACTCAGTCTGGATATCAATCAGTTGCCCGGAGACAAGCTAGGTCGTGTTGTTCAGATTATTCAGATGCGTGAGCCAGCATTGCGTGATTCTAATCCGGATGAAATTGAAATAGATTTCGAAACGTTACAGCCTAGCACTTTGAGGGAGTTGGAAACTTATGTGCGCACGAATCTGGCCAAGAAGAGACAGGGTGACAGGAAGTATGGTGAGTTTGATAATAACTTGTCTTTATCTGCTATTCTTTGAATTGTTCCCGTTATCGAAGGCATGAAGCCTACGATTGATTGGGCAAAATTTTTGTACTAGCAACAATCATGCGTCTGGGGGTAAATTCAAGTTCGACAGTTCCTGTCGATCCTACGCAATGCGAGCTGGTTCGAGAGAGCTCGGATACTTATTCTTTTATCATAGAACTCGGTAAATATTTTTAGCCACGTAAATCAATTGGGAGAGACGATGCACATTCAGATTGGATTAACCTTCAAAAAAATGACAGCTATCGCTTTTATGTTGTGATGGATTAACAATAATGGCTAATCTGTTAGGTTTATCTGACAGACGCAACAAAATGCTTTAAAACATGATATTCGCAGATTCTGAATGAGAATGTGCTTCAAGTAATGAAAATGATCTGAACACAATGACATGACAAATTATATCAAATCGGTGATGCAAATACCATAGTTAAATTGTGTAATAGTCCAATGATTCATGTGACAGCTCCTTCGGGAGTTGTATTGTCAGTGATTTAAAGCTCCTTTGACGACTGAAACGATCCATGTCCATTAACCGCGTCGGCTAAAAACAGTTGTGCGGCTATTGCTATATTCTAGTATTAGTAATCAATGTTAGCAAGGAGAGCAAGTTCGACATTTTCTAAACCGAAAGATGTCAATAATTTGACACAATATCTCATACAGAGCCAAGTACAGTCTTCAATAGGCATGGTAAAGGACAGATGTTTATAAAAACATCAATTTTTAAATTCATTTTATAAAATTTATTAGAACATCTTAAAATCGATTTTAAAATTAATCAGGTGTGTGTGTGTGTGTGTGCAGTAATATTTCGTGCCAACTTATGAAGAACAAAATGTCGTCTGCAACAGTAGTATTGAAAAATAGGCGGTTCGGTTAAGGACATTTCAACGACTTAACAATATTATTAATGGCACTAAAAATCATAAGCAAATATTTTCACGGAACATTTTGAATTGATCAAAAGTTCGAATGTCACAATACCTCAGATCACGGGCGTAGCGTCCATTGTGGCATTCGGGGAAGTGCCCCGAATCTTTTAGATAAATCCCCCAACATATTTTAATCATGTACAATATGCGCCTGTGACCAAACGCTACATCTTAGGCCTATCTTTCAGTCTTTATTTCATCTTTCCAACGGATGCATGTGTAATTGTAGATGGTTTTCTCTCTCAGGGGCAGTCGCTGGAGTGTCGCCGAGAGTGTACCGATTGGCCAAAATCTAACACGATCCACACATAATCAGCAATGGCTCGTTGATGTCATCGACAAATCAGTCAATCTATCAATGTGTCGTTCACGCGCGCCAGAGCAGCTCGGCGATGCCTTTCAGCTCGTCGCGGCCACTGCATGCAACCTACAAAGAAGCAATCCATCTCAGTGATTCAACCCGGGCGAAGACAGGGAATTCTTTGCGAGTTATGCTTACACACACACTGGCTGACTAATCACGGCGAGTCTGACAAACGCGTAGCTAATAGTTAACACGTGCATACCTTCACTTATTTATTCTTTCATCATTATTTCATCAAAGAAGAATTCTAGATTAGAGCCGGGTACTTTACTATAAGGTCCGTTTCCTAAATCGTTGCACACTACGAAAAGCTCTTTTTTATCTTTTGCAATATTCTAATAAAATTTAATCGTGAGCTCATATTTGATTGATTACTAAATTTATTCACTTGACCAGTCGAAACAGTAGGCTTAGGAAACAGTGTGGTTTGGCTAATTAAATGAAGTAATTGATTAGTGATTGGAAGATTTTTGCTTCATGGCTGCTGATCCTTACAAGTCGCAATCGTCTGTCTTCCTGTCATCATTGATTGAGTAGTAAAAATCCTGTTGATCCCCTTATCGGACGCCAGCGTCAGTAGCTATGGCGAGAAGAATTGCTATTATTTGTGAACAGATGCAAAGCCCGTGATTTTAGCCCCGGATACGTTTTGAGGCACGTTACGCCACTGCCTCAGATACACATATAGTGGAGAGCGAGGAATGGGCAGGTGGCAGGTATGGGTCACCTTCTACAGAAACCGAAACAAGATCAATAAAATAGTAATATGTCATTTATATGCTACCCTTGTACTATTAAACGTATGCAATTATCAGCTCTTCTATTGCTCAGTTGCACTGGCTTTGGAGATATACAGTGAATACGTTTCAGACATAATTTTCGATTTTTTCGCAAATCGCCATTTTTCTGTTTGAACAATCTGTTAGATTAAATAATTGCTCTTTCGCGTTGTTGCAGTTTGGCTTCAGAAATGAGAAAATAGCATCTCTCATTATAATTTTTCGGTGTAATTTTTGGGTAATGTATGTATGGTCCACCTATTCGGGGTGGCATGGGCCGGCACAAAACTACTCCATGCTACACTTCTTTTAGACATCCAAATGATAACCCTACAGTATGAACTAGCATTGTGTTATACAGTGTGGATTTAAGGTTTAGACTGACAAAGTTAGCGATCATCAATGTTACATATTTATTGTGTAGTTTTTAGACCCCAAGAGTTCATACACATCAGTTTTCCAAGAAAGCACTGAAAGGACGATATCTCAAGTTGGGAAGACAGGCGCAATGAATAGACGTGCAGAGTGGTCTGCGTCGGCTTAAATGTCACTCTTAGGAAGCACCAACGCTTGCGAATTGGAAGGCGAAGTGGATGTCAACAAACTTTTACGCCACACGTGGATGTTATTTGTGACACACAGCGACTATCCCTGACGAGAATGCAAGCGTGTGTTTCTATTCACAGTTTGATAGGATTTATACAAAATGGACTGCTCTTTCTTCGTAGTCTGTTTTTTTAATTATTCAGGAAATTATCACGCCTTTAGAATTAATTCAAGGTGCAGTAGAAAGTTGTAAAATTCACGAAAGTCTGTGCTAAAATGTATCAAGCCGTCAAATTCAAAAATGCAGTAGGCCTAAACAGACAAACAGGACGACATTTCGGACCAAGATAACTGATGCGATTATTTGCTTAGAAGTATGCTAAATGCCACACTGAGAAATGCAATTTTATTCGATCAGATCGTAAATATCATAGGTGGCCCATACCATGTGGCCATGCATCCCACCCAATCTTTTTTAGTTTTATTGTCATTAATTTCTATCGCAAAAAATCATGGGTATCCAAGGTGTTAGTTGTTGAAACCTGCTCTATTTGACTTCTATATATAGGTAATCATCGATGGAAAAGAGGAAATGCTACATCGTTCTGATTTAGAGTGGTCCACACCTCACTTTCCCTTATATCAATGGTTCACAACCTTCAAATGTCTCAGCACCACTTGAGATCTTACACTTCGCCGTGTACCACATAGTCTCAGAGAAATTCTTTTTTTGTGAGGAAAGATACAATTCTTTCTTATTTCAAGGATTCATCTCAGAATATCACGCAGATATCTACATGAATGTTGTTTAAAGATAGTGTCAAATATCTACGATCAAATACAGACTGTGTATCGTTTTTCAAGAAATGTAGTATATTTTATTTGTGAATACTTTTGGCTCGTCAAAGTTGAATGTAAATTTCTATGCCTTATGCATTTTCAAATTACATGATTTCTGCTTGCTGAGCTTCAAGCATAATCTAGAATTCATGGTTTTGTTCTGTCGATTTCGACCTGTCAGTCGCTCAATAGATGTCATTCCGTCGCCTGTCGCATTGATATCTAAACAACAAAATCTATGCACAAGACAAATCTTCGTCTTTTGAGACTATGAAAAGTGATAAATTGCTTCGAGTTTTGTCGTCGATCTAATTTTCTCAAGCTGACCAAAACTTTTCCTAATAGATTTGATCTGTGACATGAAAAGATTAAATTGTCATTGCGATACGTACAGCCTACTTCCGACAGGTACTCGCTTACCATCTGATAACGTACCACAGGTTGAGAACTTCCGCCTTATATGATATTGATTGTCAGGAAGTCATATTTGTCATTTTCCAAGTTTTGGGTTTTCGAATCTCTGGGATTACATGGTTCACATTTAACCCTCAAACGTTCGGATTCTTTTACCATCATATTTCGTTCACCTGTCTACCAGTGTAGACAAGTCATTTAATATGATATCTTAGTGTTTTGAAGCGAACAAAAGCATTGCAAATTGAATCACTACTGTTTATTATGTTTCATTATCAATATTCATCACTTAGTTTACTTTGTATAATGATTGTATAGCATAGGCCATTAATTAAATACATGAGTAGGCCTATTGGTGATAATTGTTAAAAATGAAAACGATCTTTTTATCAGTAATACGACTTTCTTTATCAACAAAATCATGAATCTTTCGTAACATGAACAAATTACTTATAATAAGATCATCTCAGTAAAGTACTATGAAAAACTGTATAAGGCAAATGTCCAAATGATTTGGTGACATCAAAATATACCGTTCATACATGTATACACTGAAATACAACTACATACGACCTTACTAGGGCTGTAGCTACTTTCTTATCAAAAGCGTGATGAATAAACATTGTTTTAAGCCTAATCACAAGTTTTTATGTTCACAGCAAAAAGCACTTACGCAGGATTGATAATTTCAGGCGCAGTGGAAACAGATAATGTTGTCAACATGGTGGATAGTACACACGTAAATAAAGCAGCGAGCACACCGTCTTCTTGTCGATTTTCTATTGGGCAACTCGACATTTGCGAGGCTTGTTGTCTCGTGGCTGGGAGAACCTTTGTCTCTCTGGTGGACGTATTCCAAGTGCTGTAAATGCATGATGGGTTTGCGCATAGATTTGACTGTCATTGAATCTTCGGTTCATATTTGCATCGGCAAGTTGTCGGGCCACAGATTTTATGAAGGTTGATCGGCTTCTCGTGTATCCATTTTCTGACATGATGAGGAAGGAGTTGACGAGGGCTGCGTCTAGCATATTGAAAAAATGTAGCAGCGGATAACGTCGTGTCTTACGTCGACAAGTGAAATCTTCAACTCGCGCGTCCATTACGTCCACTCCGCCTTTTCCGGAGTTATAATCAAGAATGACAGTCGGCTTCCGATCATCACGGGAGGAAATGCTGTTAGACGAATGTTGGGTACTCAAAAGTAGCACATTCTTGTTTCGTTTTGGGGCATATGATGACAAAAGTACTCTATGTTCATGATTCCATAAATTTCGTGTCTCGAACTGTGGAATGTTTCTAGTTGTCTTCATAACAGATGGTACTTCACGTCGAGCGGCGATGATGGTACCAGTTATGGTCAGTCCATTTTTCAACAGTTCTTTAGAAAGATCAAATGAGGTAAAGTACCTGTCAGTTACGATGTTTCGACGTGTCTGATAGTACGGTTCAGCAAGTTGAAGTACGATGGATTTCGCAAGGCCAACTGCTCTCACTCCTGTTGAGCCAGAATACGGCAAGGGCTTCAATGCGTAGCCATTTTTTGCGTCGCAGATCCAGAAAGTTTTTATCCCATACTTAGCTGGCTTTTGGGGCATATACGATCGTCCGGGTGAATAACCACGGTAGGCATAGAGTTGTTCATCTACCGTAAGAGTTGCCGAGGGCACGTAGTGTCTTCGAAGATTCTGAGTAAACAAGTCCCAGAATTCCCTCACCGCAGCAAGCTTGTCAGTGATTTGTCGATCACGCCGTGTTACTTTGTTGTCGAAGGTGATGTGGCTGAGAAGTAATTTCAATCTGGTGGAAGAGATCGCGCATCTATAAAATGGGCGACTATCAGTCGAGTCATACAGAGACGATATATTAGACATGTTAT
This sequence comes from Prostheceraeus crozeri, assembly GCA_907163375.1. NCBI lineage: Eukaryota > Metazoa > Platyhelminthes > Polycladida > Euryleptidae > Prostheceraeus > Prostheceraeus crozeri. The sequence goes on from CAJQUW010015045.1 coordinate 183,784, forward strand.
CGCGATCAGCTCCGGCACGAATTATAACCCCGATGCCTGCTTTGAATTCCTCGTAGGAAAATTTCTTTTTTTGAAGAGAACGCATTCTTCGATTGGTGTACCGCAATGATGTGCGGATCATCTGATCGTCGATAAACAACATAAATGACTCAAATTCAGATGCTGGGTTTACAGTAGGACCTTCGCGGAAGTTTATCACATTTCTTCCCAGACGTCTCGTAGGAGGAGGATTGAATTTCCAGACGATACCATTCGGAGATACTATGTCTGCTGGATCGGATATAACACCATCACTGCTGTCGCTTTCTCGAATTATTGGTTGATCAATAGATTCCAAATCAGACTCTTCTTCACTGTTGTTACTGTCATCACTATCGCCGAATACTTCGCCGTCACTGGATTGCTGATACACTTCAGAATCTCCTACTGATGTATCAGACTCCGAGTCCACGGAATTGTCGTCTTCGTCAGAAGTAAGTGGCTCGGAATCACTGTCCTGTCGAGCTTATCGAAGCTGTTGCACTATCTCTTCAAGTGTTCTCCCAGGTCGCCGCATGACGAAATCGGTGAATGACTTTACTATCCTTGCTATAGAGTTTTATCAGCTCCATTAGTTGCGCAATCAGTCACTAGGAGAGTTCGGATCTTGGCATCAGTCCCATCAGGTAGACACGGTTAGAAGCTGACTCATTTTCACATGACAACTGGGCAGAAGTGTCACATGAAACCCAGTCATTGCATAATCATTCACAGATTTCCTTCATCATATCGCCACAGACTATTGAGAGACTATTGTATTGGGAGCAGAGAGTGTGCTTGCTAATTACGCGTGCTGTGTGTGTACAGTGGGCGCAATGGAAATCTTGACATTTGCCAGCGCAACTGAAATCTTTACACTTGCAGTAGCCAGCTGGTCTCAGTGCAGTTGTCAGTGCTAGCCGTGCTGTTGAGCGAGGCATTCCCATTGAACAATGACTAATATCATCCCCCATCGTCACGTGGTCTATCTACCAAGTGGTGATATCTACCAATATCATTGCATTTTTTCTTTTGTAAAGATTTCAATTGCGCCCACTGTATGTGCGCTTCCTGAATGGGTTTCAATAGTGTTGTGCACGTTAGCACGACAGTTAGTAACACTTACATATTCATCAGTTTCATGTTATGCATTTTGAATAAAGTTATTCGAATAGAAAAAATATATTATCTTATTACGATTTTAGATGTCTACACTGGTAGACAGGTGAACGAAATATGATTGTTAGTCATGTTCAGTAAGAAGAAAATTTGATAGAAATTTGAATTCATGGTTGTAGGTTCTTAACATGAAAAAAATCTTGGAAATGAAATTTGAAGTCGATACGTACATTTCTCTGGTCATGACATCATTTCAAAAATCGATTGTCTACGCTGGTAGACAGGTGAACGTTTGAGGGTTAAACGAAAACGAATCAGTATCTTCCGGATTTTATATCATTATTGGTAATGCTATAATAGCACTTTTTTGCGGATTCGGCCCCCTTCACTGCGAGTGTTTCAGGATTTTCCATTTTTCCTGTGTTCTCATCAGTATTCAAAGTAAAGTTAGAGACATAGAATTCAGCGTCCCGATTCTGAATTTTTGTAGAATTCAATAAATTCAATGTACAATGGACTGAACATGAATGGAACAATACAGCTAGTGAAACCATAAACTACTAGTAGCAGCCTAAAAGTGCAGAAATACCAGCAGGAAGAGATTTTAGACACATTAACTTGCTAATGGCCTAACGCTAATCTCATTAGCACCCAAACACAACTGAACTTCAATTTTAAAAAAGACGACAATTATAGAACGACCCAACGAATTGCACTTGTTTGTTGAGTTTAGGACTCAATTTTTTAATGTAAAAAGCTTCTTTCATGTTCAGTCCATTGTACATTGAATTTATTGATTTGTATCTATATTACGTAAGACATTCACTTTTTAACCTAATTTTGTAGAATTCGCGCCTACGACAAAATTTCCATAAGCAAAGTTTTCCGCTTAAATCAAGTTTACTATACAATAGCACGCTTGCTACCATATATTATCGGTGTTATGTTATGTCAATATATTGATTGACGTTTCGTTCAATTTATGAACATTTCATCATTTTATGATCGTTTGATTTTCATGTAATACAATTTACCTAATTAAACAATTTATACATGTATGTTATTACAAAGTATCAAGAAAAACTAAATAAATCCAGTCAATCTTGCATATTATTGAGAATTCTAGCAGATCAGTTCAGTTTGGGATTTTATAGGAGCACATCGGTTACTTTTCGTTTCATAAGTTCTCGAAAACCTTTGTCAATGGTCTTCTGCTTCCGCTCATCCACCCTTTTATGCCCATTCTTCAAAGAAACGATTTCGGCATGCTTTTCAATCAGATGCTTCAGTGCATGTTCCTCTACTTTTAGTATATTCTTTTTCTGGTCGATCAAAACTGCAATTTTAGCTTGCTTAATTTCACTTTCTTTCTCTAAATCGAGAAGACGCTTATCCAACCTTTTTGCCTCTTCGAATGACGAATACATGTCCTTCATATTTTGGAGTTTTTTTCTTTCTTCAACCTCAGTTACTCTGCTTTGATGCGCTCGCTATGCGCAGCAAAAATATTCCATCAAACTACTGGAGATGGGCAAAGTTCCAGTGTTTCAAATCATCGCTTGTAGGCACGACTTGCTGACAACCAAAGCACTAACAGTTTCTTTTCTGAGGTTCGATCTCTTCTCCGTAATTATGTCAGGCAACACGCTTAACTGCCGCTCTACATCTGCATTTGTGTGTGGAAATGATAATCATCGCTCGTGCCAATTTCACCAATGTGGGAAAGTTCTTCTCAGAATCGATCTTCCAAAGCGCAACTACATCCAAACAGTCCGTGTCATCCGTTGGAGCCGAACTTTGTCGGAGTCGAGCCAGAACTTCCAATGAAGTTCTTACTTCAGGACTGATGACACTCGGCAACAGATCAGTGGCAGTATTGACCCAATGCTCAAAGTCAGGACTCGCCTGGTTGTGTGGCGCTAGAAGCTTGCAATGAAATCATTCATGAATGGCAAGTAGTCCAAAAGCTTAGCGGTTCCTTTCTTGAAGAAAGCGTGTACTTGTTTCAGGGCGATTGACTGATCGCTAGCTGAAAGAGCATTAAACGATTTCCGAGCATCTGATCCCAGTGAGATGTTGTAGGGACCTAACGAAATAGTTTCATATTTTGCATCGGTCTACCAAACAGGTTTCGATTGTCTGGTCGGCTTAACAAATCGTAGAAGCCACTTTTCGAGAAGATTTATCATTGAGGTACTTTTCCAAAATTATATGCATTAACAACAACAATAAAATCGTTAATATAGTCAATAATAAATTCAAGGCCAAATCATGATGTTGTGCTTACAATGAAAAGCTTCAGATTCGCGCCTCTATCTCGAAATTGGCGCCTAAAATGCCTATTTTCGCGCCGTAATCGGGACACTGAGAATTGGAAGTTTTCAGTGGAAGCATTTATTAGGCCAGGGGTCTCCAAAGTACGGCCCGCGAGGGGTTTTAATCCGGCCCGCTTTGCCTTGTTATGTTATTGCTTGTTATTTGCTTTGCTTGTTATTGGAACCACTCATTTTGAACCTCAGTTTGACAAAATTTTGTCAGAAATGAAACAATTTCATATTTCCCCTATTGATCGAAGTTAAAAAACATGTTAAATGTTGCTGATATTATATGCATTGTAATTATGTACTGAATAAATAACATTTTTTAATTATTAATTCACTGTTTATTTACATTGCATGTATTTTGGTAAAATAAATAATTTAGAACCTTGGCCCGCGAAGCTTTAAAAATTCAGCAATGTGGCCCTCCGCTGGAAAACTTTGGAGACCCCTGTATTAGGCGGTCCTGCAAGGCTGGGTGCTCCGATTAATCATCCGGTCAGAAGCAATGTATTGATTACCAGAAATGGAGTGATATTTTGATTTTGCGCATTATTAATTGTGATGCAAGATATAATGAATCAAATACACCAGCCACGTCACACATCCGAAAATATTTGTTTTAAGTTTAGCACACAGATAATATTTTCAAGCACAATTAATATCGATTTCTTAACTGTAGAAATGTTTGTATCAGTGAAAAACACGCAAAATTGGTAAGGAAGATCTAAGGCTTTTTTGATGCAATAGAAAATTGCATTGGACAAGACATTTTAATTGAACAACACATCAAACCCCTCCTGAAGTTGCTGTCTGCATGTGCTGTGTCATTTATTATGCATACATGTACTACAATTCAGAATAATGACCCGTTCGCGACCGAAGTGAAATTACGCACAAGTTAAATAATCTCCAGTATTAGCTTCCCAATCGTAGTGACTGAGCAATTCATGTATTACGTGCTCTCTCTGCACGCATTGGTCACGAAAGGGTTAATTCATTTGCTGTATGTAAAGGAAATTGCTGTCTTATGCTGAAGAAAACGTCTAAAAAGTAATTGTTAATCCAAATAGAAGATATAGTGTACTTTCTGTTCCGTTTTGCAGCTTAAAAGGACCATCCGTACCGACTTTCGTAGTCAACTTCTCGCACGCTAAAGTTATATTTCATTTTTATTATGATATGTGACTGTCAAACCTAATGCATGTAGTTAGTTCTCTGTTTTATGAACTGAGTAGTAATTTGAAATATGTAATTCTCATTAAATTGCGTTATCTATTTTAGCAAAGAAAGGCAACTCGAAGACGAAGGAGGAGTCAGTGAAGGAGCGACGGGAAGAACTTGAGAAGAAGTTACAAACGTTAGGCTCAAATGTCGGTTCCGCTGCTAACTCCAGTAAGAAAGCTCCTAAGAAAGGTAAGATAATGAATTTAATGTTTACTTAGCTTTTTTCATATTTCAACCGTTTGTTTCTGTAGATGCAATGGCAGCCGGAGCGAACGATGCTCGACTCAGCGCTTCGAGTTCCAGCTCCAGTGACAGTGAAACTTCCAGTGAATCCTCGTCCAGTGACTCGTCTGACTCTAGCGATTCTGAATCAAATTGAATCGTATCAGCCCGACTTCTCTTTGGCAGTTATCGCAACCTCAAATATGCTCGACCTGTGGACCTTTTGTGACATCTTGAGTGATTTGTATTTCACTGCGACAGTTGAAAAGCTCCATCAGTTAAACCCGCATTGCTGGTATCACAGTCATGACAACTGTAGATATCGGAGCCAATCAAACTTCAACCAGTGTGGCTGTGTCAAATAACTTATCAAATTTGTGAATATCAGCGATGTCAGGTGCTCAGAAATCATATTGGGGAGGTCCGATTGAAACGGGAGCAGGACTCGCTTGTGCTAGACTTACGGTACGCATAGATGATTTGATGGAAAATCAGACAATGACAGAAATTATCAGTAACAGATCGTTGTTTAGAATGACGCCTGTTGTTATGCGGAGGATGTTAGCCTGGAGGGACGATCTCGTTTACTAATTTCACATGTTAAATTAAAAAATGCATGTACATGTACTGTACATTATCAGGAATTTTTTGAGCAGATCGTGTAGTCAGCAAGTAGTTCGACATTTTCATCAATTGTTCATCTGTTGAACAACGTTTTGTAAAGTAGCGTTTTCTATTTGTTTGTCGGCATTGATTATTCCTTAATTTAACTCTCGTGAGTTGCGCTCGAGAATATTCCGCAATTGTTGGATGATTGAAGAATCGCAAACTGGTTTGCTAAATCAACTGATTTTATAATTACAATTATTTAAATGATAGTCAAGACAATTTCCATTCGAATTACATTGAATGAGCAAAATTTAGATTGATTACTTCTTCAATCATCCGATGTATGGCCTACACAACAACTGCAGTTTCAACAGTGTCCACATTTTGTCATTTTGTACTCATTCTCAATGTGTTGTCTGTTACGTGTATTTCATTATTTATGAAAACTACATAATCATTTACTGTAACATTCATCTCTATACGTAGTTAGCATATGTGTTTCACTTGTTGCAAACTTAGTTGACTTTTGTGCAATTCGGTGCAAGAACGGAAAGATAATACGCAAATGACTCATCCACTTTTGCTATAAATGGTTATCTTCTACTGTCCCTGACATGGTACGTTCGTTGAGAACGTATTGTTCAAAGTATCGCTTGTTGAAACATTTTAAGAAATAGAACTAGGCGATGCATGGTGTCTTTTTATTCAAAGCGAAAAAACCAGTAATGTAGTGGGTGCACGTGAGGTATTACTTGACATCAGTGGCGTCGTCTCCGTGCCTGCGAGACTTTCGCCGCATACCCAAAAATAATTACTTAAGTTCTTAAAAAAAGGTTCAAATAGTGTTTCAAAAAATGTTTTTTTAGCATCTTTACGTCTACATTACACTTTACAGTCTCAAGTCATTACTCTCAAATACGTTCACAGAAATGAGTGTCCGCAAAACCAGTCTCGAAGAAACTTTGTCTTCCTTCTGATTGAAATCCTTCAAAATCCTCCGATCGCCACGTTTCCTTGATGGTAGGCACACGAAAAAACGTTCACAAATTTCTCTGTAGTACTTCCTCTGCTTCTCGTGATACAGTTATTAACAGTCACTGAAGCTTCGCACAATTTGGCGTGATTAGTGTTGAACTGGCTGCTCATTGTTCGATTGTCTGCAGATTGTGCCAATTTATTTGCATATGTTACGATGCTTCCATTCTAGACAAACAGAGGCAGAGGCGACTTGTCTAATTCTGTGTGTGCAGCAGATTAGGTGAATTTTACTGAAGCACATGCGAAGAAAGTGCAAGTACCGTACCCTGTAGACCTTCGTTGATTATTAGTTGGGGCACATTTGAGTTTCCTTTTCATTCAATGCCCATGCACTGAATATGACTAAATGTAAGTTCTTCAACGGTCCCGCTGCGCTGGCTTATAATGCCTGGAATGCGCATTCTGCTCCAGAGGATCAACCTGAAAAATGAAATATGTATATTGCAGAGGATAACTTAAGGAGCAGTTTGGTTATGATAAAGAAAATATTTACCAGATACACATGAAAATTGTTCAATCACTCTTTTTAAATACATTTCATATAAGCTTACTCCGATATGTTAAAAACTTGATTTTGAAATGGCTGATGTTGGCCATCGATATTAACGACAAAATGTAGCATTCGAATTAAAGCCTTCTGTAAACTTCATGTTGTGCTCAAGACAAAATGAAAATTTGATCCGAAAGATTCAACACATGCGACTCAGCATTGATCAGCTTGCATAGGTCTTAAGGCGATCGCGATCAGTGTCCCGGCCAGCGCGCAAATTTGCGCCCCGACGTAAATTTCGCTTTTTGCCCGTAGGTTTGTACGTAAATTGATAACTGGGCGTATTTTTATCGCTTAATGGGGCGTAAATAAATTACCAATGATTTCTGAAGATTCAATGGAGAATTCAAACATCTCAATCATCAACTTGAAAATGCATCAATGAATGTAGGCTAAGTAAAGATGTCACATTGAGCAGGGTGCGATAGGCAAAATTCACGCATGTACGCAAATGTACCTGAATTTTGAAAAATTATGATAACGTACGTGAACTGCATCGGTACGTGACTTTCTAGAAACGAAGGATTTCCATTATTCGAAGTGTGAATTGCAGGCAAATAAATAATCCACCTTTGACTTGCCTGATCGTGGGAGTGAGTGGCAGGCGTGAACATTGGGTCGGAAGTCCTATTACTAAGTCCATTTCTATGAATAGTAGACACGGCTAGTATTAAAAAGTAGTGTTTTGGGGTGCTAACTACAAATCGAAGGCGACTATTATACGAAGAGAAAAAGCGGTTAGCGAAAAAATAGTACTTAAAATCACTAAATTTGGCTTTTAGACACAACTCTAGACGATTGTTATAATGAAGTAAATGTACGAGGCTACTTAATTGCATAATAGCTATTTAATATAAGCTTATAATATATAACGGTAGTCTAATATGGACCAACTTACCAATTCAGCATAAGTATCCTTGTGATAGACAAGATTTAAGCTAAAATTGCACAGCTATTATACACTTGCTTCCAAATTATATGATGGTGATAATCTTTTCAACTAGTCCCTATAGGCCATTGGATTTCGATTTTTCAGAAACAGATCCAGTTTGCCTATCATGTTTGTAATCCTGTTTTCCTACCTTGTGACATAAAATGTAGATATACATGTAGGTTATTGAATTCATGTTACGAATTAAAATGCAAAAACAGCCCACGAAATGTAGGCTACCTTAGATTTGGTCTATTCGGAATTAGGCTACTTTAAGTATCACCCATGAATCTTTTGATACTCAGAGGGATGAAATTTCAATATAAATTCAAAGGATGAAATCCTAAATATAATATTCAAAATCAGAGGTTTCATTTTTTTTCTGATTTTATAGGAATATGATTGCAAAAAGTGAAATCGAAACTTTTAAAGGGAACAAACGTCGACATAACCATCGTGGAGGTGTATTCATGTAGCCTATATGATGCTAAAAACTGAGAAGATAATGGATTCAATAGGTTGACAAGAACTTTCTTGACGAAAATCTTGCTCTTCTTGGCCTTCTCATAGTCTCACTCATGGATAAATTTGAATGACAACAAAAATATTTTCATGCAACCATTGTCCGAGATCCATCCTTTCTAACAGTGTCAGCTATAAGTTGGAATCGCGATCTACTTAATTTATGGAACAGTGGTGTTTTGGGCACAATCATGCAGCAAACATACTTGGGCCTGTAAAACTTGAAGATTTATCTTGATTGTATGGTGTACTGTAAACTTGCAAGCGTTTTCTGCGAAGCAGGATTAGGTGAAAGGTAAGCGAATCTCACGTGAATTTATTTCGTCAGATGGGGTTGACACCCTGAATGAGGGTTTCCTCCACAAACTCGGGCACGATCAATAGCAAAATCAAAACATTTCTGTAGAAACCGTTACTCATCGTTCAAAAAATGATTTTCAAAAGAATACGTTTGCTAAATCAGTTTATTGTGATATAAGTTTTAGTTATTAATAACCAACGTTGGTCGAATGAATAATGAGCACTGAATCACGAGCACGTCGTAGGCAATTCTCAAGCGACTCGGTTTTTCAAAGAATAAGCTTGTGGTTCAATTCAATGCGTTGACAAGTTGGCATGATGTGTAAAATTTTGTGACCAACGGAGATCGTAGATTCAAATACAAGTAACATGTGATTAGTGCACAAAATAAGCTTGCGTCGACAATATATTGTCGACGCAAGCTTACTTTGTGCACTATAATCACTCGCGATTCAATGCTCATTATTCATTCGACCAATTACGTTCCTATACCTATTTCTTAGAATAGAATAATCGATAAATTGATAAACAGTTGGGAACACATTTGTAGGGAATGTTCGATATTATATCCAACAGCAACAAAATTTGAATTTTTTTGCGAAAAATGTTGGCGGAAAAAATCATGCTTCCAAAAAAATTAGAATAAATCTGATCAAAGTTGCAAGCTAATTACACTTCGCATTGGCAATGAAATCAAAATTAAGTTTGGAACAGGAATTTACCTGTTTGATTTCAAGGAATTGCTCTCCAAACAAGCTGATGGAACTTCAGTTAGGTAGCTATACATTAAGACACATTTCATGATATTTTGTAATAAAATGGGCCTATTTCATTACAAAATGTCATGAAATGTGTCTTAACACTTCGACAAAATGTATAACTGAAGTTCCATCAGTTTGTTTGGAGAGCAAAAGTATTTTCTATTTCTATCTATTTCACATACTTTCTAAGCTAGCTCGTTTTAGGGCCTATCATAAGGAGGATGTAATCACCCCGTTGAATTGAATAGCGTGAATAATTAAAAAAATGAATAATCGCAATTTGTAACGCAGAAATGAGATAGTTCATCATGTAATTTTCTTCATCCTGCTAGAGATGAACATTTTTAGTTACGTAATCTATCTATCAACTGTTCAAGCATAGGTTTGAAATGATGAAACTATGAAAACTTGGATTCAGTGCAGGCCGGCCACATACCGTATCAACGAAAATGACCATAACTGAATGAAATGAAGAAATATACAAATAGAAGCATCCCTGTGGGAACGCATCTTGCTAATATCAACAGATGATCTGGCGAGGTAGCGATTTTGTGGATAATTTTTTTAAAGGTTCATTTTCGTGTAAAAACTATCTCCGCATGTGAAAATGGTCATCATTTATCCAAAAACATGTGTAAAATTAAAAAACGACAGGTGGCGAAAAAGTTGCTATAATTAGTTGGTAGATATTTGTTTACTAATGCGAGCTGATTTTTCGCCAACCGGCGAAATCGTGGATATTGTAGCAACTAATTAGTGGTAAGTAGTAATGTTCGTATATTTCCTTCACATGAAAATATATTGTATACTCAGTCTGATCTGATAAAAAGGGATCTTTTTTAATTCACGAAGGCTCAAACTAAGGAAAGCATTTATCTTCCATAAATGTCGCAGTAAATACTATGATATTATTCAAATATTTGTCACTGTTGTAAATTATTGAATGTCAAGAGATGTTATGAAAATTGATATATGCGGATTCTCTATATACTTATCATTATCAAAGAGTCTGTACTTTTTTCTTAGATAGATTAGCCATACGTGGGGGATAGTGAGGAAGTGAGGGAGAAATAGAGCCTCGGCTGTAGAGGCGGATTACTAAAGAAAATAAGAGAGAAAGTCAAAAGTAAAAGGTGACATGTAGAGCGCGAATTGTCGCCGGCGAACTTCGCCAGCGAATATCCCGCAAATATGACTGAACTGTAGCATGATATTCTGCAGCTGACATCCGCCAGTTTTTCGCAAGATTCGTTCCCACAGGGATTAAAACAGAACAAGAAGTATGGCACATTTTATCGAGGTTGGTCACATGTCATTTAAAGTGTTACCTTATGCATGTTGAGCTTCACTAAATTTGAATGAATTACACGTAGGAGGCCTACTATACAAATTGCATTAACTAGCCTAGCCTACTTTGACGATCAATCATGCAACCGTATTGTACACGAGCCAAATGCTGCATGCCTCAATAATATCTCAACTCATCGTCTTAAAGAAAAAATCTAAGTATCTTAGATGATTCTATAACCAGTCAGTATTTTACAATTTTTCATTTGGTCGGAAGTCTGCAAACCTTTCCACCAATGGACAGCAATTTTTGGTCGTTGTGACTTTTGTCAATTAGTGTAAATCCCATATTAAAACATCCGTCAATAAAACTTACATAAATTTTGATTGTAAAATTTGTAAGTTCATAAATGAGTCTATATGCCTATATCAGTTTGCGCCAATTTCAATCAAGAACCTTATTTATTGACAGGTAAGATAACTTTTAGCATCTGTATATAAAGCACATTTTATTGTACGACGTTTCATCATTGAGGCATTCTTCGCATATAAAAATTTCATTTAGCAACATGTGTCTATCAAGGGTGAATTTAATCATTGGATGATTCAAACACATTTCGCAATGTGCGTAATTGTATCTTGGACGCTTTCATGTCCGTAATTTCCCATGAACTTCGAATTATTTGAAAGGATCGCCACTGCAACACCCCAAGGAGAGTTTCATAGTCAGGTAAGCCTACGTCATGTACCTACTGATTTTATCAGGGATCTGGAGCGGAGCTGGAGAGGGAGGTAAATAGGAGCTGAAGGACTTTGAACTAGTCGGAAAAGTATAATTATGTGGAGTATGTAGGCCTAGTAGACTGCCTAATACAGTAGAATTCAATGAGAGACTCTTGTTATTTCCTGACTTCATTTATACATCATCTCAAGAAATCCTGTCAGAGAGTTAGCTTCAAATTAACGACCCCAAAACATCAGACGAATAGTAGATGACAAGTCCAGTAAAATTCTTTGAAATAGCAGAACGGCTTCAATGCTGATATAATGAAAGTCATAATTAGACTAATTCTGTCAGTACTAACTACATACAAGCAAGTGCTGTGCGCTGGCATGCAAACAATTGCCTAGCTTGATAAATTTGCTAATACCAGTGACCGCAATTTTGATCGACAACAAACTTCATGTGATAGTTATTTCAAACATTGTTATTTCGATGTGAGGTGGGTGAAAGAGACGGATGGATCCCTGGATTATTTTCTGTCATAGAAAATAATCACACTTCTATCACATGACTGAAGCTTAGCATTTTTGAGATTAGATGGGACCAATATACGACTACAATTATTGTGAATAAAGTGCTTTTTCATGAACAAAAGATTTCGTCCAATACGTAGAAATGCGCGCAAGTTTCAGCCAAACCGAACAATTTCCACTAAAAAGAAAGGATTGGCGGCAACATGGTTTGCTATTAATTAACATTTATATACTAGAAATACATATAATTAAACACTATTAATAGGCTATCTCAAGCTCAAACTTAAACTTAGTAACAAGGCTAAAGGTGATTGCATGAAACAATGAAGAAATTTCTAAATAGCGATTAGAAAAAAGAGAAAAATTTCTCAAGGATTGAATGTGGATTTTGCATAGTCAATCAAGGTAAAACACCTTCTGTTGCCGCACATTTCGTATTTTACAACTAACAACGCAGCCTACCAGGACCGTCGTGAGAGGCTTTTCAAGTACAAGCGTCCGCATGTCCAGAACCCAGTGCTCACAGCAAACGTAGTACGCTTGAAGCATCCGCGCAAGAGTAGGCCAACCAATAAAAGTTGTTTGAGAGGTTTTCACATTAAAAAAAATAACTTTCAACAAAAAATAATATATTTACATATATACAAACTGCATTGAACGGAAATCTATCATGTTACGATCTCATGTACTTAGAGGTAACTGGAAATATTGTATGATGAAATCAGATCGACACACAATTTGACATACATGCAGAAATGTCTTTCATATGATTTACATTCATGTGTTTGTAAAAAAATGATTTTTATTGTCACTGAAAAACATACATTCTTCTTCAATATCGACAATAAAATGCAGCAATTTCGAATCAATTTTACATAAAAAGATTGCGCAAATATTCAAATTGTGTACACATAGGTCTGATAAAATCACTCTAAAAAATTAATCATGCGCAATGAAAGTTCTACCTGTGGCCGATCTTTCGCTCAACTTGAGCAGAATATTGAAAGTGACTATTTGAGATTGAAAGAAACTAGCTCGGCTAATAAACTTCCATTGTATTGGCACTTGAATAATAAAAAAAGCATGCAAGCGTCATATTCGACTATCAGAGCAATTATGTATAATCTAATAAACAGACATTTTCCAAGCCAACTTTTGGAATGACCTCAATATATGTGTGATGACCATTTGAATCAAAAATAGCTTCCGTATATATTGAAGGGTGAGAAATTAGACCTTAGGTCTTAACTCTTCAAAAGGATATTCAATTAGATAAATTGCCAAGAAGGCTTACAGCAGTGCTGCTATTGTGCTACCACAATTTCGATAAAAAAAGTCGGACAGATATCTGAATTTTTCAGATTTTCAATGCATTTTATCAACCAAAACCCAATAAGGTGATAAATTCTAAATTAATTCAATACTGAAAAATGTTCAGTGGGAAAATGGGCTTAAGTTAGCACATCTAAAAAGAGCGCTTAGCAAATCATCTAAAAAGAAACATGACAGTAAAAAGAAGAATTCATAGCCTAAGTTTCATCAAATATTTTCGCTCATGTAATCGAATATTCCTATTTCAGGCTAGGTGTCACATTTCACAGGCAGAAAGGAACGACCGAATAGGGATATGATCCTATTCACAATAGGTATACCTATGCAATAAAAATACAGTCAACATCAAACACATTCAACACAATTAAAAACAGAGATGATAGATTTAAGGTGTGAAAGATAAAAGTGTCGAAATTTTTACGCGGACGCACTTTTTAGCAGTTCTCAGCATCAGATTCTAATTTTCAATCTCTAGTGTCTTTATTTAGAGCTAAGTATCATGCAATGTCCATCATGAATCATTTAGGTCCATAGGTCAACTTGTCCATGGTTAGTTGTGTAGCATTACATAGCTGTCAGAAAAATGGAACATATGGGTGACTAAAGATTTCCCTCTGTTTATTATGGGATGTTTCTAAATATTGTTAAAATAAACTGAAATAACAAATGGAAAGAGAGAATTCGTATAATCTGAAAATTCTCTAAATAAACCTAAATCTGTTACAAAGGACTTGTTATATTTTCAAAGATAGCTGCATACTCGTACATACAAAAACGATGATTTACAAATATTCAATCGCATGACAGGAAATTTTTGCAAAATATGAAGCTAGAAGATGAAAAATCAAAGTGTTAAATCGAAATTTGTGAATATTAGGTGTATTCAAATATTCAATTTTCATATAATGTCATAAAATGGAGGTCATAAAAAAGGATATCTTCATGTATTTAAGCAAACAGTGTCAATCACACTTAGTTGCGAGTACAAACAATTTCTGAATCATCTATCGTTGCGAAATTCCAATAAAACTTTGTCTATAGTTTTCGATGTATCTTCCACAGTAAACTGAATTTGAAAAATGACATCTAGTAGATCCACTCTCATTCCATTTCAACGCTATCGGCATCAACGCATAGTGTGTTAGATCAGCCGTTATTCGAATTTCTTGACTGATGAGCAAGAAATAAAAATCTTGTTGCACTGGAAGGGATGATCGCATCGGAATTGGGATAATTGCACAGGTATTTTGCCATAAATTTGACCTTTTAAATGGTCCAAGAAACATGAAAACATGACTCTTCTGTCGTTACTTTCGAAGGTAAAAAAGATTTCCTAGTCATCATTCTCTGGCAAAATATGACTCCTTTATCACCATTTCCTTGTCAAAAATTATTCCCCAGTCAAATAGTTTTCTAATAAAAATGACTCCTTTGGCACTCTTCAAAAATGACTCTCCAGTCATTGTTTCTGATAGTCATTGTCATTGACTCCTCTTTCAATGTCTTTAAGTAAAAAATGATTTCCTTCGGGAAATGATTCCTAGCGGGAAATTGGTCAAACAAATGCCCTCACACCCAAATGGATGGTATAAACAAACTACAATCGTTACAATTTCCCTTATCATCCGATTTGCGAAAACTCTGAATAAATGTGCATAATTCAGGCCTTCTAGCCCCTATCGATAACTTAAGCAATGTAAAGTTGAAATTAAATATACTCAGTGTAGCCTTCTATTGTACAATTTTGATAAATCGATTGCTTTGCGGTTTTAGTTTTATGGAGTACTGGATAGTGCAATAAGTAGGTAGATGAGACGTCATTTCCTCTCTAACCTAAAATAACGACAAGGGACTTATCGTTTCACAATAAAAAAAATGATTAGGGAGTCATTTTTATAAAGAGATTTTTGACTGTAACAGCGGATTACCACATGTAAGCTTCGTATTCGTAAGGCAATGCAGCTCCGTATTGGGGCGGTGGAGTCTCGCAATCATACGCGGCATCAGCAATAGCCGAAATCGTTCCTCTCATAACATCGTCATATGATGGTGGAGGTAAAACTTCAACACCATAATTAAGTTGGAAGGCTCGTGCGATATGAAGACTCAGCGGTGATCTGATGACCTCCTGCTCGACGTCAATGGTAGTTACTGGTGGATGAACTTCTTGAACTTCTTGAGGACGCCGCTTTCTGGTTACCGCTTGATAACAGATTGCAGGCAGTAAAAGTAATATAAGACCAAGGGCTGCAAGCACGAGTGATGTCAGAGTTCCATTTTCACATTCACTGGCGCAAAAATTGATTGAGTGAAGTCGATTTACTCGAGAAGGTCGGGTCTCTCGCAGAGGACACTCGGGATCCTTCTTGTTTGGATCTTTGATAAGGAAAATGGTTGCACGACCACAGCGCCGAAATCGTTGCTGAATCGGGTGATGCTGAGATCGAATGATTGGATTTTCCCACGGACACCATTGTAGGCAACATATTGCGCCAGCAAGAGCAGAACCAGGACATGGTCTTTGCTCCTGAAAACGACCACGACACCCTGGTCGAGTTCCGTAAGTATTTGAAGAACAATGACAAGTTCTCCTCCTCACTTGACGTGGTCGGATATCAGAGCGACCGGGCGGACACAGCCATGGACTTGTAGGGCTATCACACTCCGTCCATGCTTGCCAAGGGCACCAGGAAGGTCCTTGTAACAATGAAAATGTGTCATGGATGCAAGCAAAAAGAAAGATAAGTAGGAAGTACGTCGGCATCATCATCGGAGGCTGCTGAGACAAGAGAGCAGAAAGTTACGATAACTCATAGAAATGGAGAAGTATCTTGATGTGACTCACGTTGGGAGACATGCACGGAATCAGATTACCACCGATGATTTCGATAGAGTAGAAGTTATGTAAATGTCACATTTGCATTTCATCTGTCAAAGGAGATGTTAAATGATATTCCAGGAGCAGATACTTACATAAGAAACCTTTCATAATATTCTACAAAATAATTACTCCAGCAACTTATGATGACACTTATTGAGCTAAAAGTGAAGATATATAAATTACGGTGACATCGGAGGACGGCAACTTACCGTCTCTTACGATGATTATTAACTAATTTAACACATTTTTTAAAAATAATTCTTGTGTTGTATTTCGAAAATTCAGTTGAAAACCAGTGAAACTAAGCCTGTCAAGCTGAGTATCCATCCGTTTTTATGACATACGTTGGACTTCTAGATTTAGAATATGTAAAGACAACTCGATTAGCCTTGCGCAACAAATACACTCTTTAGCAAAATCAATGTTATATGCGGAATTATCACTTGTGAAATTTAATTTTCCTTTCTTTTCCTGTCTTCTAATGTAATATTATGTCTGTTTTTTGATGCGTTGAAGTGAAAAGAACATTTTGCGATAACAAATGTACATATTTTTAAAATGTTTTAAGTCAATAGGTAATCAGAATTGAGTGATACCTCCACGAGCTGCGATCACTGCTGAGATGCGATCATTCATGCTCTTTATCAATGAGTCAACAATAGATTGTGGCATCAATTGCTATGCTGCCAGGAGCCAATGTTTCATCTCTTTTATTGTTTTTACGGGAGTGGAACGACAATTGATTTTCCCACCGAGGAAATCCCACACATGCTCTATGGGATTCAAGTCAGGGCTGCCGGAAGGCCAGGGCAGTGATCGTATTGCACGCTGTTTCTTGAAGAATTTTACTGCACTCGTTGTGTGACCTGATGCACTATCATCCTAAAAGATGAAATTACGCAAACGTCGATGTACAGTCCACATTGAAGCCTTTTGGTTCCACAGACACACAAGCTCTCTTGCAGACGATAATCTGCGAATTCCAGCCAGTCTGATTAGACGTCGGTTGCTTCAAGATGTGATTCTTTTCCGTCCTGAATTTTGACATTTCTTTATACCAAATTCTCTTTGCCAACGCCAGAGTCTGTCTTGGCGCACACTTCTTCGATTTTTAAGCTGCTTTTCACTTTTAACCAACTGCACATCCCCTAAGAAAATCACTGTCTTTAGTCTGTCGATTCACCATGACCATAAACTCTTAAGGTTAGTTTATACTTCCACTCTGCAGACTCTACAGAGCTTGGAAACTATGACAGCCAAATCTCGTTTAACTCGGCAGAATGTAGGTCACAGATGAAATAGTTAAACGATATTTTAGCAATCTCTGCAGAGTAAAAATACCGTTATCGATCGCACGCTGCAGACATCGTTAGCGTGTTGAACAGCGTTGAACTTCTACCGACAACCTCTGCAGAGAAAGCGCAGTCATTTCATGAGTTGAGATGAGAGAGTCCAGTGACCCAAGTGAGGAACTTATCTGCGCCGTCCAAAGGCATGAACATTTGTGGAATTTGAAAAGTCAAGATTACCGAGACACCATCAAAAAATGGAACTCATGGATTACAATATCGAAGGAATTAAATATGAGCCCCGAAGAGTGTAAGAAAAAATGGAGCGGGCTACGCGATACTCGTCGTCAGATAAAGAAAAAAAAGGAAACTGAGACGAGGTCAGGAAGCGGATCTTCGAAACCGATTCGATGGGCTTATTATGAGCTCATGTCCTTCTTGGATAACTATAGCGAGCGAATAAAAACTGTGAATCGGCATCACAAGATAGTGTAGACCTAGGTTTTCCCGAGCAATCTGAAACAAAAGACTTTCCAGCTTCAGTTTCCACGCCACTTTCAGTGTCACCGGAAACTGCTAAAACTGTTACAGTGGGGAGGCGCAAATCAACTGCCGCATCGGTTGATGAAGCAATTCTCAAATTCTTGCAATCTCGAGATGAGGATAGAGAAGCTGCTGACGACGAAGACTTGATTTATGGTGAGTGATGCACAGAATAAATATATCAATTATAACGTATAAATCGAAAAAACGCGCTGATCGAATTTAAAGTTTTGATTTTTTGATATATTTTTTAATATTAGTGCTTCAATAACGTAAATTTTTATTTGCGCTTTATGTTAAATGAGGTAAAATTGTCATCTGACAGAATTTGATGTCTATATTGTCTGACATCATAACTTTGACTTCTTTTCATTTCAGCTAAAAGTGTCGCCGCATCATTGAAACGATTCACTCCTGTATTGAAAGCAAAAGTCAAGATGAATATTCAACGTTTGCTTTTTGAAGCTGAACAGTCATCTGCTTTGGAGAGACCGGTATTTACTGAGTTGCAGAATATGAACACTTCGATGAGTGATACAGGAGAATCTTCTTATTTTAATATTGCTAAAGTGTATGAGAATATCAGTAACAACTGATTTATGTCGTTGAATAGAAATATGATATGGTATTGACTTTTATTGATAATCGACAAAGTTGCATTCATGGGACCTCAAAGATATTTTGGCCTAGTTCTTCAAAAAAGTTAATAACAATAATCCATGTATTTATGGGTCTACAGGTATGACGTTATCCTGCCAAGACGCTTTCCCTGCATTTGTGAGAAAGAAGTTTTTGAAATTATTCCGATTGTTGGATGCCAACTTGGAGTGATTGTTGGAAGAAATTTTACTAATTGAGCCAAATGCAGCATTTTCAACTTCTGTTCGACATTCCCCAGGTATGATATTACCGTCATCTCCATCCCGGTCAATGAAATTCGGTGGTACATACTGTCGTTCACTTGTCTCTTTAAAGTCTGTTGATTTCAAGTAATTATGTAAGCAGGTCGTAGCTTTCACGATCTCATCTACAGCAGTGTACGCTTCAATGGGACGACGCAAAATTCTCCACCTCGCCGAGAGAATCCCAAAAACGTTCTCCACTGTTCTTCTAGCGCGCGAGAGGCGATAGTTGAATATTCGTTTTTCGCGATCTAGTTGTCTTCTTGGATGCGGTCGCATAATGTTGGGTTTCAAAGGAAATCCTTCATCGCCAATAAAGACAAAAGGGGATTTCATACTGGTCTCAGGAAGAAAATTTTCATCTGGAGCACAAATCGTCATATCACTGATGGTCTTACCGAAAGTTGATTCCATGAAAACAGTACTGTCACTGCAGTGTCCATATGCACCAATATCCACGTATGTAAACAGGTACTTTGCATCGACCGCAGCCATCAAAATGATTGAATAATGCTTCTTGTAGTTGTAAAATAGAGATGCACAATTGGGTGGGGCGATAATTTCTACGTGTTTACCATCGATTGATCCCATACAATTAGGGAAATTCCATATTTTCCAAAAATCTTCAGCAATTTCCATGAATTTTTCTTTTGTTGGAGGCGCGAGAAAATCTGGGTGTAAAGTTTCCCATATCACTGCACACGTCTCTTTAACAATTCTGGAAACAGATGATTTGCTGATTCTGTAATTTATGGCCATACTTGCCTGAGAATCGCCGCTGGCTAAAATCCGTATAGTCAAGCAAAGTCGCTCAGCAGCTCCAATTGGTTGTGCATGAGTTCTTTCATGGGTAATGAGAGGGCTCACACGATTCAGTAAATCTTGAAACCTGGATTTTGACATACGGAAATAGTTGAAGAACATGTGTTTATCATCAATCAGATCAGGAATCAACATTTTATATTGTCCACGGTGTATTCGCTGACTCAAAAATTGTCTCATATATACTGAGCGTATACGCTTTCTGCTTCTCAGATAAAGCCTTAAGGTGAAAAGAACCTCAATATCGTCGTCACGTCGTGCCTCCGTATGATATTCGTATACAGTCTACAGACATCGGTAGAAGTTTAAACACCCTAACCGAGTCTGATCGATAATTCTCTACAGAGCCTACAGAGTACTCTGCGAGCTCTGTAGATAAAACCTCTGCAGAGTTTTCATAAATATGTATTTAACTCTACAGAGCTACAGAGGTAAGTATAAACCAACCTTTATCATTTGATAAATGAACAAGCAATAATTAGCGATAACTGTGGTACTGTATTTATACGCTATGGATGACTAGCTAAGGCTCACATCTATGTACACAGCGAATGCATATACATTAGATTGTTATGAGCTGAATTTGAATGAAAATCATGCCTATGAAACCAACTTATTAGCAAATGAATGGGGCAGTGTAACATTAGCAATGATTACGTATCCAATAACGCGCATAATTGTCCTGTGGATGAGTCCAAATACTTTTCTGAAAGTATTTGCTCTTGTCTATACACTGATATGTGTTTCATTTTTCTAACCTATGATTTTGATACCAAAACTTTCAATTAAAGAAAAGTAATTGTGTTTGACATTTTTTATGTGGTAGACAATCGTTCAAAGATGCAGCCAATAATCATAGTGAATCCCCAAGAGGAGATCAATACCTTTCAGATGATGTATGATACTTTTGTAATCAAATGAACTGAGTGGCTGCAGAAACTGAGATATTTCAACAGTTGTAGTGATGTAACATTAATTTTGCTAAAGAGTGTACATTCGATGATAAAGTCCTAAACGCATCAAAAAGTTAAAATTAACAAATGTTAAATGAAATCTATGTACCTATCTAAATCAAATTAAGACACGACACGGTCAAAAAAATTCGAAGGATCCAGGAAACGGAAGACGCCAAAGTTAAACAATTACCCTAGTGGAGAATCCTGTAAAAAATTAGGTAATTAAAAGTCATGAACGAATGAATATAAATTAATACTGACAACATAGAGTAACCTACTCTAGTATAGAGCAGGTACTGAAATACGTATAAAGGCAAGTCTACTCAACTGAAGACGATAAGGGAAATAAATTAATACTTATAAACGATTTAATTTTTTATCAAATAAGAACTGTAATAAGAGTTCGTCATGGACCTGACGAGAAGCTAACTAAAAATAACAAAAGGTGAAAATTAGAAATCTAAAAAACCCAAAATTAAGTTTGCTATGTATGGAGTCATCAGGGAGGAACCATGTGGCTGCATGAAGCAAGGTTTCGGCCCCTAACCTCCAACCTATACCACATGGCGGGACCAGGTCAACCATATCGAATGTACGATGTGGAAGGTCTCTCCAAGCCTGATGAAACATAGCAGAACCTAACCAAAAATAAAAATTTTTATAATATATTAGGACAGAAGGACGCACTTAAAACCAGAAGAGGTTATCTTAGCCCAACATGCCAATGATGGATGGCATCTGGCGGGGAGAAAAACAACCAAACTTAAAAACGAGGAACCTATTCTTGGAGAAGGACTTAATGCAAGAATTAACCAGCAAATTATTCTTATAACCCCGTCCTTTAAAGATATCAAAAATGCCCTTAGCTCTTGATATGAAGGCGGAAGCATCAGATGAAAACCTGGCGAATCTGATGAGTTGGGCAGCAAAGATGTTTAAGCCAGTGTTCAAAGGCATGTTACTCTCGGGGAAAGTATACAGCACCACTGGGAAGCTGAACTCATCAACCTCTGTGAAGTATTGGCCACCATCTTCGATCCTGATTTTTACATCCAAATAATTAACACATTTGTTGTTGCCCCCGCTTCTGCTAGCCAAGAGATCTACCGGGTAGATGTCAGGAAGGATCTTATCAAAATGTTTGAAGTTAAACACACAAATGTCATCGACATACCTAGTGGTACGAGAGAGAAGTTTGGCTAAGCCAAATCTCTTACTCGCTAGGAGTCCCCTCACAAAATTAAACTCCCTGTAAGCCAAAAACAGGTCAGCTAAGAGCGAGCTGGAATTCCCACCCATAGGTATGCCTCGAATTTGCTTGAAGACAAGTCCCCCGAAAGTGACAAAAGTGTTATCCAGGATAAAACTTATTGCATTAAGGAATTGGGTTTTGGACCAGCAGTGATACCCTCTGTATTTTTTATTCGAGAAGAAGGTTCTATAATAGCCAATGCAAATAAAGCTCTTGGAACTGCTAAAAATTAACTCACATAAGTCTTTCAAGGACTCCATAACCTGGTCTAAATTAAGATTCGTATAGAGTGTGGAGAAATCATATACTTGTAAGGAGTGGCAATTCAAACCCGACATCCTGTCAAGGAATTCCCCAGAAGAGTTAATGCTCCAGAAGGCGTTCACACCTGAATTATGCTTGATGGAAAGGCAATAACTACTAAACTTGTCCCGGACCAATTGCAAACCTTTGTTCACAAGTATGGCCAAATCTTTGGAAGTGCTGTTCCTGGCACCAGCTATGAACCTACTTTTATATGGATTTTTGTGCAATTTAGGTATCCAGAAAAGTTTAGGTAAAACCATAAACTTATCTTTAACCGTTATGCCAAAGGAATCCTTGAGGGCGGTGCAATGTTCGGCAATTATGTCATTAATGGAAGAAATTACTGGTGCGTAAGTCTGATTACCAACAGCATTGAAACTTCTAAGGTCAAAGCCTAGTTCGTTCAAGAGGATAATGAGGTAATACTTCCTACACAATGACAAAATTGTTGGCGGCCTTATCCGCCGGAGTAGTGACGTAATTCTTCTGAAAGTTTGAGATGAAGTTTTTACACTCCTTAGATCTTAGTACCTCGTGCGAATGCAAAGATGGAAAGCTAGAACTGAGGAAGGAAATGCGATTTTTAATTATCTTAAGGACAGCCTCCGACCAATTCTGGCAGTCAGAATTCTTAAGGGCGTATTTTCTGCAGGACTTTTCAATAAATGCAACCAATGCATTTTTAACACTGACCCTAACAAAATCCCAAGACTTGTGAATAGGCTCTCTATAATTGGTGCCTTTAGCCATCAAATCCCTAAGTTTAGGGTTGGATATAATACTCAAGTCACCAGTAACCACGTGTGAAGCGGGCTTGTAGCAGAAGATAGAATCAGAACAAAGACAAGGCTTGCTAATAAATTCTCTGATTTCATCAATAGAAGCATTCTTCAAGATCTGGTTGTAATTGAAGAGTTTCCGACCAATAGGGGTGGTGTATTTGAAGAAACCTGTAGTGGACATTTACTACGAATTGGATTAGGCAACATACTGTTAACATGCGAATCAGCGAAAATGGAAGAAACTTTTAAGAGATCTACTTCTTTGCACTCAAAAGGGATAATAATAACTTCCCTGTCGACCTTATCAACGGAATCTTCGACTTTTAAGAATCTCGAACAGAAGGATTCGACTAGATACGAGCAGGTACCCGGCTTGCTAAGAGTAAAAGCAAGAAGTTGTTTAAGTGTGGTACGACTAAGAGACTTCAAAGTGATGTAAAATTCGTAAAACATGTTGGAAAAACAAAGGCTATTAATTTTATCGTAGAGAGACTCCAAGCATTTAGTCAAGACATTTCTCTTATTACTGTGAATCCCATGCCCTCTAGGTCTTCTAAGGACCGGAGAAGAGAAGTACTGCTTATGTAAGGAACCTTTGGAGACACAACCAAAACCTTGAATTCTATCGTTCAAGCCAAGTGGGAAGATTGTACATAGTGTTTTAATCCAAAAATCCTCCTTCTTCAGAAGCTTCCTATCCCTAAGGTCAGAATTATCAGAGAAGTTGGAATCTATATGGTCTATAATTTGCAATTTAATGTTGCAAAAATTATGACCATCTTGCCTAAAGTGTTCATAAAGGAAAGTAGTGGGTTTTGAGGATGCATGGTTTAAAACAAGTCCATAAATGTCGATATCTTAAAAACGGTAGTTATACACGAAATTGGTAAAGCGTCATTTTACAATACGAGGTAAACTTTCTATGACGAGAGAGTGCAGCGATCGAGTCATTGAAAGTTTACGAGTATTGTAAAAAGCTTTGCCAATGAGTGCATGTAATTTTATTCTATGCATAGATATAAGAAATGATGGCCATTAGAAACTTCTATGGCCATGTAGAAATCTCTTGCTCACTGGATTTGTCAATCCGAACTTGTGATATTTGAAATTTGATTCAAGAATCATAACAAAGGCTGCTACTCAAACAAACAGGCAGAGAGCGCTAAAACAGGTTATCATGAAGCGATCAGCCAGCGAAATTATTGAAAACTTAACTCCACGTGCAAGTGCTAAGCGCTACAATAATGCGTGGGATTCTTTCATCAGATTTTCTGAGAAAGAAGATAAACCAACGGAAAGTGACTTCATCGAATACTTCGACTACTTACAGCGTGAGAAAAAATATGCTCCAACCAGTTTGTGGACATTTTATTCAATGATTAACAACAAATTTCAAGGTTTATATGGAGAAAAGCTCCAGAAGTTTCCACGTTTAACATTATTGCTGAAATCGTTTGAAGCAGGTCATCAAAGAAAAACATCAAAATTCTTTACAAAAGAAGAAATTGATACTTATTTAACTGACGCATTAGATGAAAAAGAAAATATACATAGGAAAGCTTCCCTCGTTGTTGGATTTTACCGTGGATTACGATGCGCAGACCTTGTTAATATAAATTGTGATGACTGCGAGTTTAGTGAGACCACTGGAATGTGGATCACACATAAAGTCAGCAAACAAAGGGGAGAGGAAATACGCAACAAATTCAATATTCCTCTCGAGTATTGCAAATATCTGGAGGCATATGATAATGAGCTGAGTAGATTTAATGTGGGAAGTGGAAGGATGTTTAAAACATATCGTGAGAGAAAGGATGATACATGGCACTATACGAAGCAGCCGATGGGGATACAAACACTGCGAAAAATCAGCTGCCATGTAGCGGGATTTCTTCAACTACCGGAACCCGAAAGGTATACCGGACATTGCAGCGAATAAGCTCGCAGATAACGTTTCCTCAGCTGCTATGAAGCAGCATTCCAATTGGACATCGGAGAACACGGCAAGAAAGTATCTTGAAAACACTGACGCTTCCAAGTTAGAAATGTCCAAAAGAATGGCAGGTGGATCTGGTAGTGGCACCGAGAATATCTCTTCCAAGAACATTTATTTTGAAAACTGTAGCCATGTTATTGTTAACCTTTGAACTGTTTTCTTGTCAAAGTAACAAGAATAAGAGATGAATATATATGTTTGCATTATTTAAAGTATTTTTCTATGACTAAAAGGGTGTTTAACAAGACTACACTATTTTTCTAAATGGGTACAACGGGATTAAATTAAGACTACTAAAATAATAACAAAATCACAACGACACAAATCGTATAACTTGTTTTTTCTCCGTGAACTGTATAAAGTGGTCTCCTTGAACTGTAAAGTTGTCCATGACCTGTTAAGTGCTACTTTCAGCAACACTCTATGAATAGTAAAATGGGGATGTCTAGAATAAATGATGTATTTAATACATATGACAGGCTGATCATTGAAGCATTCAGTGCTGTACATTTACGCTACTATATTCATATAAGGAATCCAGAAATATAAAGGGTAGAAAAATGGCATCATAGACGTAAAAGATATCCATAAAGAAAACAGGCAATTATTCCTACACGATTACCTAAAAAGTAAATCTAAAAGTAATTCCGTCTACAAAAAAATTCAGAATAGGTGTAATTTGCCTACCTACTATTCATTGACCTACCTATGATCTGGGGATGGAAGGATACCCTAGGCTAGCGAACTTTTCAATTAAATCGTTGATGCTGATGCCATTATCAAGAACTCTTTTCATCTGCGTCTACCCAGTGATCCTCCCACCGTTCCGCTCTGTCGGACTTCACCACGCCGCCATTCGTTTTTCCCAAAATATGATAACCATTAAATGTCCTCATCTGACAGACCAAGAGCAATGCAGACTTACGTGCAAGCCTACTTTGTTGAGTGTATTACGTAGCCTATAGGATATCAAACGATATTTGAAGGCATTATCTTATAGCAAAATCCGGCCATGCTATAGAAATCCATGTAAAAGTCCACGGAAATATCCGACTCCATTCATTTCCATTCGTGCCACGTCATTTAGCGCATGAAGATGGCGTGAATGATTTCCATTGATTGATTTTACCACTACATCAATGGTGTAAAATTATTGTTTTCAAACTTACTACTCAGATTCTAATGACAGACATGGACAGCAAGAAAATTTTGAATTTCGACATTCTTCTTGACATATGGATGCATACATTAAAAAAACACAAATGGTTCAATGGTCCGCCTAATTCTGATGGCATTCAAAGTTTGTCAACTCAAAATTATGCCTTTATTTGCGACTTCCTCTCTGAAGAAGAATGAGTGAACTTATAGCAGCATCAAGAATCAAACACATGGCCTTTGGGGTTGCTAAATGAATGAAGAAAATTCTGATTTCACGTGTGGAAGACAGTTGAAGAAAATTCTAAGCAATTTAATCAGTACACAAGACAGATATCATCAAGTTGCTGTTGCAGGTCATACCAGTGATGGAGCATTACATATCACCAAACAAATTCCGTACAGGGTAGCAACTGTCCCAAGTCACCTCCAGATGGGTTGGGACAATAATCGAAGTTTCATACAGATATTTACAATAACACTTCTTACTTCACGGTTGTACTTTCTAGTGCCGTAATGCGCTTAAAATTCCCATAAAAGCAAGTAAAACTAAAAAATGACTGTCCCAATTCATCCCACACTGAGTGAAAACTAATGGAAGCTAATATTATTTAAAGGTGTAGTTCGGTCAATTTCAGAATCGAATATTTATTCCTGAATATTGAAGTATTCAATCACTACGACGATTTCCTATCACTGTCACACTCATCTGTTTGCTAGTTTGCCTGCAAATTCATGATGACGTCACAGCTGCCGATTCCTGCTTACTGAGAAGCAGAGCGCCGTGTACTAGACAGGAGGTTCGCTGTGTTTGGCTGATAGAGGAACCCTGTAGTATGCAAGCAAGCAAATCTCTGAATGAACCTAAGATAACTAGATTATTCTTGAATGAGATGGGATGTATCCGACAAAACGAAACACATGTGGCTGATCACGATTCAACACACTCACGCCTACGACAGGCAAAATACGACAAATACCGGTAATTGTTCGCTGTATATTTGCTGTCAGATTCTGAAATGTACATTTGCTGTATCAGAAATATAGGATGACAACAAGAAATATGCCGCTAATGCAAATCAACACGAAAAGTAATTATCTGGAACATCAAACGTTAGACGAACTAGAGCACCTTGACTCTCTTCAGTTTCTGAAGAGTCATGCAACACATGGTAACTATCGAAATATGTATCTATTTCATCTGAAGTTCGTCTCGAAAATTAGTTGATAGCACCATCTCAAATTTTTGCCCCGACTTTCATTCAGTTTTTGTTGAACATGTAGGCCTACGTCTTTTACAAGAGAAAATTTTAGAGAACTTGCGTCCCATTTTCAAGCATGGTTCAGCCTCCATACTCAAGTGGAGTAAAGGCTGTCAAAATTTTGCAATATTTCTTCAACATCACAGTTTGTATATCTTAGATCGGTGCTTCTATTCTTCCCAACCCCCACATTTCTCTTGTTGACACCAGGAAATGTTGCATCGTCAGCGATCTTCTCTTGCCCCTACTTGTTCTCACTAACGTCGCATGGCGTTGAGTGTGTAAAACTCCTCTTATCTGACTTGTAGAACATTTACAGCCTCAGAATTAGACAATTGCTCGTCATTTGTCTGTAGACAACAATCACACGAAGTTCATGATCACAGCTGTACCTTGTATTTATTCTAAGTGAGTATCCAAGGGACCAATCCTTCATCCCAGGGTGCAAGTAAGACTTCTCAGTTGTGTTGTAGTGTCACTCAGACAGATAAAGTCTATTCTAAACCCAATGTGACTAACTTTGGCGAAATTTGATGATTTTGGAAAACCTGAAAAATGTGGGCGGGGGAAAGAATAGAAGTATCCTTAGATCTTTTATTTTGTCATTTTATTTGAGACGTTCAGAATATGCAACACTGTGCCTCGTCGGTTTAATATGAGGCCGTTCAATGCTACGTCTACACATACATTTTTTCTATCTTTCGGAATGTTGTAAAAGGCAAGTTTCTTAGGATCGTCCGTTCTGTTTGTGCACATGTATGCGCAGCATTGTGCCATTTTAGACATTTTGTAAGTGTTCAGGGACATAAACAAGTGACTTCTTGTTTGACTTTAAATCTCGCATTTCCTGCAATTCAATTCTCCATTTGGTCTGATCATCTTGCGCCTGGGTGATTCGTCACCTAGCATAGGGCCTACTAACAGTGGCGTATCAGATCACTGGCACGTGTAACGTCATCTCGTCCCCTAAAGATGATGATTACGACTAATTGAGGAATCAGAAGTGCGTCAAAGTTCGCTAGATTGACTCTTATGCAAAGAAGAAGCCATTGAGACAAGGTTGAAAACTTGACCGAACTACACCTTTAAATTCCCAGAATCACAACGGGTTCCGCTATTCTAAGTAACAAAGACTGTCAAATGTAATCAGTAAATCAGTTCATTAGTCAGCACAGATCATTTCATCAAATTCCACACTGTAAACCAAACTGTGCCCAATGTGACCGATTATGTGCCCGACGCATTTTCGTCACATCGGTCACATTTGGTCACACATGTGACTTCCATGTGACCGATGATGAATCATCATAAATCATGCACATACGGCGAGTACTTGATGAGAATAATTCAAATTGATTTTACGAATACTTTTCGGTATGTTTTGTTCAAGAATATCACTGGCAAGAAGATAATATCACATTGAACTTGGTTTGATTAAAAAATGTTTTCATGAGGATAATGATTGTGTAGTTTAAAAATGTGACACATTTTTCGTCACATATCGGTCATATTTGGTCACATATGTGACCGATGATGAATCACATCATGCATATGCGGCGAGTGCTCGATGAGAATAATTCAAATTGATTTTCCGAATACTTTGCGGTGTGTTTTGTTCAAGGACATCACTGGCAAGAAGATGTTATCATATTGAAAACTGTTTTAATCAGGATAATGATTGTGTGATTGAAAAATGTGACACATGTCTTCGTTTAATCTGCTTGATCTCGCCGGGAAGTTGTATCATCGTGTTGTAAGGGAAGTTGTATTATCTTGCCTAGACAGCGTGAAACAAATGAGCTTGTTTATTACATTGAGAATGACAAACTGGGAGAAATTACATAATGACGTCCTATTCCCCCCAAATAGAATCTTCAATCGCAATGTCATGAGAAGTGAGTCTATGCAAAATTGAATCAATGTATAGATAGATGGTTCAATCAAACAATTTTATCGGTAAAAACAGCAATAGATGCTGCCACAGCCATCGATTGCTTCATTGACGTATAGATAAGGTGTTTACTACAGACCGTTTCACATATCGTTGCACAGCACAAAAAATTCTTATATCTTTTGCATATTCTCGTCAAATTTAATCGCACGCTGATAATCGATCAATAAACTTATTTACTTGGTAAGCTGAGACACTTGGTTCTGGAAATATAGTGGTGTGGTTTGCCTAATTAAATGAAGTAATTAGTGATTGTCTGCTTTGTTACTTTCACAATGTTATTTCAGTATCAATATCATGTTGGCCCATGTGTCACTCATTCTCCTTTTCATCATTGATGAGCTGCTCCATTAATCGGACGCAACGCAAGTGTTAGCATTCCTACGGCGTGAAGGAAATGCTATTGCTTGCTGTGAACAGGTGCACAGAAGAGACAAGCCCTTGTCTGATCTCTGATCTGAGATTCGAATTTCTTCTGACCTCAAGTGAGGGAAGTGATGACTCATCACGCAATGGCTGACTATGGGAATAATACAAATTTGAAGTTTGTCAGTGAACGGATGGGCCGATTTTGATAAAACTTACATATTCTTGGAGCTGATAACACCAGCATTATTTTAAGCTCAAACTCGAAAGCACCAGCGTTAATACAACAGAAGTTGTTAAGTTGTGTGCAGGTGACCGTTGTTGAACATTGTTAACGCGAAAGTGGCGTAAAATTAGGTAGAAGTGTAAATTGAATTAAATTGCACAAATTGATGTCCGAATTCGAAAAACA
This sequence comes from Prostheceraeus crozeri, assembly GCA_907163375.1. Lineage (NCBI taxonomy): Eukaryota > Metazoa > Platyhelminthes > Polycladida > Euryleptidae > Prostheceraeus > Prostheceraeus crozeri. The sequence continues at coordinate 214,150 of CAJQUW010015045.1, forward strand.
ATATATCATCTGAAAGCTTAACACGAGCCTGATTCAATGGTGATGATCTCAATTTTCTGTATTGCATAGTCTGTAGGCATAGAAATAAACTGTTTATCTGAAGTTCGCTAGAATGGAAATTGACTCAAGGTCGCGGCACATCCGAGGGAACTAAGTTGGGGCATGAAGAACCAATTAAAAGCTTCGATTTACTCATGTGACTGATTCTAACCCAATTATACAGACGTTGGCAGGTGCATCTAAGTGAAAATGCGCGCGATTTATGTGCCGTTATTGTGCATTACATGAAGCTTAATTTCCATTCAAGAGGTTTTATTGTTGTCAATTTCTATGTCTGTAGGTGTCGGTGAACGAATTGACCAAACATTCATACTTTTAAGTCTGCTGGTCACAGTTGACCAGACATAAGCTAAACGCGTTGCCAAATTTAAGTGCTTGACATAACCTTTCACATGGTACGAAGGTTATTGAAATTGAACATCTTCATCAATGAGAAAATCTTGAGAGATTTTTTTAGCAACATTTTTTTGGTAAAACTTATTAGCATTGTATCTTTTTGTACATACAGCCAATCCTAAAAACCGTGTATCATGATGAAGCTGACTGATAGTTCATGCTGTCTGCTAACTTTCATAAAAAAATTCTGTCGTCTTCATGTTGAAACTCTGCATCAAAGAAAACGCTCAATTTTTTTTCATAAGGCCTACTGACCACACATGAAAACGAAATATATGTCAAAACAATCTATGGAACATAAGGTTTCATATGGTACGGTATATCGTTTATCAAAATTGATCCAGGACTTCAACACGAAAATTTCATTTGAAAATGGTCTAGCTTTTTTGTGCAATTACTTTTGAAACGGTCTGTACATCAGCTTATCTATTTGTTTTTGAACATCTGGTGGCGGTTGCCGTTGAGCAACACACTGATTAAGACATTCTGAATTAAGCATTGATGGTTAATTCAAAAGTAAATGGAAAGTAGAATATGTATCTAATGATTTGCAAATATTTGTTGTTCTTTACATAAGTTCCTCAATTGAAAGTATGGTCTTTTCTTCCAACCAGGAAGTGGAATCATATAAACCATAATTTATACCTCAATTTAATTTAGAGGCAGTACTTCTACTCTCCAAAATACTCTAGTCTACTCTAGTTTTAATTATCACAATAATTGGAAGAAGCGATAATCATGAGCGGTCGGGCAGATATTAGTAGTAGTATATAGTGTGACATCCGGCGCGACGCTTCGCTTCGCTTGCGCCGGATGTCACATTTTTGCGGGTTTTTTTTCAAAAATTTTCAAAAAATCAAAATTTCAAAAATTTAGGTAGATTTCAAATTTCACGTGGGCGAAGGCCGAAAATTTAGGTAGTGACAAATTTTCAAAAATTTAGGCGGTCTCAAAATATCACGTAATCGAAAATTTAGGCGGTCTCAAAATATCACGTAATCGAAAATTTAGGCGGTCTTAAAATATCACGTAATCGAAAATTTAAGTTGTCTCAAAATATCACGTAGCCGAAGGTCGAAAATTTAGGCAGATGAAAATTTCGGTAGCCCAAAAAATATCACGTAGACTTAATATACCAGAAGATTGTATTCAAAATATTTCTTTAAAAATGGAAACCTCAACGGGGACGAAAATGGATGAAGCCTCAGAAATGGAAGGAACTTCGACGGGGACGAAAATGGAAGGAATAAAAGTGGAAGAAACCGCAAGAATATATCCTTCGTTATCATATGAAATGAATAAAGAAAAACATAAAGATAGAGTTAGGTATATGAAAGATAAGGAATCTCAATTATTATTAAGATTAGAGCATTATAAAAAATTAAGAAAGAGATGGTCTAATGTTAAGAATGCAACACAAGGAATTGGCATATTCTTAACAATAAGTTTAGGTGCTTTAACAATTGTTAATCTTCAGGTGTTTTAGTAATTCCAATAGTTGCTACAGCTTTAACAGGTACGGGTGTTTTTGCAACTTCACTTGTTACAATGTTAGATAAATCTTTAATAACTAAGAAACGAAAATCATTAAAAACTAAGCATTTACATATTAAAGAAGTCTATGACAAATTGCATCACTACTTTCAAAGAGTATGTGATGATAATGTTATTACGTTAGATGAGATTGAAAAATTTGATCAAATAGCTAATGAAGTAAATCAAATATCATTTCATTTAAAGACCGAAAAAGTTGATGATAAGAATAAACAGGATGGTAAAACTTTTAGTGATGGTAAAATTTCTAATGAAGAAAATGATAAAATTTTTTTAGAAGAGCTAAAAACTTTAAGCGAAAATTTAAGCAAAACTCTATTAAACAAAACTTAAAACGAGAAAACTGTCTGACGAAAAGATGTCAGACAACAAAGCAATAAAAAAATAATTTGTTCAGTAAAATGTTTTTGTTGTATTCCAATGTTACCACAAAATTCAAATATTATATTTTAAAAATGTATAAAATTAAAGCTGATAATCAAAAAAGAATTAAACAATTAGACGAGTTAATAAAACACAAAAATATTATGAAAGAAAATCATCTTCAACATATTCAATCTGATATGTTTGATAAAATGCAGCAAACCGAGCAAGTAAAAACTGATTTTGAAAAAACTATGGAACCATTTAAAACTCTTGAAAAAGAATTTAATGAAAAACAAATTAATATAATTGATCCAGAACACAAAACTATATTAGATGACTATGGATTACTAGAATCAAACATTAATAAGAAATTACCAAAATCTATGCAATTTGAACATTCTATTTCATTTATAGATGGAAAAACAATACCTAGATTTTATCTCGGACAAAAAGAAATATTTCCACAACCTTTTCGAGGTTTAATTTTTTCACCAGATAAATCTCCTTTTAGTTTAGATAGAAATTTTGTTGATCTTTTAAGAGGAGCAGATTTAAAAAATTATGCTGTAAAAGATCTCATAAAATATAAAGCTATGTTAGATAGAGTTGGTATAGTAAAAACTCTTAACCGTTATGAACAATTACACAATTTAATATCAAGAGGAGTAAAAGTAGGAAAAGGTTTTAAAACAGAAACAACTGTATTTTTACCAGATGATCCACAAGAATTACTAAATAAATTAAATATTTTAATATCTGCAATAAAAGAAGGACATAATTCTAGTTTCAATGAAATTCATGCTATATTGAAAAGACTGTTAGAAAAGAAGATTCTAAATGAAGAGGATTATAAAAGTATAGCTGAAATATGTTGTTGTTTTTAATTTTTTTATAAAAAAATATTTATTCAAAATTTTAACTAAAAAATGTGTTCAACAGATTTAGACAAAATTAATTATCATTTAGAAAATCTAACAGAGATTTTGAGTTCATCAAAATTTAGTACGACGTTAAAAATTATAACAACTACTTCATCACACACTTGTAATTTAGAACCCATTCTGCATTTGGAACAAAATAAAAATTATCAAATTGCATTGACTAGTTTCTCCACATTTAACACTATTCAAAACGTTATCAAAGATGTGAATGACCAATTTAGATATTCAACTGATAAAGGTAAAATATGGAAAATACTAACTTTTCTTCCTGGTTCTTACGAAGTTGAATCAATATCAAATGAAATTAAGAGACATTTAGGTACACCATTTAAAGATAAGAAACAATTACATTTTGCAGTTGAACCGGCAGTTAATAAATTTTCTCTTACTTTAGACGAAAATCATCAAGTTGATTTTAATCATGATAGATCATTGTCAAAGCTATTAGGATTTAATAAACAAACCTATAGTCAAGGTTATCATTTAGGTGAGAAGATTCCAAAAATAACTAAAATAAATTCAATTGTTGTACATTGTGACATTATTAAAGGAGGATATATAAATGGTAAATTGTCAAATTTAATATTCAGTTTTCCAGCTTTTACTGTACCCATTGGTTATAGATTAAATGTATTTCCACAAACATTAATATATATTCCTATTACAAGAAAAACTATTAACAACATTAACATTAGAATCACTGATGAGAAAGGACAAGAAATAAATTTTGGAGGTGAAGAGATTATGATAGATTTCTTGGTTCGGGAGGTATAAACTCCCACGCGAAGCTAGAGAAGTTTAATTTTCTTCTTCTTCTTTAAAAATACAAATAAAATTTTTTTATAAAAAATGAGTGAACTACCCCCATTAAATAAAAAAAAACTTAAATTTAATCATCATCCAAATTTATCTAATAAAGTTTTGTCAGTTATTTGTGGAAGATCGGGTTGTGGAAAAACGTATCTATTATTTAAAATTTTAACGACTCCAAATTTTTTGGATTATAACAATCTTATAATTTATACAACAACAGCAGAACAACCCGTCTATCAATTTTTAAAATATGGATTTGAAAATAATCTTAAAAAAACAGCAATTGCTTCATTATTCAAAGAATATAAAAATTATGAATATGAAGAAGAAATAAGTTCGTGGTGTGAAGAAGCAGCAAGAAATAATCAGTTAGTAGAATCCAATAAAAATAAGCATATAAAGATACAATTAGTGGATGATAGTGGTAATATGCAAGATCCCAGTAAACTAGATAAAACAATGAAACATTGTGTTGTGTTTGATGATTGTGTTAATGATAGAAATCAGTCAGTTCAGAGAAATTATTTCACAAGAGGTAGACATAATAACTGTAGTGTTTTTTATTTAACACAAAGTATGTATTCATTAGACGGAAGTGTTATTAGAAAGAATGCAAATATATTTATACTATTTGAAATAAATGCAAAAAACTTAAGTGATTTGTTAAGAGATTTATGTGTAAGAAATAAAGATGAATTTAAACAATCGTGTAACAATGCTTGGTCAAAAGATTATGGATTCATTACAATTAATATTGATAAAAAAATTCATGATAAAGTTATCGAACAATTGTTCTCTGACTAAGCTTCGCCCCGACTGAAAGTCGATAGAAAATATTTTCGCGGAGTGATCGAATAATTTTTTCTTATAATTTTTTTGTTAATAAAAATAAAAAAAATATGTTGAATGCTTACAAGATAGAACATGTACCAGTTTTAAAAGATTATCGACATCCTACAAATCCTGTAAATTCGAAGAAAGAAGTTAGATTTTATTATCATCATAAATACGTAGCGTTCGTTACAGATTATAAAACAAAACATGGTATTAAACCGTGTGTTAAAAAAGGACTTTCCACTTTGTTTAAGAAGTTTCCGAGTATTTTTGGCATACAATAATTTATGGTGGTTGCTTAAGAAAGAAAATTTAACAACACATGAATTAGTAACATCACATCAATTACATATTCCTGTGTATATGTAAAAATACATTTTTTCTTTTAAAAAATATGAATCGTGAAATGTCTCTCGGACAAACGTCTAGGATTGATGAATTAATCAAGAAACCAATTGCTGAGTTTGATGCACAAATTAAACATAGTAAACGTATTAAAAAACAGAAACGTACTAGGCGTAATATTAGACGTAATATTAAAAAACAGAAAAGTGGAACAAAAGAAATATTAGAAACTCCAATTACTGATATCTTTTTTGATGATAGAATTAAGGATGAACTTGGTGATGATTTATGTAATTTATTTAATCCAAATGAAATTAAATATGAAAATGTATCTTTTATTAATGTAGTAAATGATATGCGGAAACTTTTAGCAAATGGTAAAATTATTAATTTACTTGGAAAAGTTGTTAAAGATCAGGAAAATATAATTCAAAATTTTTACTTAACCTTCTATAATAAAAATTCATTTGAAACATGGTTTTCTAATCTGGAAGAGAAATCCGATGCTAACGAATGGATTTTTACAGGTAATATTAAATATGAAGATTTTGGAATGAAGCTAGTACAAAGATCACATAGAGGTGCAGGTATTAATATGAAATATAGAATCAAAGAATATTTCGGTGAATATTGTTATATTCCTTCTGAAGATTTTTGTTTTATTAAATGTTATAATGTTTTACCAGGTTTTAATGAAGAACAAGGAGAAATGATGAAAGAAATGTTTAATAATTTTTTATATAAAGAGAAAGCCACATCTAGAACAGGAGTAATGTCAAACTGCAAATTTTCTCAATTCAATGAATATTTTGGAGAATGTGTTCAATATTATAGTCCTGCCAATCGTCATTTAAATCCTAGAGGAATTGAAACGTTTCATAATTATGTTTATTACAATTATTTTCACGAAGCTTCAACAATTGGACACTATTGTTTAATTAATAAATCTCATAAATTAAAAGCTATTAGAGAAATTGAAAATAATTTCAAACCCATATATAAAACAGTTACTGATGAAAATCTAACAACGCGTCCATATAAAATCATAACAAAGAAAAAAATTGACTATAGTTCAACATATATTTGGGATCTCGAAACTTTTCCTGATCCTAACTGTTCAACAGCTCATCCTATTCCTTATGCTGTTGGAGCTATTAATTTTAATAAATTTATATGTTGCTTACCGAAACAAAGATTGAAAGAATTAGAAACACGTTTGTTGAGTGATATGATTAAAATTAAACGATCAAAAGATGAAGATGAAATTAAAAAACTTAAAAAACAAATTAATGAGTATAATAATTTAACTGAATTAGAATTTCATAAACTTCAAAATTGTGTGAAAATATTTACGAGAACTGAGGATGATGAATGTCCAATCGGGGGAAACCCAGAGGACGCATGTCCGATCCACCAATTTTTTAAAACTCTTGGAAAATTTAATTATTCGAAAGTAACTTTAATAGCCCACAATTCATCAGGTTTTGATTCCTATTTTCCGATAAAAGCTAATTTTAAATTATCTAAACCGCCTCTTAAAACTTCAAGAGGAATATTAACTGCTTCATTACAAAATCCTTATACAACTGAATGTGTTAGTAGATATATTCAAAAATCTTTTAGATTTAAAAACAATATGAAAAAAATTCACCTTCAGGTAAATTATCACTTCAAACTATTACAGTCTCTTGCAAAAGTTTAAGAACACTTATCTTTTCTGATCTTATTATGTATCTCAACGTATATATTGCAGAATCTTTCAACGCGGGTTTCTCATATAGCATGGTTATTGGAGACATTTCACAATAGATATGTTTAGAGAGAAATTCTCTACTATTAATATCGTGGGAAGCCCAGAGTCTATTTTAGTAACATTATCCGCACATACTAATGCAGTGGAAAGACTCGTTCATTCGAAAGATAATCTGCACGATGGGTCGAAGAAAATCCATTCTGCCTACAGTGAGAGCTCAAGCAGCAATATTAGCAGAAACTGGTGGAGTCAACGTCGAATAGCAGCACAACTGAGAATTTATCTATGTTCAGTAAACTTGGCGATTCGGAAATCTGCGACTGGCTCATTTAATGATTCTCCCCGAATTGGTCGTCCAGAAGCTCTAACAAGGAGGGATGAACGGATACTGAAGAGAGTGGTAATGAAGAAACCTTCAATGTCGCTGCGAGAAATCAAAGCTGAGCTGCATTTAGCTGGAGTCAAAGCCTCTTCATCTACTCTTTCCAGAAGACTTTGTAATAATCTTGGTCTTAAGAGTTACAGACCTGCGAAAAAGCCAAAGCTAACTCCGAAAATGGCGAAAGCTCGCTTAGAGTTTGCTCGGCGCTATCTTCACTACACAACAGAATATTGGGAAAAAGTCTTATGGACAGATGAGTCAACATTCGAACCATTTGGTAGTCGCATCAAGCTAGTCCGAAGACCTCCGAAGACAAGGCACCATCCACGTTATGTGATCCAGACTATGAAGCATCCTTTGAAGCAGATGGTCTGGGGCTCAATGTCTGCAAAAGGTCGCGCCGGCATATTTTTCCTTCCTACAGGAATGACAATGAACAGTAAAATGTACCTCAACGTTCTAAAAGACAAACTTCGTTTACATATGGATATCCATAATACAGAAACACTGATGCATGATAGCGCTACATGTCACCGCGCCAATATCTTATCTGATTGGTTACGCTAAAATTCCGTCAATCTCCTCAAATAGCCCGGAAATTCTCCGGACTGTAATCCCATCGAGAATTTATGGTCTGTGATGAAGGACCATGTGGCAGCTATGCGACCGAAGAGTGCAACTGACTTGAGAAATTGCATCAAGGCAGTTTGAACAACGAATTTATCAACAGAATACTGTGCGGAGTTAGTTATGTCAATGCCTCATCGTCTGGCAGCCATCATTAAAAGTAAAGGTTATTGGACCCGCTATTAGTTTTTGAAGCAATTTTATACATTTTGTATTATTTCATTTCATGCATTCTAAAATTTGTATGAATATTATTTATAATATGGAACTGAAATGAAAATTAGCGTTTTTTTGCAAGTGTTCTTAAACTTTTGCAAGAGACTGTATAATGAAATGTAGTTGTCAACATGTAAAAACAAGTCTTTCTAAATGGTGTGAGAATTTTAAAATTCCTACCAATGTGTGTAAATTAAATTTTGAAATTGTAGACATAACACATGAAAATTAAAAAGAAAAAGAAAATGAATGGAGACCATATTTAGTTAACGATATTCTTTCTTTAGCTTTTTGTATCTACAAATATAATAATGTTATGCGAGATTTAGTTGATGAAGATATAACTACTAATTTAACATCTTCCGCTTTAACATTTAACGGTTGGATGAAAAGCGTACAAAATGACAATATAAATATTCATTCGCATATAGATTTATGGGCTAGAAATTATATTAGAAAATCTGTTAAAGGTGGAAGAGTTTCAGCAAATATAAGAAAATACATATCGCCATTTTGTAACATCTTGTTACCAATATTAAAACAGTATTTACCTGGTCGCTACACTGGGGGCGGACTTTGTCCCCTGGAAGTAATTTAATAGATTTAATGAAACAATATCGAGATTTAGGAGATAAAACTGAAATTTGTAAGAAAATTTCAAATCAACTACTTGAACAAAAAAATGAATTTCTAATGGCTTTTGATGCAACATCTTTATATCCATCAGCTATGTATGATGAAAATTCAAAATACCCTAAAGCTGAATCAGCTAGAAAATTTCGTCAAGAAGAAGAACGAGAAATAGTATATAAATTTAATACTCAAACATTTAGACCTGAAAACTGGAATATTCTCTGTTGTGTTTCAATATCCGAATGATACGTTTTTTCAACCAGTTCCTATAAAAGATATAGTTAAAAATCAAAATAATAATTCTCATGTAAAAGTAATCAGGTTTAGAAATGGTATATGTTATGATGTATTAACTTCTGTAGACATACAATTGTTAGATGTGGTGGAAAAATCTTACATATTACTGATGGTATAATTTATGAAGAAAATTATCAAGTTTCACCATTTCGAAATTATATTGAAAAACTTTTTAATTTGAGAAAAAGATATAAAACAGAAGGAAATGCTGTAGGTGATGAGTTAATTAAATTATTGATGAATTCACTATATGGAAAAACCGTGCAAAAAGATATAACCACTAAATATCATTTATGGAATGAGAATACATTGAGAAAAAATTTCACTCAAGAAGTAAAAGATTACGAAAAATTAAATGATGAACAATATTTAGCGAAAGTAGAAATGGAAGATGATGAATTTCTTAAAACTAATATTGTAAAAGATGGGAAGACGTCATTCATGCCATCACACTTAGGTTCTTTTATTCTTTCTCACTCTAGAAGAATCATGAATAACTTTATTTTAGAAATTAATGGTTTCAACGAAAAATACATTCATTATACAGATTCAGTAACAGCTGACACGCCTGTAATAATAAATAATACTTTAGTGAAAATTATTATATTCAGCATTTAGAACATACCAAGGAACACGTTTTTCTTTAAACTGATTATAATAATTTTCACTAAAGTATGTGGCATATTGTTTTGGATTTTGAAAATTAAGTTTGTATACCCTAGATGATCTCATCGTATCATATATTTTACAATCATTGTTATAGACTTCATTAATATATGTTTTTAATTTAATTAAGAGGTTAAGATCTTGGTTATATAAAGTATAACAATATCTGACTCCTGATTCATAATTATAGATTCCAGCAGAGCCATCTCCTAAAAAGAACCCTTCCATAAATGCTTGCCTACATCTTAAATTAGGTGGATCATTAACATAAATATCACTTACAATTTGTTTCAATGTGATTGTATTGTCGTGTAAAAATAATTTATTATGTAGTAAATTTGTTCCTATATTTAATTCTTGTGGCTTTATTTCATTACCTATTTCATCTAACAATGAATGATCTTCAGTAACATCTACTATTCCCATTTTTGTTCTTATTCGATAAATACGTTTATTTGTAAGATGTCTAATAATTTTTTTTACTTTACTCCATTCATTATGAGTATAAATTTCTAAATTATCAACAAATGAAATTTCTTTCATATCACCATTAATTTCAAACGGATTAATTTTATAGTTGTTTACAATACTATCTATTCTAGAAATAAATATTATTCTTTCTCAATATTACAGGCGTGTCAGCTGTTACTGAATCTGTATAATGAATGTATTTTTCGTTGAAACCATTAATTTCTAAAATAAAGTTATTCATGATTCTTCTAGAGTGAGAAAGAATAAAAGAACCTAAGTGTGATGGCATGAATGACGTCTTCCCATCTTTTACAATATTAGTTTTAAGAAATTCATCATCTTCCATTTCTACTTTCGCTAAATATTGTTCATCATTTAATTTTTTATAATCTTTTACTTCTTGAGAGTAGCAACCCCGTGGCAGACGCAAGTCCAGTGCGGTGCAGTGATGAGTCATCGATGAGTCATCAGGCTGACTCAGCCCCCCCCTCTGGCAGGAAGGTGAGGGAGATGGCCAAGGATGTGCTGGGAGGAATGGGTCCGAGAGGAAGAAACTATTCCCTCCCCCCTCATGAAGGAAGGAAGGAAGGAGGAGTGATGAGGCAAGGGGTGGGAAGGAAGGTGATGTGTGAGGGAGTGAGTGAGGAAAGGGCGGGTGATGGTGGTGTTGGGATGAGAAAAGTTGGAAATCGACAGGAAGGAGGCCTCGGATGAGAAAACGGAGGCCAGATTCGGACTCTACGTGAAATTCTACATCTGTGGTGTGATTTCCAGCAACATCGGAGAGAAAAAGTTTTGAGGACGTCCCCCCCCCCTCCTGCCAAACTTCCAACTTTGGTGTGAGAGATGGTAGAAAGTCGTGCAATAGCTCATTTGAAAGCTAGGAGTGATACAAATGCAGTGGAAAGCTCAGTTTGGACTAATTTTCTTGGGTTTAGGGAGGAAAATGGCAGGAAACCGTCAAAGTTGGAAAAGGCAGGTTTTAGAGGTTTTGGGATGAGAAAAGTCGTTTTTCGGGCAGAAGGAGACCTCGGATGGGAAAATGGAGTGCAAATTCGGACGTTTTGGTCAATGTTGGGTCTAGAAACTTCTTCCCAACTCAATCGGAGAGAAAAAGTTCTGACCTCCCCCCCCTCGGCAACGATCTTCCAACTTTGGTTGTAGACATCGTAGAAAGTCGTGCAATAGCTCGTTTGAAAGCTTGGAGTGAGACAAATTCAGTGAAAGAAACGGCTTGTTCATATCTGCCTTCGTTTAGAGGTGAGGCGTTATTGAAAATTTGGGACCTTGGCGAAAAACGACAGAGTTAGAATGTTTATGAAAATCGCTCTAGCGGGTGAAGCAAGCCTCGGACGGGAAGACAGAGACTAGATTTGGAATCAGCGTCAAATTCTGCTTCGGCATGCTAAATTTGAAAGCCATCGGAGAGAAAATTTTTTTCATCATTTTTCCGAAAAACGACTAAGTTACAATTTTTGCGATGTCTGTGGGCTGTAGAGCCAAACCGAAGCATTGGATGGGAAAATGGAGGGCAGATTCGGATTCAGCATCAAATTCTACAAGGAAATGGCGAATTTCCAGCTCCATCGGAGCACTAGAACCGGAGATAGACGGGTTTTTAGTGTTTGGATGATGGGTATTACGTCATCAGCTGATCGCCACACACTATATAAGTGGAAACTTGGCTTGTGGAAATCAGTTCTCCTCCCGACTGGGTTGGGGTAGGTGAACTCTGGAGCTCCGCTGATAGCATTGGAAATCTGAAAAACCGGGTTTCTGTAAGAAACCGACTTAGAAAATTTCATTGCTGAAGTCAGCTAAGGCGTCAGACTTAGAGGTTTGCCAGGAGATGGCCTTCGTCTCCAGGCCATAAAAGACTTCAAAACTTTAAAGGCTTGTAACTTTGCTTCTACAAGTCCGTTTGACTTGATTCAAAAAAGTTTCGGTTGCTATTGACCTGCCCTAAGTGATAGACTACTTATAAAATTTCATAAGTAGTGCTAAAAAGTTGAAAAATTTAAATTCACTAGTTTTGGAGGTTTTCTGGGGTGTTCGACCCTGCTGAAGTCAAGTAGATGATTTTTAGTGAGCCAGTCTTCTCATGGACTAAGCAGCTTTTCACTGAAAGCGAGCAAGACACGGAGAGTTTTGCTGTAATATTCCACTGACAGGGTGTTCCTTCGGGACGGCGGACGATGCCGTAGTGATAAGTGTGGCAAGGGAGTGTGTCATAGTTTAGACCGAAACCGCTGGGGCAACTCATGTCTCATGTTGGGCATTTGACACAGTTCTCAACGTAGCACTTTGAACGCCAATCGGTTGAGTCTTAGCTATCTTGTCATGGGTGGCCTCTAAACATCTCCATTGCAAAACGCTGGTGAATCAAGCTCTCTACGGCTTGCTATCAAGCTGCTCAAAGTCTGCCAACCTCTTACCAACTCCACCGGTTTTCATGTCTGGCGATCAAGTCATGGACGGTGCAAGTCACGGAGATTTTCGGTGTGATACTTCCTGTGGGTGATTTCGAGACAGCGGTGAAGTCCGGGGAGTACTGCACGGGACGTGGGCAATGGTAATCCTTGTAAAACCTCTCTGCGTCATGTTTGCAAGTTTTCGTCTCAACGTTGTACTCTGACCGCCAGGGCGACATTTAGCTATCTGCCACAGGTTACCTCATAAAATCTCCATTGCACTTGTCTCCCGACAGTTGGTCAACCATGCGAGAATGAACCATCAGTTCTTCTTGTCTCTATCACGATGACGAAATGATGAAGGAATGAAGGGAGGACATTCATGCGCCACACGCAACACATCACAGACTTCTCTCTTCGCTAGTGAACAAGCTCTTGTCAGTGTCGTACAAAAGTTTTACTGCAGCACAGGTTGATGTATAGTTAGAAAAGTTTGATCATCAACGTTGTATTCATAAGTCTAGTGAGAAACTTTATCATGTTGTACAAAGGTTTTACTGCATCACAGGTTGATTTATAGTTAGAAAAGTTTGATCATGATGTTTTATGAAACACATGTCATAAATGTTAGCGTTAGTGTAGTCAACTAGTTTTACTACGACACATGTTTGTAAAAGTAAAGGTCAGAAAGTGTATCATGGTTTGCAAAAGTTTTATTGCAACACAGGTTGATGTATAGTTAGAAAGTTTGATCATGACGTTTATTCGTGAGTGTCATCAGAAAGTATATCATGGTTTGTGAAAGCAAAGTTTAGTATAGTCAAATATTTTTACTGTAACACAGGTTGATGTATAGTTAGAAAGTTTGATCATGACATTTATTCATAAGTCTAGTCAGAAACTTTATCATGTTGTACAAAGGTTTTATTGCAACACAGGTTGATGTATAGTTAGAAAATTTGATCATCATGTTTTATGAAACACAAATGTCATAAAATGCAAGTGTTAGTGTAGTCAAATAATTTACCGCGACGCACGTTTGTGAAAATAAAGTTTGATCATTGACGTTGTATGACTGACCAAACTCATCACAGCACTAGAAAGTTTTAGAAGGTTTTACTGCACAGTGTAGATTGTCTTGTAACTTACTTTCACAGTGTTAGAAAGTTTTATTGGAGACAGTTGCCAAATGTTTCCCTATTAGAAAATTCAAAGTTCATGACTGTTAGATTAGCTTCATCAGGTTTACTAAAAGCAGTTTTCTACTGCAATGAGAGTTTAGAATGTTATATGAAAACAGTGTTCGCCACAGCACTAGAAAGTTTTTATCCTTAGTTGAGATCCGGACTGCAGTGTGTAAAATGTTTTATGTGACAGTCTTTTCACAAACGGTGAAGTGTAAATTCAGAGTGAATACATCTGTTAGGAAGTCATTAACTTTGGATGTGAAGTAAAGTGAATCTGTGTACAGAATGAATTGAATATTAGACAACGCATGCAAGTTTTTGACGGCTTGAGTGGTTGAAATCAAGTCTAAGTTTAACATGTTGGATATAAAAGTGAGATGGATAGGAATAAGTGTTGAATGTTTTATAAAACCAGATGTTGTCACACACGTTGAGTGTGATTCCATGACATTGAATCGCGTGGGTCGTAAAGTTCATCATCCAAGGCTAGGCTCCTCTACGGTTGGATTTAGGGTTTTATATCACATGTGTTAACCGTTCGTGTAGAATACGTGAAGCACATGTTCGCTTAAACGCAAATGTTGAAATAAGTTTTGTAAGAAGTCTTTGACAGGTTGTTGTGAAACTTAGCGAACGTTGAAAAAAGTTTTATAAAATGTTTCTGCAGTCACACTCATTAGCGTACCAGCTTTACTAAATGTGTTGTTTGCCTTTATCAAATTGAATGCGTGTGTTTTGTAAATAAAGACAGCGTGTTTGCACTCTGCATCGACAGCATACAAGTATAGACATAACAACCTGTAACGTTGTTAGTCGAATGCATATGAGATAGGAAACAGTGTGTGAGATAAAAATCAACCTGCTAGATGAAGTGAAACACAAAAGTGTCACAACTAGTTTACGGGAAATAAAGGAGAACTGTGACAACGTTTCCACTCATCATAGACAGATGAACATACAAATCTGACATTCAAATGAAAGTCGTAAACATGAACTGCGGTGTAAGAAACTTTATGTCAACAACTTTATGTTGGTAAAACTTTCATAGATTGCAGGCGTGTTGAAAGCTGATATAAAGACCTGTAGAAACGCATAAGTCTTAGTTCAACGACTCGACCCTTGAACTCACACAATGAATACGTCTGTGTAGAAAACTCATTTGTAGGAAACAGCATTTTCTGTGTGAATGCAGACATGTAAACATGACATCTAACATGGCTTGCAATAGTCAACATGCTGCCATTCAAAATGTTTATCATAAAACCTATCAGTGAAAAAACCCCTCCTGTGCCCACAAAGAATCATAAGTGCTCTCTGACGCCTGTCTGTCGCACTACCCCTCAGCAGATAGAGTAGAACACAAAGATGAATGACAGCGCAGCCGGTGGGCAATCGTCTGTCGCGCTATACTCTCAGCAGATGGAGTAGAACACAAAGATGTACGCGCTCTCTCTGGCGCCCGTCTGTCACATGAAACAGAGAGCTGTCGCATCTGTCCCAGGATGTAGGAACGTATCGTAGCACCTGGCTGATTCCCACACAGCTCATTGCTATCGTACCGGAAGGGAGATTCATGCGATAAATGCATCTAAGTTTGTTGAGTGGTTGAGGGTAGCAGTCAATGAAAATTTGTCTTCCCCTTTCTTCCTCCAACCATAAGCTTAGAGCAATATGATTGCACGAATCAGACATTTGAAAGGCTGTATCATTCTCATATAAAGCAGAGTCTCTTGCATTTTACTATCATAATCATGTCTGAGAAGCCAACAGCGTGCGTGATACCATTTCGTATCATACACCGCGGTGAAGAATTCCACAGTGATATCTATGGTGAGGATATCACTGTGGAATTCGTGAAGTACTATTCTTACTTCACCCTACAGGAAGATTTGAGTCGACGAGTGCGAGAAGAGGCTGAGATGGAGGCAAGTGAGGCCGAGACGGTGGCAAGTGACGCCGAGACGGTGGGGAGCGAGGCCGAGATGGCAACCAGCGAGAGCGAGACGGTCGAAAGTGATAACATGGAAAGTGTGGATGTCATTGTGATATCGGATGATGAAGTAAGAATTTTACACATGCATACGAATGGCTGTCATCTAAACTCGTTCATGTTTTCTTTCAGTGATGGAGTGAGTGATGGGCGTTCTTTAGTTCATAAAATCATCATGCACACATACAGCACACTGTTTCACCACATTTCCTCGTGAATGCATCATGAGTTCTTATAAGAACTTCCTTTTAATGCAGCTAAAGACGTCCCAAGCCCGCCACATATCTTCGGATATGGAATGCAGAGGGGAAGGATATATGATGAATGGAATGAAATGGGAGGACACTCTTGCACCACATGCAGCCACAAACTCATTTCTATCTTCATTAAGATGACATTCAATCACTTGAATTCTAATGTGACCGATTCCTTAGATCTCAGTACAGTGAACATTAAACCTGTTATCTCTAACTTTACAAACACTGAAAGGATTCTAACATGATTTCAAACTTTACAAACGTCAACTATATTTCTAACGTTGCAAACAGTGAAATGCTTGTGACACTATTTTATACTTTACCTATCTTGCAAACACTGAAATGATTCTGATATTATTCCTAACTTTACAAACAGTGACATGGTCTTGACTTTATTTTATACTTCGCCTATCTTACAAACACTTGAAAGGATTCTAACATGATTTTAAACTTTACAAACATCAACTTTATTTTTAACGTTGCAAACAGTGAAGTGAATCTGACTTCTTTTATATTTCACCTATCTTAAAAACAGCGACATGGTTATAACTTTATTTCTAACTTTACAAACGTCAACTATATTTCTAGCGTTACAAACAGTGAAGTGAATCTGACTTCATTTATTTTTCACCTATCTTACAAACAGCGACATGGTGATAACTTTATTTCTAACTTTGCAATCATCAACTTTATTTCTAACTTTACAAGCAGTAAAATGGTTGTAACTTTATTACTAAGTCAATCCACTCTATTGAAACGACAAGAAAACGACACAGTATGACCATGATATGTTATTGAAACCCACACAGCTTTTTTGTTATACTACCAATTCATTTCATGTCTTCTATCCTATACACTCAAAACCTGCAACGACATTTATTCTATTACACCTGAAATCTATTGACATGTGATACATTACATTAAATCTTCGATATCAAATACTATCATGAAACAACTGGCAGTACCTGACTCTAAACATGCACTGATTCCTACATTTATGACATTAGTAATTTTTTCTATCATGTGTGACTACATGCTCATCAATATGAAAGACTTGCAGTGACTTAACTCTTAATGTGTCCATGTCAAGCTTTTGGAAATAACATTTCATGTACAGTTGATATACAATCAATTTCAACGGATGCTCCAGTCATAGCATGTTATTCCTGCTTTCGCACTCATGGTGTCATGCTGCATCAACAAGTTGCTTCTATCTAACTTTTACATGAATAAACCAAACGCCGTGATGCTATATGATACTGTCTCGATATGCTTTTGTTGTTTCGTTTAACTATGTCACTGATTCAAACAGTTAATTACACTACCTATTCATTAAACTTTGCAATCTCAATCTTTGCTTTCATCGAATATGAACCTCTAATTTACATACAACAACTATGATATGTGTTCTATCTTATACGCTCAACCAGTAGAGACATTCATTCTGTTACATCCATGAACATGATGTGATAAAATTCACATCATCTCAAAACCCTTTAACAGCGCTTGTCTTCAAACATATGCTGAATCACACACACACAGCTTGTTTGTTACACTACCAATTCCTTTCAATGTGGGCTAATCTTGCATCACTCATTTCATGTAACACAACTTTTCACTTTAATTATTCCCAGAATGTTACTGCAGTGGTCTCAACACAATCCCTACCATGTATTCTAACACTCTAATCACTGTGCAATGACTGTTGTGAATTGTATCGCATTCACGTGCATGACCCAGACTTGTAAATTCCTGTTACTCAGGTGTGAGAAGGTTATGAGAACCTAAGATGCTTCAGCGGTTCATTTCAATTTACACGAGTAACATTTGATGCTTTCATGTCTAGTAACATGTATGAGTTACTTCATCACTCTAGTTTCATGGAGACTTTGATTATTCATTCTTAGCTCGCTGAAGATGAGTGTTTGTATCACACTGTGAAGAGAGATTGCAAACTAATGAAGATAGAAATTTGATATCTGTATACGTTTGGCGTGTGAGTGGCCATCCTTTTATCCCTTTCATCAATTTTCAACCCATCCTCTGAGTTCAACGGGCTTGGAACCGTCAGAAAGTGAAAACACTTTCTGGCCTCATTATGGGTAGCCTCATGAAGGCTGTTTGGGACATTCACTAGCCTCATGAAGGCTGTTTGTGGCGTTCTCCGACTCCTCTCTACTTTTGCTCGAAGATCTCTGTAAGAAAGAAAAATAGTGTTAGAGTTGATTGAGAGGTAATGACGTTCGAGTAACTTACTAGGAATTTTCCTCTTCACTTTTCTCACTGAAAAATCACACAGTCGACCGTCTACCTCCATACTGATATGAATGCAGGTGACCCCACCTCCCTCATAGCACTCCTGTGTGGTGTTTAAATCATCTGTAACAGTAGGCACGTCACATATTTGGCTTCTGTAGCTTGGCAGGTGTACCTCTACGTGTCTTCTCTTCATTTCCTTGTTGATGTCTTCAGCCTGACTAAGTCTCCTCTTCAGCTCATGATTTTCTTCTCTCATCCCTAGACAGTTCCTCTCTATTACACCAAGTCTGGTAACCTCCTGCCTCTGATGATTCAACTTTGATACTACCTCCTCATAAGCCATCTCCTTCTCTTTCCATTCCCGCCTCTCTTTCATTAATGTTTCCTCTCTCTTCTGCAGCTGTAATACTTCCTCCTGTAAGACTTTCACCGTTCCCACTTTAATTTCTAGTTTGGCTATGTCCTGCACCATCTCTTTATTTTGTCTATTCATGGCCTCATAGCGATCTTTGAGCAGCATGTAATGGGCTTGCTGTTATGCTTTCGCCTTCAACTCATCTCTATCTAGAGCTCTTGTTTGCTCGCGTATACCGCCCTTCTTTGGCGTAGAAGTGTTAAGTGGCTCCTCTACACGTTCAGATGCGCGCTCAGATACATGTTCAGATTCCTGTTTACCACTCATGAAAACGGCTCTCACCTCCTGTACTTCCCCTTCCTCCTCACTGCTGCTTGTATCGCTGAGGAAATGATCGCTCCCATCATCATCCAAGTCGACAATGTATCTTACAGCCACCCTCTCCTCCTGCCTTCGTCTATACAAGTCATCAAACCACTTTTTGAAGTGGCAGTTAGAAATAGACGCACTAGGACACTGGTCATGTCTTTTCCTAAATTCGACAAAGTCAGAGTCTGCTTCCACAGCATGATGGACACAGGTCTTTATTTCAAAGACCTTCTTATGCTCCCCAATGTGTTCCACCTGTCTCAAGTGCTTTTTGTATTCGGTCCCTCTGTATACTTTATCGCATGAACATCTTGTGACGCTGTAGCGTGAAGACTTTCATAAAACCATGTTCAAACTGCAAGATCAAAGTTAGTTATTTACTACAGTTCTCACAAGAAAGCACTGTTTATCAGAAACATGTTTATAATAAATGGCATAGGACAGACAATGATGGCCCTAACCTTAAGACCCTAGTGTTAGAAAGTGTATCAGTGATGCCTGTAAGATCTGACTTTAAATCTCTAACTTAGAACGTCTGATAGCAAACGTCAGACGACTCACCGTTGAAAGGAGGAAACAGGAGTGACATTGGGTACGGAGAAGCGCCTTACATACTTCTCTCTCACAAAGACAGAATATGCCAATGTCCAAATTTGGTCATGTCTCCTTCAAACGATTTCATCTCGCCATATTTGGAATCTCAACCGCTGATTTTCCTCACTGACGCAGGGAGTCAAGATTACCATAAATGGACATTCTCGCTTCGTTGTGACGGAGAGGGAATGACGCTCGGCTCACGCTTTGTGACAGAGATCTCTTTATCCTGAGTGGCAAGTTTGTATGACCCTCAAGTGAACTGAATGTATCCGAAGATGAAAAGATTGAATAGTTCCTAGTGTGTGATAAAATACATGGAATGACCAACGTACAGATGCTCACAATGATACTCAGGGGATTCACACCATTTGAATGTTTTCTTATATAATGCTCACTTTCGAAGAGGCTTGATTCAATGGTTCATTCGAAGGATGCTTGTAAAGTTCAATACTGCATTCCCATGACATTTCAATTTTATGTGTTTGTACAAGTGTATAAGCTTTCACTGGACTCGCATCGTCTTATAAAGTGTTCGTTTATGCAGCGCACGAAGTTATATCTCTCAATGACGTTGAACGCAATCTCTCACACACACACATTGTCACTTAAACCATGACTGGAATACAGTTCTCACACATCAACTTTATTTCCAACGTTACAAATGCTGAAAGGATTCTAACATTATTTTATACGTCCCCTATGTTACACATACTGAAAGGATTCTAGCATGATTTCAAACTTAACAAACATCAACTTTATTTCTAACGTTACAAACAGTGAAATGCTTGTGACACTATTTTATACTTTACCTATCTTACTAACACTGAAATGATTCTGATAAAATTCCTAACTTACAAACAGTGACATAGTCTTGACTTTATTTTATACTTCGCCTATCTTACAAACACTGAAAGGATTCTGATATTATTCCAAACTTTACAAACAGTAAAATGGTTGTAACTTTATTACTAAGCCAATCCACTCTGTTTGAAGCCCAACTTTATGTGAAAAGAAAACGACACAGTATGACCATGATATGTTATTGAAACCCATACAGCTTTTTGTTACACTAACAATTCAGTTCAATGTGAGCTAGTCTTGTATCACTCATTTCATACGACATAACTTTCACTTTACTTATTCCTACAATGTTACTACTATGTGTTCTAAACTTTATGAGTTCGCTTTCACTTCTATCTCACACTTTCTTCATCATCTAACCAAGTGAATGACATTGATGATACATTATCTGACTAAACGCATTGAGTCACATTCTACACAAACAGATATTACTAACATGGATCATATAAAACGCCAAGTCTTATCATAGGGTTGACTATGCTATGGTCTTAGTTATTTATCTATGTAACTTACACTTTCTAAACGCTAAATCCTTAAATTTCAACACAGGGACACCTATCCTATGGATTTAGGAGTTTTGCTGTATAATTAGGAAACTTATGTCTCTGTCAGCATGCGACTTTTAAAATACAACACTGACTGATGAATGATGTTCATATATTCCTAGATTGGATAACAAGAAACTTTCCTGCGTTGACTATTATATATTTTCCTCATCAACTCTTTACACACTTATGATTCCAATCACTAAGTTACATACAACGCTTCTATTGAACATGTATCAATCACCTTTCAGCTGACCACATCAAATGTAAAGTGTATAACATAATGAGTATGTAACTATCTCTCATCAATGATATCAAAACTGGCTTTTCACCATGAAAATTAAGTCTTGCCTTCAAAGTCATTTTATAAAGCGAACATATGCATCACGTATTCTACACTAAAAGAGATCGTTCATTTGTGTTATCCAAATCCCTAAGTCCCTAAACCCAACAGTAGGTAACCCTACCCCATAGATGATGGACTTTAGCAATTTAGCTATGTCATTCACCAATGGCTAAGTTAGTAAATGCATGTATACACTCTACAACAACAGTTATCATTGATGTATGCTATATAAAACGCTAAATCTCTAAGTCCAACCGTGACTGTCATTGCCTGCATTACTATACAACATGTTGCCTTGATGATTCTTCCACCACCCTTACTCTTTCAATTTGAGGGGTAGTGAAGAAATAAATTCATGACTTCAGGTCAAAACCTCTCTCTACACACGTTTATATTTTACATCATGTAAAAGATCCTTGCTACTTATCATAGGGGCCTTAAAAATTTAAACATGATGATTTCATGGTAATTTGACCTTTGAAGTTGTGTGTTGGACACCTTGTCATGAAGTTGAGTTCTCATCAGATGAATTTAATAAGAGCTTCTTCATTTTCTAAGAAAGATAGAGATCCTTGAATCTAGTGTTTGTGTGTGGCACAGTCTAACTTTTCTTTGTTAATAGGGTGGCCTCCAACGATTTGGTGACCGGGCCCTCGGAAGGACCGATGGAATACTTCGATTACTCGAAGTTAGACTCCACAAGTAGCTCCACAAGCTCATGTGGAATAAGATGGACGGGGCAGCGAATTGCTTCGCCTTTCTCTGCCTGCAAAGCAGCCAGGAGAAAGACTTTCCCCATCTTCACCCTGCATCCACAGCGGAGCTCAAGGGTTCGACTCATGTCAAAGAAAACAATATCGAAAGACATTGCTTCAAGCGACTTGTAATTGATGAATGAGTGTGAACGTCTCCCTTATATTTCTATCACACTTTTGTGACTGGCTAGCAAGACATTGAAGAATTGAACAAATTGGCAGTGTCCATGCTTTAGCAGCAAATGGTTTCTTGCGCGCGCGGAGTGCACAGTAACGAATTGTCAACGTGAGAATCCTTTCAGCCGCCCACGATAATCTCTTCGACGCGATAGCAATGAGCTGTGTGGGAATCAGCCAGGTGCTACGATACGTTCCTACATCCTGGGACAGATGCGACAGCTCTCTGTTTCATGTGACAGACGGGCGCCAGAGAAAGAGCGCGTACATCTTTGTGTTCTACTCCATCTGCTGAGGGTATAGCGCGACAGACGATTGCCCACCGGCTGCGCTGTCATTCATCTTTGTGTTCTACTCTATCTGCTGAGGGGCAGTGCGACAGACAGGCGTCAGAGAGCACTTATGATTCTTTGTGGGCACAGGAGGGGTTTTTTCACTGATAGGTTTTATGATAAACATTTTGAATGGCAGCATGTTGACTATTGCAAGCCATGTTAAATGTCATGTTTACATCGTCTGCGTTCACACAGAAAATGCTGTTTCCTACAAATGAGTTTTCTACACAGACGTATTCATTGTGTGAGTTCAAGGGTCGAGTCGTTGAACTAAGACTTATGCGTTTCTACAGGTCTTTATATCAGCTTTCAACACGCCTGCAATCTATGAAAGTTTTACCAACATAAAGTTGTTGACATAAAGTTTCTTACAACGCAGTTCATGTTTACGACTTTCATTTGAATGTCAGATTTGTATGTTCATCTGTCTATGATGAGTGGAAACGTTGTCACAGTTCTCCTTTATTTCCCGTAAACTAGTTGTGACACTTTTGTGTTTCACTTCATCTAGCAGGTTGATTTTTATCTCACACAATGTTTCCTATCTCATATGCATTCGACTAACAACGTTACAGGTTGTTATGTCTATACTTGTATGCTGTCGATGCAGAGTGCAAACACGCTGTCTTTATTTACAAAACACACGCATTCAATTTGATAAAGGCAAACAACACATTTAGTAAAGTTGGTACGCTAATGAGTGTGACTGCAGAAACATTTTATAAAACTTTTTTCAACGTTCGCTAAGTTTCACAACAACCTGTCAAAGACTTCTTACAAAACTTATTTCAACATTTGCGTTTAAGCGAACATGTGCTTCACGTATTCTACACGAACGGTTAACACATGTGATATAAAACCCTAAATCCAACCGTAGAGGAGCCTAGCCTTGGATGATGAACTTTACGACCCACGCGATTCAATGTCATGGAATCACACTCAACGTGTGTGACAACATCTGGTTTTATAAAACATTCAACACTTATTCCTATCCATCTCACTTTTATATCCAACATGTTAAACTTAGACTTGATTTCAACCACTCAAGTCGTCAAAAACTTGCATGCGTTGTCTAATATTCAATTCATTCTGTACACAGATTCACTTTACTTCACATCCAAAGTTAATGACTTCCTAACAGATGTATTCACTCTGAATTTACACTTCACCGTTTGTGAAAAGACTGTCACATAAAACATTTTACACACTGCAGTCCGGATCTCAACTAAGGATAAAAACTTTCTAGTGCTGTGGCGAACACTGTTTTCATATAACATTCTAAACTCTCATTGCAGTAGAAAACTGCTTTTAGTAAACCTGATGAAGCTAATCTAACAGTCATGAACTTTGAATTTTCTAATAGGGAAACATTTGGCAACTGTCTCCAATAAAACTTTCTAACACTGTGAAAGTAAGTTACAAGACAATCTACACTGTGCAGTAAAACCTTCTAAAACTTTCTAGTGCTGTGATGAGTTCGGTCAGTCATACAACGTCAATGATCAAACTTTATTTTCACAAACGTGCGTCGCGGTAAATTATTTGACTACACTAACACTTGCATTTTATGACATTTGTGTTTCATAAAACATCATGATGAAACTTGAGTAACTATACATCATCAACCTGTGTTACAGTAAAAATATGTGACTATACTAGACTTTGCTTTTACAAACCATGATACATTTTCTGATGACACTCACGAATAAACGTCATGATCAAACTTTCTAACTATACATCAACCTGTGTTGCAATAAAACTTTTGCAAACCATGATACACTTTCTGACCTTTACTTTTACAAACATGTGTCGTAGTAAAACTAGTTGACTACACTAACGCTAACATTTATGACATGTGTTTCATAAAACATCATGATCAAACTCTTCTAACTATAAATCAACCTGTGATGCAGTAAAACCTTTGTACAACATGATAAAGTTTCTCACTAGACTTATGAATACAACGTTGATGATCAAACTTTTCTAACTATACATCAACCTGTGCTGCAGTAAAACCTTTATACAACATGATAAAGTTTCTGACTAGACTTACGAATACAACGTTGATGATCAAACTTTTCTAACTATACATCAACCTGTGCTGCAGTAAAACTTTTGTACGACACTGACAAGAGCTTGTTCACTAGCGAAGAGAGAAGTCTGTGATGTGTTGCGTGTGGCGCATGAATGTCCTCCCTTCATTCCTTCATCATTTCGTCATCGTGATAGAGACAAGAAGAACTGATGGTTCATTCTCGCATGGTTGACCAACTGTCGGGAGACAAGTGCAATGGAGATTTTATGAGGTAACCTGTGGCAGATAGCTAAATGTCGCCCTGGCGGTCAGAGTACAACGTTGAGACGAAAACTTGCAAACATGACGCAGAGAGGTTTTACAAGGATTACCATTGCCCACGTCCCGTGCAGTACTCCCCGGACTTCACTGCTGTCTCGAAATCACCCACAGGAAGTATCACACCGAAAATCTCCGTGACTTGCACCGTCCATGACTTGATCGCCAGACATGAAAACCGGTGGAGTTGGTAAGAGGTTGGCAGACTTTGAGCAGCTTGATAGCAAGCCGTAGAGAGCTTGATTCACCAGCGTTTTGCAATGGAGATGTTTAGAGGCTTTAGAGATGATTTTTAACTATATCTTTTATAGGAACTGGTTGAGAAAACATATCATTCGGATATTGAAACACAACAGAGAATATTCCAGTTTTCAGGTCTAAATGTTTGAGTATTAAATTTATATACTATTTCTCGTTCTTCTTGACGAAATTTTCTAGCTGATTCAGCTTTAGGGTATTCTGAATTTTCATCATACATAGCTGATGGATATAAAGATGTTGCATCAAAAGCCATTAGAAATTCATTTTTTGTTCAAGTAGTTGATTTGAAATTTTCTTACAAATTTCAGTTTTACCTCCTAAATCTCGATACTGTTTCATTAAATCTATTAAATTACTTCCAGGGGACAAAGTCCGCCCCCAGTGTAGCGACCAGGTAAATACTGTTTTAATATTGGTAACAAGATGTTACAAAATGGCGATATGTATTTTCTTATATTTGCTGAAACTCTTCCACCTTTAACAGATTTTCTAATATAATTTCTAGCCCATAAATCTATATGCGAATGAATATTTATATTGTCATTTTGTACGCTTTTCATCCAACCGTTAAATGTTAAAGCGGAAGATGTTAAATTAGTAGTTATATCTTCATCAACTAAATCTCGCATAACATTATTATATTTGTAGATACAAAAAGCTAAAGAAAGAATATCGTTAACTAAATATGGTCTCCATTCATTTTCTTTTTCTTTATAATTTTCATGTGTTATGTCTGAAATGTCATAATTTAATTTACACACATTGGTAGGAATTTTAAAATTCTCACACCATTTAGAAAGACTTTTTTACATGTTGATAACTACATTTCATTATAATAGTTTGATGTGCTAATTTACCTGAAGGTGAATTTTTTTCATATTGTTTTTAAATCTAAAAGATTTTTGAATATATCTACTAACACATTCAGCTGTATAAGGATTTTGCAATGAAGCAGTTAATATTCCTCTTGAAGTTTTAAGAGGCGGTTTAGATAATTTAAAATTAGCTTTTATCGGAAAATAGGAATCAAAACCTGATGAATTGTGGGCTATTAAAGTAACTTTCGAATAATTAAATTTTCCAAGAGTTTTAAAAAATTGGCGCATCGGACATGCGTCCTCTGGGTTTCCCCCGATTGGACATTCATCATCCTCAGTTCTCGTAAATATTTTCACACAATTTTGAAGTTTATGAAATTCTAATTCAGTTAAATTATTATACTCATTAATTTGTTTTTTAAGTTTTTTAATTTCATCTTCATCTTTTGATCGTTTAATTTTAATCATATCACTTAACAAACGTGTTTCTAATTCTTTCAATCTTTGTTTCGGTAAGCAACATATAAATTTATTAAAATTAATAGCTCCTGCAGCATAAGGAATAGGATGAGCTGTTGAACAGTTAGGATCAGGAAAAGTTTCGAGATCCCAAATATATGTTGAACTATAGTCAATTTTTTTCTTTGTTATGATTTTATATGGACGCGTTGTTAGATTTTCATCAGTAACTGTTTTATATATGGGTTTGAAATTATTTTCAATTTCTCTAATAGCTTTTAGTTTATGAGATTTATTAATTAAACAATAGTGTCCAATTGTTGAAGCTTCGTGAAAATAATTGTAATAAACATAATTATGAAACGTTTCAATTCCTCTAGGATTAAATGACGATTGGCAGGACTATAATATTGAACACATTCTCCAAAATATTCATTGAATTGAGAAAATTTGCAGTTTGACATTACTCCTGTTCTAGATGTGGCTTTCTCTTTATATAAAAAATTATTTTAAACATTTCTTTCATCATTTCTCCTTGTTCTTCATTAAAACCTCGTAAAACATTATAACATTTAATAAAACAAAAATCTTCAGAAGGAATATAACAATATTCACCGAAATATTCTTTGATTCTATATTTCATATTGATACCTGCACCTCTATGTGATCTTTGTACTAGCTTCATTCCAAAATCTTCATATTTAATATTACCTGTAAAAATCCATTCGTTAGCATCGGATTTCTCTTCCAGATTAGAAAACCATGTTTCAAATGAATTTTTATTATAGAAGGTTAAGTAAAAATTTTGAATTATATTTTCCTGATCTTTAACAACTTTTCCAAGTAAATTAATAATTTTACCATTTGCTAAAAGTTTCCGCATATCATTTACTACATTAATAAAAGATACATTTTCACATTTAATTTCATTTGGATTAAATAAATTACATAAATCATCACCAAGTTCATCCTTAATTCTATCATCAAAAAAGATATCAGTAATAGGAGTTTCTAATATTTCTTTTGTTCCACTTTTCTGTTTTTTAATATTACGTCTAATATTACGCCTAGTACGTTTCTGTTTTTTAATACGTTTACTATGTTTAATTTGTGCATCAAACTCAGCAATTGGTTTCTTGATTACTTCATCAATCCTAGACGTTTGTCCGAGAGACATTTCACGATTCATATTTTTTAAAAGAAAAAATGTATTTTTACATATACACAGGAATATGTAATTGATGTGATGTTACTAATTCATGTGTTGTTAAATTTTCTTTGTTAAGCAACCACCATAAATTATTGTATGCCAAAAATACTCGGAAACTTCTTAAACAAAGTGGAAAGTCTTTTTTTTAACACACGGTTTAATACCATGTTTTGTTTTATAATCTGTAACGAGCGCTACGTATTTCTGATGATAATAAAATCTAACTTCTTTCTTCGAATTTACAGGATTTGTAGGATGTCGATAATCTTTTAAAACTGGTACATGTTCTATCTTGTAAGCATTCAACATTTTTTTTTTATTTTTATTAACAAAAAAATTATAAGAAAAAATTATTCGATCACTCCGCGAAAATATTTTCTATCGACTTTCAGTCGGGGCGAAGCTTAGTCAGAGAACAATTGTTCGATAACTCTATCATGAATTTTTTTATCAATATTAATTGTAATGAATCCATAATCTTTTGACCAAGCATTGTTACACGATTGTTTAAATTCCATCTTTATTTCTTACACATAAATCTCTTAACAAATCACTTAAGTTTCTTGCACTTATTTCAAATAGTATAAATATATTTGCATTCTTTCTAATAACACTTCTGTCTAATGAATACATACTTTGTGTTAAATAAAAAACACTACAGTTATTATGTCTACCTCTTGTGAAATAATTTCCCTGAACTGACTGATTTCTATCATTAACACAATCATCAAACACAACACAATGTTTCATTGTTTTATCTAGTTTACTGGGATCTTGCATATTACCACTATCATCCATTAATTGTATCTTTATATGCTTATTTTTATTGGATTCTACTAACTGATTATTTTTTGCTGCTTCTTCACACCACGAACTTATTTCTTCTTCACATTCATAATTTTTATATTCTTTGAATAATGAAGCAATTGCTGTTTTTTTAAGATTATTTTCAAATCCATATTTTAAAAATTGATAGACGGGTTGTTCTGCTGTTGTTGTATAAATTATAAGATTGTTATAATCCAAAAAATTTGGAGTCGTTAAAATTTTAAATAATAGATACGTTTTTCCACAACCCGATCTTCCACAAATAACTGACAAAACTTTATTAGATAAATTTGGATGATGATTAAATTTAAGTTTTTTTTATTTAATGGGGGTAGTTCACTCATTTTTAATAAAAAAAATTTTATTTGTATTTTTAAAGAAGAAGAAGAAAATTAAACTTCTCTAGCTTCGCGTGGGAGTTTATACCTCCCGAACCAAGAGATCTATCATAATCTCTTCACCTCCAAAATTTATTTCTTGTCCTTTCTCATCAGTGATTCTAATGTTAATGTTGTTAATAGTTTTTCTTGTAATAGGAAAATATATTAATGTTTGTGGAAATACATTTAATCTATAACCAATGGGTACAGTAAAAGCTGGAAAACTGAATATTAAATTTGACAATTTACCATTTATATATCCTCCTTCAATAATGTCACAATGTACAACAATTGAATTTATTTTAGTTATTTTTGGAATCTTCTCACCTAAATGATAACCTTGACTATAGGTCTGTTTATTAAATCCTAATAGCTTTGACAATGATCTATCATGATTAAAATCAACTTGATGATTTTCGTCTAAAGTAAGAGAAAATTTATTAACTGCCGGTTCAACTGCAAAATGTAATTGTTTCTTATCTTTAAATGGTGTACCTAAATGTCTCTTAATTTCATTTGATATTGATTCAACTTCGTAAGAACCAGGAAGAAAAGTTAGTATTTTCCATATTTTACCTTTATCAGTTGAATATCTAAATTGGTCATTCACATCTTTGATAACGTTTTGAATAGTGTTAAATGTGGAGAAACTAGTCAATGCAATTTGATAATTTTTATTTTGTTCCAAATGCAGAATGGATTCTAAATTACAAGTGTGTGATGAAGTAGTTGTTATAATTTTTAACGTCGTACTAAATTATGATGAACCCAAAATCTCTGTTAGATTTTCTAAATGATAATTAATTTTGTCTAAATCTGCTGAACACATTTTTTAGTTAAACTTTTGAATAAATATTTTTTTATAAAAAAATTAAAAACAACAACATATTTCAGCTATACTTTTATAATCCTCTTCATTTAGAATCTTCTTTTCTAACAGTCTTTTCAATATAGCATGAATTTCATTGAAACTAGAATTATGTCCTTCTTTTATTGCAGATATTAAAATATTTAATCTATTTAGTAATTCTTGTGGATCATCTGGTAAAAATACAGTTGTTTCTGTTTTAAAACCTTTTCCTACTTTTACTCCTCTTGATATTAAATTGTGTAATTGTTCATAACGGTTAAGAATTTTTACTGCGCCAACTCTATCTAACATAGCTTTATATTTTATGAGATCTTTTACAGCATAATTTTTTAAATCTGCTCCTCTTAAAAGATCAACAAAATTTCTATCTAAACTAAAAGGAGATTTATCTGGTGAAAAAATTAAACCTCGAAAAGGTTGTGGAAATATTTCTTTTTGTCCGAGATAAAATCTAGGTATTGTTTTTCCATCTATAAATGAAATAGAATGTTCAAATTGCATAGATTTTGGTAATTTCTTATTAATGTTTGATTCTAGTAATCCATAGTCATCTAATATAGTTTTGTGTTCTGGATCAATTATATTAATTTGTTTTTCATTAAATTCTTTTTCAAGAGTTTTAAATGGTTCCATAGTTTTTTCAAAATCAGTTTTTACTTGCTCGGTTTGCTGCATTTTATCAAACATATCAGATTGAATATGTTGAAGATGATTTTCTTTCATAATATTTTTGTGTTTTGTTAACTCGTCTAATTGTTTAATTCTTTTTTGATTATCAGCTTTAATTTTATACATTTTTAAAATATAATATTTGAATTTTGTGGTAACATTGGAATACAACAAAAACATTTTACTGAACAAATTATTTTTTTATTGCTTTGTTGTCTGACATCTTTTCGTCAGACAGTTTTCTCGTTTTAAGTTTTGTTTAATAGAGTTTTGCTTAAATTTTCGCTTAAAGTTTTTAGCTCTTCTAAAAAAATTTTATCATTTTCTTCATTAGAAATTTTACCATCACTAAAAGTTTTACCATCCTGTTTATTCTTATCATCAACTTTTTCGGTCTTTAAATGAAATGATATTTGATTTACTTCATTAGCTATTTGATCAAATTTTTCAATCTCATCTAACGTAATAACATTATCATCACATACTCTTTGAAAGTAGTGATGCAATTTGTCATAGACTTCTTTAATATGTAAATGCTTAGTTTTTAATGATTTTCGTTTCTTAGTTATTAAAGATTTATCTAACATTGTAACAAGTGAAGTTGCAAAAACACCCGTACCTGTTAAAGCTGTAGCAACTATTGGAATTACTAAAACACCTGAAGATTAACAATTGTTAAAGCACCTAAACTTATTGTTAAGAATATGCCAATTCCTTGTGTTGCATTCTTAACATTAGACCATCTCTTTCTTAATTTTTTATAATGCTCTAATCTTAATAATAATTGAGATTCCTTATCTTTCATATACCTAACTCTATCTTTATGTTTTTCTTTATTCATTTCATATGATAACGAAGGATATATTCTTGCGGTTTCTTCCACTTTTATTCCTTCCATTTTCGTCCCCGTCGAAGTTCCTTCCATTTCTGAGGCTTCATCCATTTTCGTCCCCGTTGAGGTTTCCATTTTTAAAGAAATATTTTGAATACAATCTTCTGGTATATTAAGTCTACGTGATATTTTTTGGGCTACCGAAATTTTCATCTGCCTAAATTTTCGACCTTCGGCTACGTGATATTTTGAGACAACTTAAATTTTCGATTACGTGATATTTTAAGACCGCCTAAATTTTCGATTACGTGATATTTTGAGACCGCCTAAATTTTCGATTACGTGATGTTTTGAGACCACCTAAATTTTTGAAATTTTGATTTTTTTGAAAATTTGTCACTACCTAAATTTTCGGCCTTCGCCCACGTGAAATTTGAAGTCTACCTAAATTTTTGAAATTTTGATTTTTTGAAAATTTTTGAAAAAAAACCCCGCAAAAGTGTGACATCCGGCGCAAGCGAAGCGTCGCGCCGGATGTCACACTATATACTATTATTAGTCACATATCAGACGTGTTGCATGTGACCGATTTGGTCACATATCTGCCGAGCTGAATGTGACCGATTTGGGCACATTTGGTCACATAAAGGCAGTGGCAAACGTCACATGTGTCGGGCACATGGGCACAGTTTGGTTTACAGTGCAGATGCTCGGTCAACATCACAGAACTCTAATAGTCCACGTCGTGTTGTAATTGGTTCTCGTAAAATCTTCATTATTTCAGGCATCACAACTTCAGATTCATCGGCCCTGGTTGACCATTCAAAGTACGTGCTCACATAAGAAGAATATGACTTCACAAATGTCACTTTGAGATGACGTTGATTGTTCTGAAATAGATCAGTAAAAATACTTGTCTATTTACCAAATATCTTTTTACTTCCGGAAGCATTCTGCAGCTCGACAAGCAGCCACATGCCCTTATCTATGCTTTCCAAGTCAATACTGTACTTTGGTTTCCTTCAGAACCTGAACTCCTGTTCGCACGGTCCGCATGATCTGATTCTGTTAATTGCTCCTCTACCTCCTCATCGTTAACGATATCATGAAAATCACTGGTCTCAGAATCAGTGATATATTCTATTCATCTGTTGAGATGTATTCTTCCTCGCTGTCAGCAGCACCGGTAACACTTTATTATCAATTGGAGGTTGTTTATGACGAAATACAGATCTTTTTTTTTACCGGCCTATACCATTTTCGCTGGTTTCCATTTAGCTTCTATACTTCGTGATTTATCAGGTTTAGACTGTAACTAACAGTATTGATTTGTTAGCTATTCGGTTGGGGTGATTTGGGACAATCTATCTCTTCATTAATCAATTAAGTAGATGTCAAGTTAAAAAGATCGCATCAATTAGTACGAATTACACTTCAAAAACACTAATACTAGTTATTATAATACTAACTTAATTAAATGAGTTAAAGCATTTGGTTTGACAATTGTTTGGAGAAAACAGTTTGAGCATTTTTTACATACACGTGTCTTTTTCTCTCTATGAAAACTATGATTCGAACAAAATTCACGAAGCGTCTTTTGTAAAAGGAAAGTCACTACAAATGTTGAACATGAAGTATAGTAGATTTTGATTTGAGGTAATTACTTGTCAAAAAATGAGATTCAGTGCACGTTTTTGGTTTTGCACCAAGTCACCCCATCTTACGATACCTGTGATAGAATGTAGAAAAATACATTTGATGTTCCAGAATGGCTGAAAGAACACATTCATTATTACGTCAGTGACCAAGATCTGTACAGGCCTCCGGACTTCGTTCAGTGGAATTGAAGAAATTTTGCTAAACATTCTTTAGTCCTTTCAGTAGGAAGATTTTTTTAGCAGAAAATATCACAAAACAACCAATAGAATAGCTTGAAAATTTTGAATACCTTCATGAGAAATTTATGTGCATGTATTTCTCAGTTACTAGCTTATTTTCCTGATGACGGTAGGTTGCTCCTACAGAAAGGCGCTTGGATATCATTTCACTTGAAGCTACTTATGAAAAGTGGTTGTTTTGTTTTATTATTAGCGGCAAAAAGTCTTTAGTCTAATGCTTTTATTTTGCATCAGATGGATTCGATAACCGACACAACTGGGATATGGGCATGTGTAAATCCTAGATCTAATTTTACGAGGAATCTTCAGTCATCAGATTATTGTTGATAAACTTTAATGAAAAATGATTGATTTATGTACAGTAAGCATCACGAAACATATGTAGGCCTATAGTGATCTACGGCGTAGGTTGCCATTTACTTTTTTAAAAACTTAGCTTATACTACCCGGAGTCGGCGTCCTATCAACCCTCGGAGTCGGCGTCCTATCAACCCTCGGAGTCGGAGTCCTATCATTTTGATAGGACTCCCTGATCGAGAGTTTCTCTTGAAAGTGCTCAATCGACTGCATTCCCTCTTCATCCATTCCATACATTGTGCGTGCAGATAATACAATAAAAATCAGTCAAATGGAATTGTATTTTATTTACAAAAACTCGAGGAATTAGTCTATGTGGTGTCAAGGCTCGGAGAAATTTCCTGATTAACAAATATTGAATTTCCTAATTAAAGTTCGTCGTCAGATTCATCCGCTTCTTCCAACGCTTGCTGCAATAAAAATAAGCTTTTAGTTAACAGCTCGATGGAAAACAGATTATCATGTCCTTACTTTGGCATAGGCCTCAGCTTCATCAAAAAGATCTTTGGGAACGAGT
The DNA here is from genome assembly GCA_907163375.1 of Prostheceraeus crozeri. NCBI lineage: Eukaryota > Metazoa > Platyhelminthes > Polycladida > Euryleptidae > Prostheceraeus > Prostheceraeus crozeri. The sequence continues at coordinate 248,401 of CAJQUW010015045.1, forward strand.
TGATGCTTTCCACCTGAAGCTGAAATACGAAGACAAAACATGCAGCAATGTCGAGACATCCGCATGAGAATAAATTCTTCAGAAAATTCGAACGTTTTCTTAAAATGAATGCTGTAACATGGACTCCCCGAAATCACCCTCTCCAACTAGGTACCATCAGTTTAGGTCGTCAAATTGTTTTTTCTAGAATTACTTAATTATGATTAATATTATTCAATTGATAGGCTTTTATGCATTATCATCATCGTTTAGCGTCCCAATTTTTCCATTATCTTGGGGTTGGACGTGCGACAATGGCTCTTATCCAACTACCTCTTTTTTGAGTTAGGTCTTCCCTGATTTTCAGCTTTCCCATGTCCTCTTCAACGCACCTTCTCCACGTCTTTTTCGGGCTTCCTCTCTCTCCTTCCATGCTTTCCACTTCCTTCACAAGGCAACCTTTATCCATTCAATTAACATGGCCGAACCAACGGAGTCTTCACTGTCTGATCTCAGCTAGGTCCACTGTACGACACTCTCATGCATGAAAAAATGAAATTAATAGGAATTCTTAAAAGGAGAATTTTCAGTAGTTTGAAAATATAATCTTCATCAATAATTTATACCTGTAATTTCAATTTTTGATCTGTAGAAATCCGACTTCCTCTAATATATAGGTTCTATAAACACATCTTACCCTATTTCTCACGTTTTCTCACCGTGAGCCAAATGTCTCATGTTTTTCTCACATTTCTCGCATGCTATCCTGAACAGAAAGCATGAATTGGTTTGATTGACTGATCAAGGTCAATGCTCCATATAAATACTTCTCCTAGTTGATAGGAACTGTCATTTCCCTTGAAAACGTGGTAGGACGAGACATGTTGGAAGTCTATACTTTACATACCATTTGTTTTCAACTTCAATAGACTCGACCTAAAGAAGGGAACGGCTCTGATCTCTTTCCTCGGAATATGTTACTTACAATCCATCGGATAACTCACCTTTACCAACCCAACTCAATTGTAATTCGAAGCTCTTGTCTTTGATCTCATCGTGCACCAAGTAAATGATTTTGGCTGCTTCCTTCACCATCTGATTGGCATCCAAGTCTTCCAACTTCAGCTTCTCGATTTCAGTCTTCGCATTTTGTCGCGCCTTTCCAATTGCACATCCATTGTATGCCTGTTACGGATGAGAATGAATTAACTGTCATCTACATTTCCATCTTGGAACTTTCATGCATAGTTTAGAATATAATTTTACTTTTTAAATATAGAATCAATGATGTGAAAAAAATCAGTTTTCTCTCCCGAGTAATTTAATGCCACTAAATAATTACGAATAAAAAATATGTACACAGCCGACGTTTCGGGTCCAGACCCTTTCTCAAGGCAAGGCAGCAATAAAATGACACTGTCTAAACTGGCTCGTTAGATACGCAGTATAGCTCCGGTTGTCTCATGACGTCTGTTCATTTTAGGATGGCACTTATTGATTAATCGCGATTCCACCACGCTTGTTTCAACAGGATCATTTAAGCAGCGAAGAAATTCAACATCAAAATCATCAATCGAACCGTTTACAAGACAGGTCTTACTGTGTTCAGACAAAGCACTTAGATCATTTTTATTACGAATACTGAGACTGTGTTCGTTGTATCTAATGTAGAATGGTCTAGCAGTTTTACCTATATATTTATCACCACACTTTCTACAAGAGAATTGATATACAACACACGATGTCTCACAGTTATGATTTTGGGATAGCTTGTTGCATATTCTACAATCATTGTGTTTACTTTTTTGCCCGTTTTCTTCAAAACATTACGCAGTTTTTTGTTGCCCGTACTGACGAGACGGACATTCAACCTATGTTTTCTTATTTGGTAATTAAGAAAACATAGGTTGAATGTCCGTCTCGTCAGTACGGGCAACAAAAAACTGCGTAATGTTTTGAAGAAAACAGGCAAAAAAAGTAAACACAATGATTGTAGAATATGCAACAAGCTATCCCAAAATCATAACTGTGAGACATCGTGTGTTGTATATCAATTCTCTTGTAGAAAGTGTGGTGATAAATATATAGGTAAAACTGCTAGACCATTCTACATTAGATACAACGAACACAGTCTCAGTATTCGTAATAAAAATGATCTAAGTGCTTTGTCTGAACACAGTAAGACCTGTCTTGTAAACGGTTCGATTGATGATTTTGATGTTGAATTTCTTCGCTGCTTAAATGATCCTGTTGAAACAAGCGTGGTGGAATCGCGATTAATCAATAAGTGCCATCCTAAAATGAACAGACGTCATGAGACAACCGGAGCTATACTGCGTATCTAACGAGCCAGTTTAGACAGTGTCATTTTATTGCTGCCTTGCCTTGAGAAAGGGTCTGGACCCGAAACGTCGGCTGTGTACATATTTTTTATTCGTAATTATTTAGTGGCATTAAATTACTCGGGAGAGAAAACTGATTTTTTTCACATCATTGATTCATTATGGTCCTCCCGCCTTCAGCCATCTCTTATTTAAATATAGGCCTATTTTAATCATGTTTTTGGATTCTACTCAAAAGTGTCTGGTTTTCAATGTACGAGTACATTAGGAAGACTAAATTAAAATGGCATGACCAAAATCACATGTTGCAATTAAATGATTATGATGTTTTACTTTTTTTGGCGAAGGAAATTTAACTATCAACATCAATTATATAATTTTCTTATACAGTTATGTTCGCTAAATTCTGTTCTCCCGGAACTGATCGTTTTTAACTGTATTAGAAGAAAAATGTATTAGACAAAACAGCAAAATTTACTGAATTACAAAACTAATATACAGTAGACCGTTTGATTCGAGCGTGTCACACTACACTGTAAAACGCGTATTTGAAACAATCAGTTATTCTTGTTTGTTTCGATACCCCATGAAAAATTCCACTGAAGGAGACCTTCAGCAATATCCTTCCCGGATGTTCATCGTCAAATCGGTGAATATGTACTTTGAAAACCCCCTGTTTTCGTTGCTCGCTTCATTAGAAGGTCAGAGATCTTCTAGAAGTCTTGTGTCAACGTCTGTTCATAAAACCTTTTGACGGATGATATCTTACGGTCCATTCCGGAGAGCACTCAATGTGAATGCCATCTTCTTCGACTTGATTCTTCTAAGTGGCCAGTTAGAAGAAAGACATGGGTAATGCTTTTGAACTTTTTCTCTCTCACCATGCTGTATCCGACCATTATACAACGATATGATTGTCCATTTCTTGCTTTGGACCTTGCACTTTAAAGCAGGGCTGTGGAGCCGATGCGTTATCTCATCGGCTCCGGCTCCACGACACTGATGTGAAAGGCTCCGGCTTCAAATTCAGGTTCTATCTATGCTGGTTATCCTGGATCCGTTGAACGGGTTTTTTGGATAACGGTGTGGCCTTTAGAGGCTTGCTACAATCATCAAATTAGTTTTCATTAACAAGCAACGACTTAAGTTAATAATAAAAATGATAATAGCCCAATATAATGACAAATAACATACTTGTCATATATTTTTGCATGAATTGACTATCTCTGAAAGATAAAATAAAGTTATAGCCAGGATTGGTTAAATTAGATAAAGATCTCCCGCACTGGCTAAAAATAAATTGGCCTAGCCTGCAACCAGTCTACTACGAGGCTACATTAAATAAGACCACATGAGTGATGATGATATACCTAATTAGCCGTCACAGGGGCCGAATAGTAGTATAAGCTTTTTAACAAAGCTTGAATATGAAACTGGATAGCGTATGCCTCTAAATAGCTTATAGGGCCTGTATCTACTCGAACATGGAAAGGATCGGCTATATAGCCAAATATACCGTATCAATAAAGATATCAATTGCTTTATTGAATATTAAAGTGTATATTGGCTAGCTTAGGTTGTTATTGTTATTTGTTATTGCCTTTATTCAATAGTCTGTTGGTCCATTAATAATATGATCGGTGGGTAGCCCACGACTCATCATCTGTAGAAATTGTAATTTAGATAGCCTCATTGCAGTGTAGGCTAGAAATGTACAATTGAAAATTATACTTAAAAAAATTCAAAATATCTAATTTAGGACAAGCTTTGTAATTCTATGCAGCATACTTGATAAGTTAAGGCCTAACTTACATTATATTAATTTCGTATTTTTCATTATGGCGTAAAGTTGCACTAAATAATTCATCAATGATTCATGTATATTATTATATTCAATTTATGTATAACACATTACCACTATTCCTCTGATGATGGTTAGGCTGATGAAACTGAACTCGGAGTATCACACAGTATGTTGCAGGGTGCTATGCATAATAAAAATTTGACTGCGAGCACCGAGCAGAAATCCCATCTACTTTGCTAGCTTTCGAATGCGCGTGCGGTTTAATGTCACAGACAATAGAAAAGGGAGGTCAAAAGGCGACTTTATTGAGAGCGTCTCAGTATTTTTTTATTGTTTACATATAAGTCAGCATGATATCAGCATAAAGTGTTGACAGACGGAAAAAATAATAATGAAAATTCTTGAAATCCACAGGTCTATGACATTTGGGGAAATATTATTACACGATAGGCTCTTGTGCAGTCCTCCCCACCCCATTTTTTCTCTGGTCAAAAGATGCAGCACCATTGGATGTCCGTTTCAGCATCACCGGTTTGAGTGTATCAAACCATGAGCAGCATTCCATCACCATTCCGTGCTGTTGTAAAAATCTACGTGGGTAATTGCGATGTCATGGTCGCAAACTTCGTCAGCAAGTCAACATTGTAATTTGCCTTCGGGTTTTTCGCATTGAAATATACCCTTTGAATTTTGAAGTCAAAGGAAATTCATTGTGAATGAGATACCTTTAAAATAATAGGGCGCTACTAGAAGTGGCTGGGTCGCTTATTGCTATAGCCATTTGAGGACTTGTAGTCAGGTCATTCGTGTGAGTGTGAAGAGTTATCCCTCCAATCAAAATTGATCAAATTGAATAATCGATTGTTTTGAAAAATGTAGGTGGGGGACTGCACAAGAGCCTACAATACAATCTAAGGAAATTGGCATTGTCACAGATGCCAGTAGCTTCTGCCAGTAGCCATACCGATAGATGATAGCCTACATAGTAACCGTATTAGATTTAAGACATTGCGCAAGAAATGTAGCTATATTATCTTTGCTGACTGAACTGGAAATGTGTACATAAATGACTGGCGACTTGTCTCTAGGAATCTACAATCATCTAGTTAGCATGCATATAACAAGTCTTCAAATTAATGGATTTTGGAGAATACGTTGTCAATATGGAAATTAGTCTTACGAAACATATACAATAAAAAAATATTACACATGTGTGTAAATATATAATAAATATAATACAAAAGAAGGCGGCAACTGCAAAGAAAGATATCGTGGAGGACAGATCATTGGTATACTTAAAAGACATATCTTTAGATTTCAAATGATTTAATTTTTTTGTGATGCCAATTAATAACTTTCAAAATTCTAGATTTATATCAAAGCTCAAACTATCGGAGCCGGAGCCGGAGCCTTTGTGATAAATCGGCTCCGGCTCCGACCAAAACCATCGGTTCCTTAAGGCTCCGGCTCCACAGCCCTGCTTTAAAGTGCAGATAGTAGCATACACCTTTATTCATGCTGAACTTAGTGGCTTATCCCCTTATGCACTTTCCTGAAACCATATAAAGAAACCGCCAATCATGGTCTGACTCGGTCAAAAGAGGCTTCCAGATCCATCATTACATGAGGTGGAACATCTGCTTTGGAAAAAAATGTGGCTTATCCCCTTATACTTCCGACCCCTTTCAATTGCGTGCAAAGACAATGTTCCTTATGACAAGGTTCTAGTTTTGCCTTCTCGTCTTCTCTCCGCGCATATTTGAAAGTTTAACTGTAATAGACGACATCTATCGACTCATGACCATGAATGGTCTACGGTATTAGACGAAAAACCGTATTAGAAGAAACCTCAATAGACGACATCACCGCAATGCATTTTAATAGCAATAGATATCATTGATATCATAGATATCAATAGAGATCATTTCACTGTATTATGCAAATAGTCGCATTAGACAATGCCGTTTTATGCGAACTTAACTGCATATAAATTACGAGACAGATTTATCAATCAATAGAGAAAATAAGATATTCGGTCACCCGAACCGCGCCTGTTCAATTATTTTCGAATCACAATTTCGAACAAAATCGAATCTCGAATCAAATCTTGAAGCTTTACCTATTAGATGTGTACTCCGCATTTATTCCTATTTGCGATAACACATGGTTTAATAACCAGGGCTGTGGACGTGTTCCATTACGCTTTTGCTTTTGTTAGGATATTAGTCTGATTTCAGAGAACGTGAGATTGAAAGTGAGTTTCAGCTTTTATCATTCTTTATGCCAACATTTTATCACTATTGCATATCAAGATTTAGGCCAATTCATAAAGAAGGCAGACCTACAGCAGTAATAAAATTTACTTTGCATCAACAGTTAATTATTCAAAAAATTGGAAGCGGACGCGATGAAAAATCCATCGCATCTGCAACCTTGTTTGTAGCAAACATCAAGTCTCTAAAAAAATGATCAGCCGCAGATACCACATTGCATTGCAATAACATTCTAAACGACATTTTGCACTTGAAAAATTACAATAAGAATAATATGATTTTCAGACATAACGTTAAAAGTCATTTTTTCTTATGTCTAAATGCAAATTTATGTCCAAGCTACTTCCACAAAAAATTCAATGTTTATGAAATTCAAAATGTGAAAATACATTTAGAATGTCACACTTGTAACCTGAATTGCATGTTTTCAATATATTTCAAAGCGACGATAATTGATTGTCCTCTTTATTGACACGATGGCATCATGACGAATATTTACAAACAAATCACTCAGCTACAAGGCTACCGGTCACGAAGTTGGTCGGACACTGTATCACCAACTGCAACAAAGGCTGCACTAAAAGTGACTTGACCAGTAGCTGCTACGATTCAAATTTTGAAGATGCATATATCAAACGAATGAACATGTGATGAACACAGACATATGGATATAGACGAATGCGTAAAGTCTTTGCATAAAGTCTTGCTACAAAACATGATGCACTGCATCATCATATCTATGTACAGAGTATTTTGATGTGATGCCAGAACAGCCCCCGCGATGAAGGCTCCACAGACTTCATACACCCCAAACATATATACACTACACAAAAATGGCATCACGATAAGAAAAAGCACATCAAGTGATATTTCTGATGATGACTACAACTCATCGAAACGAGTCATCGAACGATCAGTTTTCTTCGATGCCTTCCGAAAGGCAGAGCTTAGTTACCGGTCGACGTTTGACACTGTCTAGAGATCTTACCTCAGCTGATCTCACCAAACCATCGTGCCCTGTGTGCACACTGTGAACGATACCGAGCGACCACTGTCCTCTGGGCAATGCTTCATCCATTATGAGCACAATATCACCTTCTTGAATGTTCCGACGTTTCCGCCACCAACGATGTCTAGATTGCAGGAGAGGCAACGCCTCCAAAACACATCGGCGAGAAATTGAGCGCACTTCCATCTTTTTGTGGGGCTTAAATCTTTCTTTGAAAACATGTGTTGAGGACACCCGGTGATAAATGATGTCAGGGTCCCTGACGGGGCCCTTTAGGGCACTCGGGCAAAACTAGGGCAACAATAAATTTTCAAAATAGGCTCTTTGTCTTTGTAAATGACTAGATTTTTGATAATTTCCCTGAGAAAATCAATAACGAGCAAGTTTTCTCAAAAATTCCATATCAGGGCAAGATTAGGGTAACCTTAGGGCAATATAATTTCAGGGCATGTTCAGGGTATGCCCTGATTACACTAGATGATGCTGCAGCTCCACACACATCATTCACATGCTTCCTCAGTTATGTGCCACTTCCTACTTTCTGTAATTTGACAGACTCGGCAATGTAATTTTACCATACAACTTTTGGGTCACGTAAAATTACATGCTATTCTATGTAAAACAACATTATGAAAAGATGTCTGCAAGATAGGACATATGATTCATTAATAGATAAAAAATTTGGAAATTAATTGCGGTCATATGATCTATACACCTGCAAAAGGAATATTTAGTTCAATCTACTCCGTCTCTTAATTATTCGTTTTTGATAGGACGGCACAATGCACGAAGCACAGACATATTCTTCTTCTCTTCTCTTCTCACTCACTCACTCACTCACTCTCTCTCTCTTTGCTCTCTCTCGTAATTCATTTATTCATTTTCTTGTATCTTTTTTATCCATTCAGAAACTTATATAAATGATATCCTAGCTGGAACATATGGGAAGTCATAATGCTGTTCAGATGCCTGTTGGTCCTACATTACGTAAGACTCGTCTGCGCACACCGATTCTCTATATGAAATAGTTTCCCTGTCGCTCGCCTGCTGAACCGACCTTCATTCCATGAGTCACATGACAGAGAGGATGCGAGCTGGTAATGTTTATCAAGCAGGCGTCATTTGTTTGATACAGTCGACTCCCATCTCCCACTGCATCGTGATATGTGGCTGTACGCATATCAGTCAGCAAACTCGCCGGCATTACTATCTGCAGTCTCAAACTTGCGAATTTATAAGACTTTTAACGGCGATTCAAGTCAGTGATTTGTGTTTTCGACATTCAGAGGAATTCTGTCGTAATTCGATTATGCCTACAGTTTGGAAATAATCTCTGGTATATCTTCATCTACAGATAACGTCTTGATTCCCATTTAATTGCAGACTCAGTGAAGTACGTATGCACTGTTTCTATATTTTCGCTGAAAACCATCAAATTCATGTGATATTGATTATTGCTCTAAAGCAAAAAGAGAATGCAACATTTGAAAGAAGATTTGGACCCCTAAAACAGGTGAGATGTTTATTTTGATAATTGCAATTGCATTGCATTCTTATTTTAAAATAAAGTTTAAAGTTTTATTAGGGTGAAGATGACTTGCTTGACTTGTGGGAAGAACCAGGGAAGAACCAAGTTATGTTCGAGGTTAGCATATTTTTTCTTTTTAAACATGTATTTCGAAAATCATCGTCAGACAACTGTGACAGTTAAAGTAAACAGTAAAATAATACAAGCATGCAAACTAATAAGTACACACAGAAAGGCTTGAACCAAACACTTTGGCATGGTTTTTCACTGTTAACTTTTCCATTTAAATTTGTTAAGTTTGATTACTCCTGTTCCTCAGACTGGATATGGTCCTTAACTACCGGTGATTGTTGATCGGTGAATTGTGATTCGGCGTGAAGGTTTTGTAAGAATTTTCAAAATGCTTGTCATGTACAGACATCAGAAATTAAGTTGTTAAATGAAAGCAGGTTCTTTGTCACACAATTCAGAATCTTTTTACAAACTTGTTTTCATGCGTCATTATAATGTTCTTAGAAATTGCAAAAAATCTGTCATTTTCGTACATTATCATGGCTGATAATGAAACGTTAATATGTAAACATTTTTTATAGGATCTATAAATATCTGACGATTTTTTTTAAAAATTGTGCATATTCATATTAATTACATTAAGTTGAGTAAATGAATAAATGTAATTAAATGTTTATCAATAAAGTACATAGATATCCCACACACTTTATTTGTCTGTAATTTCATTCTTCCTTTCTGGCCCTCATTTCTTTTTTTTTTGATATCCTATTTTTTTCAAAGAAATATAAGATCCACTATCTAAATAAGTTTTTAATTAAATAAACATTAAGAGTCAATCATGTGTGCTTGTGTTATCATGCTGGGAATAGAATAGTAATTTCTTTATTTGCAATCATTTCATTTCTTTGCCCGTCTCTCTCTCTCTCTCTCTCTCCACTCACTCTCCACTATTTCCTCATGATTTTGAGCAAGTGGAATAACTGTCGAAATCTCGTTAAATTCAGATAATATTGGAATTGTAAATAAGTTTCATAAGTTTTATTGTCCTGATTTTCATTGCTTTCGGAAAGTCGATTTGCGCTTTTTTCATAAAATCCTGTTGCTTGTGCATCACTGTACGGTAGATATGACTTTAATATATATTTTAACTACCAGTGAATTTAACAGGCATTTTTTCCTTTCAGAGTCATCTGCAGATCTATTTGAGACAACCTGCAAGGAGGTCGAACTGACCGTGTCTAAGTTCTTCAACAACGCCCACAATCGGTATGGTGGAAGGAGAAAGAGGCAACAGGAATCTAGTGATATGAGCACTCCACCTGTCAAGACTACGTGTATTGGATTCCGACAGTGAATGACTTATACGTGATTTCTTACGTGATGACTTATATAACGTGATTTCTTCAAAAATATAAAGAAATTCTGAATGCAAACTGTTTTCACAACTCTAATCACGTGCGGTTGTCGGGTAGGATTTTTTAGATCTGAATTAAAAAAGGGTATAAGCTACTGATATACTACTATTTAATGAACAATGAGTAACACAAATAACCCTACTTTTTTAAGATTGGACGCGGTTAAAAACCGCTACGGGCCCTGATCAAAGCTTGCGGAACTCCACCGTTGGGGCCCCTGAATGCAAACCTGTTAAGGGCCCCTGATGTGATTTATCACCGGGCAGCAGTGATTTGATCGCAATAACAGAATTTTCGACGGTGTGAGCGCATCGGGATCACGAACATCAGACGATAGGGGTACTAGAGGCCTGTCATTAAGAATTCTTTCTACCTCAATAAGAAAGGTAGCTAAGCTCTCATCACCAAGAATTTGTCTACCCACTAACGATCTCAGTATCGATTTTGTAGACCTTATCATGCGCTCCCAGACTCCACCTTCATGAGGTGTGGTAGGAGTTACGAACGCCAATCGATCCCACGCAACAGCAAATTACTGTGAATCTTCTTCTGATCTAGAGCCTTAAGACCTTCCTTCAACTCACGATTAGCTCCTACGAATCCCTTCCCATTATCACTAATAATAACTTCAGGTTGTCCTCGGCGCGCAATGAATCTAGAGAGACAACAAAGGAAAGAATCAGTGCTAAGACTATGTGACATTTCTATATGCACAGCTCTGCACGAAACACATGTAAAAATACAACCATATCTCTTCATCATTTTTCGATTACAGCGCACAGCTAATGGACCGAAATAATCTACACCTACGAATGTGAAGGGAGCTTTATCATTTGACACTCGTTCTAACGGTAAATTTGCCATTTGCTGAGGAAGAGGCTTCAGAAGATTGAGCTTGCATGTAAAGCATTTACTTATCACGCGTTTCACACTTGAAAGACCTTTCAGAATCCAAAACCGTTTCCTTAAATTATTCAGAACGTGCTGAGGTCCAGTATGACCATCTTTTTCATGACACCTACGAATCAATAAGTCAACTACGTCATGACGTGAAGGTAAGATGACTGGATGCATCGTCTCGTAAGATAATTTCGCGTTTTGCAGTCTTCCTCCGACGCATATTAATCCATTAAGTAATACGGGACAAAGAGATTTGAGATTACTTGTTACTGCTACATTTTTATTCTTCGATAAACTTTTAAATTCGTCAGGGAATGAATCGTGTTGAACACGTATCAAAATTTCCTTCAACGACAGATCCATTTCAGAAGGCGTCAAATTTGAAATGCGAATATTTTCACTTCTACGAAGATACCTGTTCATGCAGTAAGATTTGTACCGAAGGATCCATGCCACGCTCCGTTGGAGTTTATCCATAGAGGAAAAAGAGTTGAATAATCGACTTACAGGATCATTACGTTCAGCAATGGTTAAGGTGCTTTTGACTTCCTCGACATAATCATCACCTGATGTTGGCAGAGGAGTTGGTTGGATTGGGATATCTAACTTTGTACATCGCAAGAAATCAGGACCCGCAGCCCAACGTTCTAGCTTGCTCAATTCGTCCGGATAAATTCCACGTGAAGCTAGATCAGCCGGATTTCCTTTGAAGGTATGTATCTCCATTGCTCAGGTTTTGTCACGTCGTGAATGATAGATAATCGGTTCGCGACAAACGTCTTAAACCTCGATCTCGTGTTATGAGTATATCGTAAAACCGCTTCAGAGTCTGTCCAGAATAAAACTTTGCTAATATTCAATTTCATTTCACGCAAGATAGTCTGATGGAGTCTAACTGCCAAAACAGCAGCCGAAAGTTCCAAACGAGGGATGCTGATAGTCTTAATTGGAGCAAGACGTAATTTTCCAGCAATTAATGAACAACTTAAATTCGAAGCTGCATCAAAAGCTTTTATGCACAACGCCGCCCCATACGCAATTTCAGAAGCGTCTGCGAAATGATGTAATTCATATGTTATATTGGCTTGCTGATTATTATTCTTAATACACCGAGGTACATGAAAGCTGCAAAGACATTGTAAGGACTTCATCCATTTCTCAATTTGTTTTTTCGACTCTTCAGGAATAATATCATCCCATCCGAGTCCTTCACGACACAAATTCTGCAGTATCGTCTTCGGAATTAGCGCTACAGGCGCAACCAATCCTAACGGATCATATAAGGAACTGGCCACAGACAAAACTCCTCGCCTTGTCGAAGGAACATCGGTATTCTTTATAGAATACGAAAATGAATCGCTTTGGACATTCCATACCATGCCAAGAGCCTTGTGATTTGGCAATCCATCTTCTATTTTCACGTCGACAACAGACGGCAACCTTTCAGAATCAGGAATTGAGCTCAATATATCAATATTGTTGGAGATGAACTTAGTTAAACGAAATCCTCCCAAGAGCAATAAGCTTCTTAGTTCGGACGATAATTGTACACCTTTCTCGACGCTGTCAATCGATTTCAGACAATCGTCGACGCAAAAGTTTTCAAAAACCGTAGACACAGTTTCTTCATCGAATCGATCAGAAAAATCCTTTGCAGTTTTCTGCAGCGCGAAAGAACAAGCACTTGGGGAAGATGTAGCTCCGAATATATGAACTGACATACAATAAATACATGGAGGCTTATTCAAGTCGCTATTTTCCCACCACAAAAAGCGTAGATAACGCTCATCATCATCTGTTACTCGTAATTGGTGGAACATGCCTTCGATATCGGCCATGAATGCAAAGCGGTCAGAGCGAAATCTAATCAAAACACCTATCAACGAATTCGTAAGATCAGGACCTTGCAGGAGGCAACTGTTCAGAGAAATATTGCGATCACGAGCCGCGCAGTCAAATACAACTCTGATTTTACCCGGTTTATTGGGATTCAGCACTGCGTGATGAGGGAGATACCATACCTCTTTATCGTTCGCGAGTTCATCAATCGATCCAACTTTTTTCGCATGACCTTTGGAAATGTTTCATCAATGGTTTTACAATATCCTTTGTGCAACTCCTTATTTCGTGATAATTGTCTTTTGAGGGAATTAAGTCGATACAATGCCATGTCAATGTTACTTTGGAGAAGACGGAAGTCGTTGCGCCGCGGAAGCGAAATATGGTACCTTTCTCCATCGTGAAAGGCAGATGACTCAAACTTTCTTAAAGCTTGTCTGTCTTCGAGTGACATTCCTACTTTATTATCATGAACTGAGTCAGTGAAATCTGCTTTCCATAATCTTTCTAACTGCTCACCAAGATCAACCCTTTGAAAGTTAACGTGATTATGATTCGATGACTTTGTCTTGATGGGACCCATTAATGACCATCCAAGGACAGTTTTTAGAGAGTAAGGGTCTCGAGGACCGCCACGACGTTGGTCTTCGACAAAAAGTGCCTCAGGCGCGTTCGCTCCACTTAACGAATCAACTTGGGAATTATCAATGCTAGGGAACTTCAAATCACACAAATGCGGATAAGTAGACATTTCCAGATTATCAATCATCGATTCAGTCGATACAGGAAGCTCTTTGACCGAAAGAAACTCATCAATAAGAACAGAATTTCTTCGGTCTGAAGACGAAACTAGCAATGAAGTCGATATAGAGTTCCTCGTTGACGTATTAGTTACAGTCGTTATCTGAATAGACGTATTCGAACCTTTCATATTCAAACGCTTGAGAAGCCGTTCAGTGCATAAAGTAACTGTCGAACCTTCATCAAGTAAGGCAAACGTTTCAAAACTTTCGTTACGATCTTGCACTACGATAGGTAGGATGCGTAAACAAACTTTTCTTTTATCACCTTTAGCGCAGTGTACTATGCTTTCAGCAACGAAGTCAGTAGATGGATTGTCAGACTTACAATCAGTCTCTATTATTTCACTTTCTTGAGGTTGATGCACTAATTCGTGATGCTTTGTTACACACCTGGTGCACTGAGAAGGCTTTCTACAATCTCTGCTGGTATGTCCGTAAATCAAACAATTGAAACACAGACGTTTCTGCTTGATGAAATTAACTCTCTCTGAATACGATTTGGCCTTGAACACTGGACAGTCAGATATGAAATGAACTCCGGAACAAAGATAGCATTTCTTTACTCTATTTGAATCATTCTGCTTTACATGATCATTGTTTGTCATGAATACTTTCCTATTGTCTTTTCTTTCGAAGCTAGCTTTCTTGGGAAAAGTATGAATAGTTTTGCTATCATGCACAAGTCTGCCATACATAGATGCAGAAATTTCAGCTCGATTTTCGACGAATTTACGCAGTTCTGAAAAGTCTGGTTCGACTCCAGCACTTTGAATTTTATGGGAAATTTGGGCCCATTTTGCTCTAAGTGAAGTAGGCAGTCTCATTACAATCTTTCTAATAGTATGACAACTATTCAAATCGCTAAGATAGCCTTTCGATTTCAGAATCATTTCGCAATTTATCATTTCATCGCTCAGAGTAAGTAATGCCTTAGAGTCATCCAACCTTATAGATGGACCTGCTGTTAAATCATCAATATATGACCTGGCAATAACATGAGATGCTCCATACCTAGAGTGAAGTAACTGCAAAGCCTTAGAATAACCTTGGCTACCCAAAACTACGCAATTTTCTATCAAACTCTTGGCCTCACCCCTACAATATTGAATCAGGTAATTCAATCTTACCCCGTCATCCTTTACACAACTTTCAATCACAGTCTTGAAATTTGTCATGAATGCGACGAATTTCTTGGCATCAGAATCGAACGGAGTAATTTCATACTTAGGAAGCGAAGCGGAAGCAGTCAATTCTGCGAGTTTCATGAGTGAGTCGGATAACGAAGAATCCGTATTCAATCGCGGAGAAGTTTGTGTGACACAGGGCACGTTGACATTGTGGATAAACGATGAATTATGTTGATTATCAGTAGAGTTGACTGGAACAACTGGCACTGGCAAATTATCATCTAACAAGGGGATCGTAGAATCAGACAGGTCATTGAGAAGCATGACCGGCTAGAAGAATCGAATGTTCAGCATCTGTAGCAGCAATTTCAGCATCTATCTGCTGTCTCTCAATTTCAAGGTTGAGTTCAGTTCTTTTTTCCATCTCAGCTAGTTTAGCTGCTTCTTTACGTTTGACTTCTAGTGCAGCCCTTTTTGCTCGAGTCAATATAATTGCTGACGAAACAGACTTGTTTGAAGCAGAAGAAGTTATCGAAGCACTTTCGATGTCAGACATATTGTCAACAATGATGCACGAATCACAGGTTTTAATACTTGACAATTTCTTGACTTTCAATATATTTCAAAGCGACGATAATTGATTGTCCTCTTTATTGACACGATAGCATCATGACGAATATTTACAAACAAATCACTCAACTACAGGGCTACCAGTCACGAAGTTGGTCGGACACTGTATCACCAACTGCAACAAGGGCTGCACTAAAAGTGACTTGACCAGTAGCTGCTACGATTCAAATTTTGAAGATGCATATATCAAACGAATGAACATATGATGAACATAGACATATGGATATAGACGAATGCGTAAAGTCTTTGCATAAAGCCTTTCTACAAAACATGATGCACTGCATCATCATATCTATGTACAGAGTATTTTGATGTGATGCCAGAACACATGTCAACAAGCGCTCGATATTGCACATGCACAGTTGCACAGACGGTACGAGTATTTAGAAGTTAACAACACTTGAATTGCTTTCCTCGCTAAATTAGTTTAATGCTGATGATTGACTGCAAAACCACACAAAATGCTACTTTGACTTTAATATCACAGCCTTAAACAGCTAAAAATTTGAATATATTTTGATTTCAACTTTTGATCACATAAATCTCCATCATAAATTCGATCATTTGTGATAAATTAGCAATTTGGACAATAATTCTACTTTTCAACTTTCAGCAACATCATCGATCTTTCAATCATGATCACAGAATATTTCAAAAACAGAAGGAAAAACCACTTTTATATTAGGTCCTATAGTCGTTGTCCTAATACAATCATTATGATGATTAAAGCATGGTTTTCTATTTAATCGTTATTGCAAATTGCCCGATCCAACATTTGATAATCGTTTTAGAATTACTTGATAAATCACGAAGCTGAGTTAAGTAGGTGCTTTAGTCATAGATAGGACGCAACGCTCTACAGCAGCGATGCACAACCAGACTTCATCCGATAAGCTCATTTTGCACAATATCAAATAAAGGTATCCACTGATAAAAATCTACATACCAGCATTCATGCGATGGTTTCAGAAATTAAACCCAGCTTTGCTTTTCTTTTCAGAGCAGCAAATTCAAGAATAAGTTACATATTTTATTACATTTTTGATCACCTTTTATCAGTTTTAACGTTGTCATTTTCAAAAATACATACAATCGCATA
This sequence comes from Prostheceraeus crozeri, assembly GCA_907163375.1. Lineage (NCBI taxonomy): Eukaryota > Metazoa > Platyhelminthes > Polycladida > Euryleptidae > Prostheceraeus > Prostheceraeus crozeri. The sequence continues at coordinate 265,161 of CAJQUW010015045.1, forward strand.
TTTTCTCTAAGGGTCATGCAACAATTACGCAATCGTTTTTTCGACTTTTTGAACCCACTCCCCCTCACTTACTCATAATCAGTTATAATAGGTCACATAGCTTCCAAATCTAAGGGCAGGGAGACTGTAGCCGAAGGTATCATCTCTATAATCGCTCACTGTCCTCTTCAACTGCATTTTGAAGATGAAAAAATATCATCAAAAATGCATATATCACAATTAATTTCTGTTGATGCTCTGAAGCACTTATATGTACACAAGTATTCCAGAGAATTTTCGGCGATTACGCAAACATTTTCACTAACCATCTCAATCCCCACAATCGGTCACATAATTGCCTGATGAAGCTCCCGCTCTCTAGGGAATTACGTAGTTGCACGTCCTCTAACAGTGCTTAATAAATTTTCCTTAGTTATATGCGTGTCATTTAAAACAAAATCGTAGTCGATGGTTGGCAGGGCTGCAGTAGGCTTTACTCAACATCCCTGTTAAAACTAGCACGGATTCACCACCTGTCAAAGCCTCATTGATTGAACATGACAAAAGCACAGGTTAAAAGATGATTAAACTTGAAGAGTTAAAATCAGTTAGTTGCATTACTTTTGAACGTGTGCAATGGACAATTTAGTGTACAAGTGGAAATTGACCCTTCCGCATATTCCTTTGCCACAAAAATGATAGGCTACTTTATAACTAAATCTGTCTTCTTAAAAGGCGGTCCATGCTGTAACAATACATGTAGGTCAGCTGATTGTTCATCGAACGCGTGCTCTCTTACAGGTAGAGCTTTCTTTTATACTCTTTCATTTTTATTCTATACCTTTTAGCACCTCATTAACGACCATCAGCTGAAAACACGACTGCGCCCGTATATACAGTGTCACAGATGTTCACAAATGCTTCTCTTCAAGTTCTGCTGCCAAACAAATTGTTATAGCTTCATGAAGACTATTCAAGCGAGGTGATCTAGCCAGAATCAATCGTGATTCGTACAATGCCGCATCAACAGAGCTTCCCGACTGTAAAACTATAATTTAATATGCCATCTATTTCCTTTATGTACAGTTTCATTCAGTGCTACACATCGTCTACCGTATGGGTTATCTTGAAATTATGTTTCTGAAAATATACGACAGTAAATGGCCTATTTAGCTATGTATCATGCCGGCTTCATTAATCAAGTGATGCACCTCATTCTAGATTTTTACGTCCAAAATCAGCATGTCATCGATTTGATTTCACATTTTGTCATTTTTCATTAATTTCGAACTTTTATGCTTCTTTTTTTGACTAATTTGATTTTTTGTCTGATTTTTACCCTCTTGTCATCAGTGTGTTGAAGAATTTCTTCTTTCCATAGGGGCGCCGTTGTGTGAAAAACCTTCAGTATTGATTAAGATTTCTTAGGGATATAAAGGGGTGAACAATTGGCCAATGAATAAAAATCCAGAATTCCGGAAAATACCCTGTGTAGTCTATAAAATTCAATCACAAATTTCTGACTGATGAGATAGCGAGATAGACATCCCATTTCATCACTTCACAGCATCAAATAAAGAACTTATGTAACTTCAGTCTTTAGCTTATAGAATATTGGAATAAACCTTATCCGAATCGATCCCCGATGAACCCGAATCGAGCCGAATAAATCGTCAAGCCTATAGGTTTTCTACTTTTAAAGCTGAGGTAATGACTTCAAATCGCATCAATCAGCGCTGCCAGCGGGCCTCGAGACCCCATCCGCGCAGGCAGTGTATCGATGCAGGTTAGTACAAATGAAGGCCTTAACTCAAGCCCATGATATAGACTAGGAAATTGTATTTGTGAGCACTTACTTTTGAGAAGATATTCGTTGTTCATCGAAACTATCTACTAAGCAGTGGATTGGTAATTTGCTTTATGAAAAATGCTTACGAAAGGAAAGTTTCTGTTGCTAGAAACTTGTTTCTAGACTGGTCTAGGTTTTATGAATATCCAGTATTCTTGAACGTGCTAAAATCAATGGCGATTCAGTAGCGACTTCAATGACATTTTCGATTTTTATTTCTTAGTAAAGATTTGACTTTTACACACTGATCAAACTGCATGTAAATTAAATATCAAACCTGATAAAAGTACATGTTATGGAACTAAAAAAATTTGTTGCACCAGCAGCAATTTTTACGGATAGTATCATCGCATTAGAAAAAGGACAGTGTGCAGTTATTAAGTTTGCACGCTTTAGAATATTCATGTCTCAACTAAGATCTCAATACTATGATGTTATTTATAATAAAACGTCTATAATTGTGATACTCTATGCGCTGATTAAAGCATGGGAACTGATATTAAACATCAACAGTCACATAAGACGTCATGACAGACATACTGTAATAGTAAACAGAACAATAACACGAAAATGGAAAAATCAATCAAGGCTACTTGAAAATATTAAGTCGATTTTCGGTTGAGAAATTATTTAGTGCAGCTCGCACTTAAAAAATATTGGTGTGGGTTACGATGATTAAATGTTGTTGAAATAAACTAACTATATTTCTGCTGTGATCACTTCCTACGAAAATCGATTTCTCTCTTCAAAAATTTGAAGGCTTCGTCACTGAAGCGAAATTGGTTAGTACCATGACTTCCGGGAACGTGAGCCAATTTAGAAATATATTGACCTATTTATTTCTTTTGAGTTCATTGATACGAATAATCATTTTAGCTCAACCACATCGATAACAGGCTCGGTGCTAATGTCTTTTGAGTTTAAACTAAGTTGCCATTATCAATATCGTAAGAGCAAGTAAATGACAGCACGTTATTTCAAACTTAACAAACCATCCCAATTGATATCAAATCAAAGTAACTTTACTGCCTAGGCTTACATATTTATCGATAGCCTAATAATTGAATCATGTTAAATAAAGTCAAAGAAACAGTTCTAATAGAAAAATTATTTACTTGCACATTTACAAGAAATAAGCTACCGTATTTCAAAAAACACATCTCTTCTAAATTTATAACACTAAATAAATGAATATTTTCTGAGACCTTCATCCACGCAGGTTCGCGCACGCGCAGCTCAAACCCCTCATTCGCGCAGCTGCGCGGTTCCGCGCAGCGATGGCAACGCTGATCAATGTCAAAACTGTGACCCAAGTGATGCCAAATGTGAACATTACCGGTATTTTCAATTCATCTCTAACTATCATGCAGATGCAGGGCCCATGTTCTGTATCAGCTGATTAAAAAGATATATAGGTTAGCATAATATTCCATGAAATCAAACGAGGAAGTCATTAAAAGACATTATCATTATTATGTAGTGTATAAACTATGCTGAACTTCAATAATACATGCAACGCCCAAAGATGCAATTAACATCACTGAGACTGGCAGAGATTAAACAATACATAAAGTATGTCCGATATGACATAGAAGCAGTTTTCTTGATCAGTTAGCAGCTGTAACCTTGCACCCTATCTGCCCCTTGTATTTAATCCATTTTTCGCTGAATCTCGGGACTACCTACATGAAATCTTCGTACAAAATTCGGAATTCCGGAAAATAATCAACCCTCAGATAGATGTCAACCAACAATTGATAATTTTGAAGCTTGTGTCATTTGATGCAGGACTCTTGATTAAAGTGCAAGAACATTGCTTGCATTCTGCAGCGGTCAGTAGGTAAAAAGCTGCAAGTCTAGCGGATCTAGTGCTTTTCGTCGAAACAGAATGAAGTGTCCGTTTGCATGGATATGTCGATGAAGTGGACCACTCCCAAACCAAATCTAAATACCAAATATGTTAAAGTGCTAGAACTTGCAACTTCTACTTATGTGCCTGAATTTGTCATGTAATTAATAAAAATGATCGTCTATTTTCTTGGATTTCATTCTAGTTTTTAGCTAGGTACATTAAATACCGCTAAAGATGAATGAATGGGTCTATTTAGGGGTGAAAAGACAAATAAATATTTCAGCCTGAAGCAGTCTATGAACAATTTCCGTAATGGAAATTGCGAATTCAAATTATAAAATTTTATCATCCAAAATCTCAAAATGTCGAATTGTGTACAGTTAAAAAAAGAAGTGTGCGGGTTATCGTGTCCGAGAAAAAGGCCGTGAAAATCCGACCCACATGCAACTCTGATTCGTATTCGTACTAAGAGCAACAAAAAAGTCGTGCTTGTGTTCGTATGAATAATAAATTTGTATCGCTCGTAGACCTTCTGTGTTATCAGAAGCACACGTCTTGTCTGTGTAACCGAACTACTATAAGTAGTAACTAGTAATCTTAAATTCTCGATGGTGAAAAAGGAAGTGATGACATTCGCATTTGCTTATCACAACAGTATTGGTAAATTTCATTTATGTTTTCCAATATTCTGAAACTGAAGATTAATCTTAAGTGCAAATTCTGCTATTTCAAAACAAAGAACTCACGAATGAGATGCCTGATGGATCCACCACATAGAGTCCAGTCTTTTCTAATTCTGTTCCAGAATCATCTATGGCTCCCAGTAAGACACTGCATCCAAATGGTCGAACAGCACTGTAGAGTGTATAGGCATGCATGTACATAGAAAGACGATCGGCCAGATGCTGCAAGAGATAAAAAAATTTCTCACGCTGTTTGTCACAGGAATTATTTACAGATCATACTTACGAATAAGGGAATCGGTTCACCGTAGCTATTTCGATAATTGCTACACTCCTCACGTGCTACTTCAGCTAAATGATTTGCATCCGCTAACAAACCGGCAACACACTGGAATGACAAAAATATCAAGCGTTGAGTACCATTGATTACTCGACGCAAGCATGAGTAGCACAAAACTAACATAAAACATCATATATATTTCTTTCTTCCTAGTTCCAAATATTCGTGACTGAAGTATTTAAGGCTGCTTTCAATAAGTTGGCGTAAGAATGCAGTCAAAGGTCATTTCACTTATAAACATAATGCAGCCTGCATTTAGAAATTTTACATTTTGTTTTATAAAAGAATTTGAATCAAGACGTTTATCGTTCATTAAATCAGAATTTTAGCATCATGTAGGTGTTAACAACTTGCTGTTTACATAAATTTTGAAGCCGGAAGTTTTATCCACTTATAGAAAATTCAAAAAAATCAGTCAGTATACACGGGAAAATGTGACAAGAGGTTGTTAAAAATATAGGATCAAAGTTTTGCTCTTTAAGGAGTCCGAGCGCAACATCACAATTTCACTACCGTATTTCTTCAAAAAGTAGCCGAGGCTATTAAGCTAAAAATTGTCGCTATTCGCTCCGACTACTTTTAAAAGTTCTAAAAGAATAAGCAAATTATTTTCGCTGTTGTGCACGCGGCATTTATCGATGGAGAAATTAACTTACGATATTGTAATTGGGATACAAGTCTGATTTTAATGTATCTTATTATAGATCACACCCTGTGGGTGGATCTGATTAAAATGAACATATTGGTTGACTTAACATGTAGTAACGTAAAACTCGGAGAAGTGGCGCTTCTATATGCACACACGTTATTGTCCAGCAGTATAGATCCACAGCTTCGAATGATACCGCCGCTGCTATTATTAATTACAGTCAGGATCTTTTTTACGTACAAGATATGACTTTGGCTGTGTGGTCCTCGTACATTCGACTTCTTTAGAGTTGAAACAATCATGCTCTTTAAGATGCCTTTACGAGATGGAAGAGGAAAATTAGGCCGCCCCCTTCACTGGGATAAGGCCTTTCAAGGTGAGCATGCTCTTTAAGATGCCCGTACATGTAGACTATAATGCATGTATTTTTACAGAATTGAGTCCGGACCTTCACTCCTTTTTGATCCAATGCTCTCAGAACCTTAGCTGCCAACCCATCGACAAATTCCGTTTTACTGACATACTGTCATCCACCTTTTTTTCGCCTGCTTCTACTTTCCTTCCATTTGAATGCCATTCTCTTTTTCTGTGCTATTTCAAAACTATTATTAGCACTGAAAACATATAATTTGACTTAACAAATGAGTTACTTTGGCTCTTTTTACTATTGTAACTTGCATTATGCTTTCTGAGTTGACCAGTTTACAGTAGGCTGCAGCTTTCCTTCCATTTGAATGTCATTCTCTTTTTCTGTGCTATTTCAAAACTATTATTAGCACTGAAAACATATAATTTGACTTAACAAATGAGTAACTTTGGCTCTTTTTACTATTGTAACTTGCATTATGCTTTCTGAGTTGACCAGTTTACAGTAGGCTGCAGCTTTAGAATTCTTGATAACATCAACTCAGGAGCTATGTCATGATACTTTGATTATGAGGTTCATGTGCCTTGATAGAATATTACTAAGTTCTTTAATGGTTGCATTATAAAAAACGTAGGCCTCACTGCTTGATAATAATTCACTAACGAATGAATTTTAAAAATACGATATATTGCAGATGAGAAAAATTTACAGACTAATAAATTTGGCGAACTTTTTGAATGCGAACAGCATATCATTCTCAAAAAAGCAATCATATTTCAAATGAATTTTTTTCTTACCATTCCGATATGTCGTTCAATGTTGTATATCCTTTTATTGCATCCTGGCTCATACAGTTTGGATGTGACTATATTTTCAACGGCGAACACAACAGCGTCTTTTCCTTTTATCGCAATGGCTGTCCTGTGAAGAAAATGACCACATTTTGTCCAGATTGGAAATGCCAAGTATACTTTAAATTATTACAACTTACCCGCTGTTTTCGACGGCTTTTGCTGCATATTCAATCTGAAAAACCTTTCCTTCAGGAGAAAATTGAGATGCCGAAAGATCATACTAAAACAAAAAATAGACCGAATATGAAAGGAGTGAGTGACAAGGAAAGATTTGTAGGTCTCCTGACATTAAAATGTTTTCTGCTTAGGAATTGAAAATGTACTGCTTAAGTTCTTTAGAGACTTCAAGCTTAATTAAGGAAAAAGTCAGGTTAGTGAATAGAAAAAAATGAGACAACATAGAGATTGCCTATACAAGTTAATAATGTTAGTCATAAAAAGGGCTGATTGGCGTTCACGGGCAAGCAAACGGTCAACAAAGATGAACAATTGGAGAAGTGGATAGTTGCATTACATAGGACCGGAGGAACTATGGTAAACTCAAACATTCAAAATGATTGGGACATAACGATATTTAAATCATATAATTTCTCACATATTTTGTATATGGTATATGATGTATATCATGATCACTGTAAATTTGCAAATATATGTGTCTCATGTAGTCTTATATTGATGGTAAACTTTGCGTATGCGTATGTTACACGTATTATCAACGCTTGCTTTTAAGTGCCCTTGCGGCCATCAGTTTGCCTTTTCTGTTATATTTCAGAATAAACATCTATGACTTATGACTTATAGCTTGAGGGAAGAGGACGGGAGTATGCAATGTATTCAAACGTGTCCCTCAGATGTAGGAAGATGAAAGGTAAAGATGAAGAAACGTGGAGAAAAACGAGAATGATGAAGTGGAACAACAAAATAATTGTAAAATAAAGAAACTCAATGAAGGACAACTAAGGAGGCTAAGAACGAAAACATTAAAAGAATGATAAATGAAGTAAGAAAACTAGCGAAACACACAGGGAAGCGAAAAAGTAAACAAATTACGTAATAACTAATATCCCTGAATAACCAAGTGTAGATAAAAGCAGCTTCGCGTTCTCTTAATTGGAATAAATGGAGACAGCTAATTGCGATTAAGCTTCTTGCACTGGATCCACGTCTAAGTAGCCCCATACTGATTCCGTTATACTCGAAATCTTCGTGGTGGAAAGATGGATTCGCCAGCACCAGGGGTGGGACGCCACATTTTATCACATCTTGACGATTTGTCACATTTTATCACATGCGGATCGAAACATGTGGCCAAATTTTGACACATGCCGACATGCAGACAATTACCAGTTTTCAATTTTGCCTTCATTGACTTGAGGTGAGCATATGACGCAACGCAATATTCACGATATATATCGTACAGGGTTGCAACGGGCCAAATTCGAATAATTTATATTAATTATGTAAATTACATTATAATATTGTTGTATATTTTTTGTATCATTAATTATTCATTTTGATCACTTATGTAGTTTCACATAAAACTGCCATCGAAGGTACCCCACATTTACCCTTAAGTTTATGGTTATGCCGAAAAAGGCCATGGGTAAAATCGTAGGATTTTTAATCCTATTTTAAGTCAAACATTACGCCCAAATGAAGAATGCTGTTACGATTTATGACTGTTTTTATTGTATTGAATTCACTTCGATAGTAAATATGAATATATACAAAACACGCATTCGGAATAAATTTAACAATTTGAATTCACAGGCCACATAATTTCGCAAAAGGAGGAAATGTTTTCAGTGCAGAAATGGCATTGAGTTTTATTTCAATTTCTTTATTCTTTCGCTCTGTATCCAGATCAGAGGTAAATACAAATGCATGCGCGTGCATCACCGGCAGTGCACTTTCGCAGCGACTCCTACAATCTGGACATGACAATCGGAAAGCGTGTGGCCACACAGAATGAATGCCACAATTGGGGAAAAACAACTTCGAAGTCAGATTTGAAGAAAATAGATAAAGTAAGCTTTACTAGATGAAAGTACAAGGAAGTCGCCATTGAGAGCAAGGAGAAAAATATCAAACTAACAAGTCCCTTGTGCAAATTATCATAAGAGAAAAAAGGAGCAGTAGAATTTATGATTTTGAATAATAAGACAAGACCTTCTAGCTATTTCATTCAAAATTTTGTTTCTTTCTGACCTTAAATTTGATTGTACCTAGTCACACCACGGAAAAACATTACTTCTGTCAAACTATTCTTTGTTTATGTGAATTTGTCACATTTTGTCACACCAATGATGAAAAACACACATTTTGTCACATTTTATTCTGAGAAGAAAAATTGTCACATTGTCACCCCTGTTGTAGATACAATTTGAGAATCATGAGATTGATCGGTAAGTTCAGCACCATAAGTGACAGCGGCTATCCTAGATGTGTAACCTCGATATATAAACCGCATATTATCGAACAGTCGACATGTATGTCGATGTATAATATTATTTAAATGTTTCAAAAATAACTTTCTTCATTTCGTTCAAAAATTTTACATTCGAAATTAAAAGGCACTATTCCAGTTTGTCCAGCTCTGTCAGCGTCTATAAATCATGCTATGGCGCTATACGATACAAGATCTTGTCTTTACTGTGAAGAATTCTTCTGAAACTACTGAGAATTGCTGTTCAGCTGTTCGATGTTTGGAAGGCTGCTTCAGCAGAGCGGTCTGGTCACAACAAATATCTTCACACAAAATCCATGCATCAACGCTGTCTAATAATTTTGGCAGCCATTTCCTTATGAAACCAATTGAGCCATTTTTATTTCGAGAAACTGACAATTAAAGGTAAGAACTTCCTTTTCATGCTGTATAAAGTGATACCGAATGTCACTGAGGATATGAGTGCCTTCATGCAGGATGGAGTGTCAGCACAATAATACTACCGACCGATCGCAAATTATTTAAACAAATCTTAACATTTCATAAATCTTCAATTGACCGTCACGGAGAGTCTTCGGAATGGCTTCTGATAAATTTAAAGCCTTGTAACTATTTTTCGCTTGAACACGTTAAAGAAATGGTGCATTTAAGTCAACCTATACATCTAGATGAACTGGAAAGCAAATTTTGCACCGTCTTTCGACAGATCGACGAGCGATTGCGTAGAGACATGCTCTTTCGCTGCTGACCAAATAATTGGATTGTGCTCGGGCAAATGGTGAGCAAGGAGAAAATAAATTGTTGTAGTAGTACTAGTGTTAACAACTGTTTTCTTTTGAATCATAAATAACCTACAGAAAGACATCATTGAGTCGCTAACTGCCATTTCATCAAAAACTTTGAAATGATCAGTGAGAGAACAGGAATTTTATAGGAAAGTGACGTTGAGGTTTACTGTGAGATGTTCTCTGTATCACCACAGGAAAGAAAATTATATTATAAACAAAATTCAAAGTGAAACATCATATACCATGTTACACAAACAAATAATTTTTAATCCATGTCACACAGCATGGATTGACGACTGAAAACTATTGAACTTGCTCAATATGAGGAAATTGAGTTCTATTTTGTGCTCAAATGTTACACATCACAGGCGCCATGCCTTTAAGTTAAAATGATGCCCAGACCAAGAAAGGAAAAAAGTCAGTAGATGAGAGCAATATTTAACAAGTCATTACGTGAAGTACGGTAAAATGTTTCTGGATTTTTATTCATCTGCATTACCGTCATCAATGCAGCATACTTGTAAAGAATCAGTCATTGACATGCAGATAAATCTTCATCCGAACTACAGACATCTACAATTAATGAAATACATGTAGTTGAATCTCAGTCCAGAGCTCGGCTTCAAAATTCTAAATTTGCAAACAAGAATAGAAATAGATAATTTGCGTTTGCGAATTAGGCATGAAGGTCCGCTGCCAGATTTCCAAGCACATCCACCTACTGATGCTTTGTGCAGTGAGCTACTGATTCTTTACAATAGGGTAAAGTATCCAAACCACCCAACGGCGGAATAAAGGACGTAAATCGTATATGATGATGATAAGGGTACACTGCAATGATGACGGCTAGAAAGCCTAAAACGTGAACGTTTGCAGTTCCGACCGAAAACCACAAGCGTTTATAGTTCTGGTAATGATTCAAATCAAACCTTTCTATCATCTTGTATTTCAAGCAAGTGCAATGAAAAAAACATTTAAGAAAAATTTTAAAAAACATTATGACAGCCATTAGAATAAGGCTCAGCCGCTTTATCTAAAAGCTTTTTAGGAAGTAGCTGCTTTGAAATTCATGATACTTTCATAATCTCATATCCCACAGGATTCGGGTAATCGGGCAATTTGCTGAAAAGGTTGTTGTGAAAAGGCATTGTGCATTTTCTGAAGGCTCAAGCATTTTTCTGAAGAAAAATTCTCGGCATTCTGGTTTTATGAAGAAAAATTTCGGACATTCAGGTGTGACGTTTCGGTTTTCGGGCGTTTGTAGGATCAGTGCATTGGTATTATCTTATTTTCCTTTTTAGCCTACGACAGGTAAAAAGTTCTACCAACATGAAAATACATGATCTGAAAAATTCGCCAATTCACGGTCACTGAAAGCAAGTAGGCACAGGTTCACTTACTCCAGTTCCGATAGAAGTCATATCTTAAATTCGATTATCGTTGCTAGAAACTACCAAAAAATTTCATTAACGGCTGACAACAATCGAAGCGAATAGTCAAAATTGGTCGGTAGTTCGTTTCTGATTATCTTGATGGCATAAAACAATTCCATAAATTTCTTCCGTCGATTATGAATATAGTCTCCAACTATCAAGAGACATACACAAATTATCTTATTGCGTGCTAGACTGAAGTTGAGACTTAGATATTACTACTCTTTTAGATTATTTTCGTGAGGTTGAACTATAGATGCAGTGCATACATTTGTAGTGATGTACTTATTTCTCGCGAGATATGGAAAGGAAAATTTTGGCATTTTACTTCACAACCACTTCGAACATTGGAGATTTTTGATAGCGAGCTTGAAATCCAGAATCGGTCTAACATGGATGGTATGCGTGAGCCATTGCATCATTGTCGTTTTGATAATTTGATCAATTAAAGTGAAGAAGAAAAATTAAGCAAAGTTGTGCACATAGACATCGGATCTATGGTCTATGGTTGTGCATAACCTTGCCTCTCTGCATTCATGTTTTCGATGAATCTCAATGTTAGAAATTAGAAAGCAGTGGCACAAAAAGCGAGAATCAGTGGAACAACATTGAGCATCACTGGTCTGGAAAATCATAAGAAGACGAAGGAATTTGTTGACTTTTGATCTCATTCTCTGAAAGTAGCAGTACCAAACAAGATAGATGTTTGGATGTCAATTTATTGGGAACTTCCTTACAGAAAAGGAAGAGAGATCGAAGTGCCAGTGGCCATTCTCGTTTCATCACTTGCAAGATGTCAATTCATGATAGTCCTTCACTCAATAATCGAAATCACACTGCTGATCATTTTGTTGCTGATCGAGCGAATTACGTGTCATTTTAGTTTAACTATATCAAACATTAACGTGAGATACATTGGACATTTTTTAAGAGAAAATTTCGTTTAAGTATCTGCCATACATGTGGATGGTCATCGTATAGAATACTATTCCATTTTGCAATGCCTTAGTCGTTTGCATTGCAAGTAGATTAAGCACTGCTTCTTGTGTACCTAAGTGACAGTAATAGAAACATGACAATTTATTTTTCTCTAAGCTTTTGCAGATCATCATCAAGCATAAGTGATATGGGCACAGCAGTAATTTTAGGTTATTGATGATTTGGGAAATAAGGTAAATGCATGCATACTCAAAAATACTTTTAGTGTGAAGAACAATGGATCATCATTGTACTCATCATTGTTAAATATTGTTCTGAGTTTCATTTAGCTCACCTAGCAACGTTTTAGTCAATTTCTTCTACAATTCAAAACCATGTGGCACATAGTTAGTTCGAACAACGAAGAGATAATTGGCCTAGCAATGCTCTGTCTCTGTCAATCACACGTTGCAGTTTGCTGTTGTTGGTGTCAAATTAATGTAATATGAACATCAATTCGCCTGCGCGCCTCCTTCCCATAACCAACAGAACTCATCTCCAGACATCAATCGTCAGTAACCAAGCTACATCTCGCACAACATGCGAACACCCTTAATCAATCACTCAATCAATTTATTGTATTCACTACATGTTACATGCATTTGACTATCTCACACCAACCTTTTACCCTAACTCATCACCACACGCACGTCTTCACAGGCCAAATGTAGAAACATTAAGCAAACCTTCACTAACTGCAACAAAGGAAATAGGGGATGGTTTCACCGCACATATGGAACAAGATAATTTAAAGCACCGCCAATCCACCAACGTTTGCAAGGCCAACAACATTGCATACCGGTACGCAATCTTGCAAGCAGACATGATCCATGCACCAAGAGGGATTCAACTAATAGAAACAACCATTCTGCCTACACTCCTCTGACAGGCCATCCAACAAAGAAAAAGCATTCGGGGTGTAGCTCCAAGAGATCCGCAACGTAGAAGTCACAAAGGAAATCAATCAACACAAGTTAAGCTACTGGATCAACAAAGTTTCTTCCGACCGGTCCCACACCCAAAATACGAGAATTTGGAGAACAATGCATGCACCCATCGAATATGGAAAAGGATCACCCGAAAACATCAAAATCCACTTATTCACTAAACCTCTTCACTACAATCGTGACATCAACGCCTTTCAAAGCACTTAACTTCACCACACGAAGCACGAAAAAACAGAAATATCTACAGACGCACACTCCCGACACGACCGCCGGCACAAAAATCACACATGACCTAGCAGAACAAGCCATTTCAGACTATACAATCAACAATTTTCTTGGGCCAGATAAAGTTAAAATAAAACACCTATAACACCTCGGCCCCACTGTAATGCACAACCAAGTTGACACAGGTACACACTCAACACAAAGCATCCAACATCACATCAATGCCAAAACACAACATCACATCTTCACATCTATTGCAGACCAATTTCTCTTCTCCCACCATTTGTTAAAGCACTGGAAAAATCATTCTCACAATCATGGCAATTTTTCCTTTGCCGCGCGGATTCAAAAGAAACACCCCACAATCACCGCACTTCATCAAATCAACAGCACCATCGTTGCTGGTTTCAACAGCGAAAAAATCACCCATCCGCACAATCTTCACATCGCGTGACATGTCGAAATCTTTCGACACACTTCACATACTTACAGTCACTCATCCACAGACACCAACAGACCGTTATCCCTTTTCTCTTCAATCGTTACATAGCAAGCTGCATCAAAGACAGGCAAGTCTGCACCACGTGCAACCAACACGATCAACCAGCAGGAACATCAGAGCAAGCGTCGAACAAGGAGTTCTCTTCCCTTCCTCTTCAACCCTTGCATGTATAGTGACCTCATTATTAAGTATTAGAAGTGAGTATTAGACAAATTTGGTGTTGAACGCCCTGTGCATTTTCTCTGTAGGAATTTGTCTGAGTGAAAAAGGGACATTGTACTTTTGGACATTGTATGATAATTACGTCTAGCAGTGATTGTTCTAAGGAAGTGACTGTGAGTGACACTATTTCCTCGCAAAGTGAACGTGGAGTGACTTATGTCAACGAGAGACGCAAACCTTCATGGTCAAATAAGTTCAAGGTCGGAGAAGTGATTATTACGAAGGGACAGAAAAGGAAATTGGTTGGGCAAGTTGGTCCTTGCACTTTTAAATTGAATAATGCTTTCTGCCTGAACACGCGGAACATTCTGAGACGTGCTCATACTTCTGAGATGGACGATGACATGTGTTACTTCTCATTACCACGACAAGCAAGTGCCAAAGACTTAAATAGAACAAATGAAATTTTATCTAATATTGGTGAGACTGTGAATGATTGAACCTTCTGTCGAGGAGAGTCAGACAATTTTTAGACGTTCATCCCGACATACCAGACGTCCATCATATTTATAGGACCGTGACATAATTTTTACCGGAATTTGGACCAGGAATAAGTTCCTAAGTATTTGTAAATAAGTGAAATTTACTTTTACGTGAATATGTAAATATGAGTACTAAAAGTATTTCATGATGTGTAAATAGGACTAAATTTTATGTGGATTGATTTTTATGAAGTAAATTATCTTTACATGAAGTGATTGGTACAGAATAGTAGCCTTATGATAAATTTTATAATTATTTGTGTATATAGGAGCCTTCGTTAAAAAGGGGGGAAATGTAGTGACTGTATTATTAAGTATTTTGTACATATTTAAACTTCCACTTTATTCAATGCATTGGTGTTTGTTAAAATGCATAAGTTTTTCGCAAATGCCGGTAACCAGCTGTTGTCACCAGGTGACACTTAAAATTTGTGTCAAAATTCATGTTGAATGATAGAATGTAAGTTTCTCTTTTGTCTGTACTATAATCTGACGGTTGTACTTGCCTCTCAGATGACTTACTTAATGACTTAGAATATGAGATTACTGATACTTAATGGATTTTAATTTAAACCTCTTCATTGGAAATTGCTGCTATACGGATCTGAGGATACTACAACATGTAGGGCAGTCTACGCTGACTGCATGTATGTTGATTATATAGGTTGACGTGTAGGATTTGGCTGAGGTTGAGAGTTGTAGGTGGAGTGTTGTCAATAATGAGTGAGAGGTTTGTACAGTGTTCATGGGGATCCGGTGGGGAGAGCGAGAGTTGAACTTTGCTGGTTTGATGTGTGATCGAGTGACCGTGGTATGGTGATATTCACATCATAGAATCGATTCCACAAAATGGAAATCGAAAATCTGTCGACAACCTGTATTACTCCAGAAAGGTATTTGGTAATGTATGCATTGAATACTTGACTCATCAAATTCTTTTCTTCTCATCGATTATCAGCATCACACGATAAAAGGTCTGTACGATGAAATCTCAATTTGTATTTTTTAGCTGAGTGAAAATAGGTGGTCATTGATTCGTGAATTTTCAAAGATCAAAATCAAACAGATGCTCTGTCTTGAGCAGCGTGATGTCTTATTTTTTACATTGACAAGAGTAGCGTGTAATCGCCTTTAGCTACATGCATTTAAAAGGATCGTATTTTGTTGCAGAAAGTTTCAGTCATTTCATTAATATGTCAGTAGCGTGATTGAAGCCATGTCGATTAGAAAACCAAAAATGCAGTTACATGAAATTTGTCTGATGGTGAGTGGATGTATGCCTAAAACAGATGTGGTGGACCTTAAAATGCCAGCATTTCAGATGCTGAAAATCCGACCATATTTGAAATTCGGTGCACCCCTAATTATTACCGACATTAACCCTCAGAGACCTGAGCTTTTTCACACCCTCCGAGACCTGAGGGGGTCCAGTGGACCCCTTTTTCAAAGTCTTAGTTTACCTGCTTAAAACGATATCAAATCATTAGGAAAGTTGATTTAAGTAAAACAACGATGTTTGCGTGTAACAAGTCGATACAACTAATCATTTGAATGCCTTTCAGCCTTTTCAGTAAACACATGCGAAAATGTGGTGTTTTTGTAATTCGGCGACATTTAGCATAGTATCAGTTGTATTAAGAGTTGGTTTTACGATGTTTGCTGTCGCCATGTAACCTCAGATAATTGATTTTAATGAAATTGATTTATTCCATGCAGCATAACCATTACATTTGGTCATTTTTTCAAATTTATGCATACCAATCGGAAATTGGCCTAAACTAAGCCATAAATGCTGCATTTTATGACCCTCAAAATTACTGTGGAAATCTCAGACTCATCAATTACTGCTGTGACAACTTTCCCAACAGTCTGTTTTTAGTGTTGAACCATGAATATAATGATAACTTTCATTTCGAACGTTGACTGAGGTTGATTTATTCATGTAGGTCAACCGGTCATGCACGATCAGGTGCGGAAGCAAAATATTCACATTTTGTGATCTCCTAACAAACCGCACATGTACGAGCATGATGTTGTGGAAACTATGATGTACTCATCATAGCAGTGGAAGTTGTCCGAGAAGACAGCTATGATCTATTCAAGAATTCGAATACTGCTACGGACTTCATGGATATACACTAACTTTGTAAATAGACGTTTAACTTGTAACTTTTTTTACCTTAAATACATTTTGTTGTCAAACACCACAGACTTCTACATCATGACTACGGGAATAGTTTATACACATGCAACCAAAATTTCAAACACCGTGTGCACTATCAGAGTGTGTGATTTTGAAAGTTTTGTCATATGTTTTAATATATGATATTCAGACAAGTCAAACTGAAACGATCTCACCGGTGAAAATCCAAATGCAGCACCAATTACCAATCAATGACGTTGTGGTCCAATTTTCAGATAAAATCAACGTTGGGCGTCATTTCATGACTTAAATCCATTCCCGTAGTCATGATGTAGAAGTCTGTGGTGTTTGACAACAAAATGTATTTAAGGTAAAAAAGTTACAAGTTAAACGTCTATTTACAAAGTTAGTGTATATCCATGAAGTCCGTAGCAGTATTCGAATTCTTGAATAGATCATAGCTGTCTTCTCGGACAACTTCCACTACTGTGATGAGTCCATCATAGTTTCCACAGATGTAAACATTGAATAGATGAATTTCACTCGTTATGCGTCATGGTGGACATGGCACAAAATCATTTTTCATCTGATAGCAGAAATTTTGTTATAGGAATTTCTACACCCTCTGAGACCTGAGGGGGCGTCCAGTGCACCCCCTAGGCCTATCTACCATATTTCTACAGATTCAATTGAAATGAAATAACACTTGCAGATTCACTGTTAAAAAATGATGATTTTATATGGGCATGAGCGACTGCTATTTCTTCAGCACAAAAGTAAAATAGAAAAACATGGCTCCGGGATCCACCTGAGGGTTAAGAGAGCTACGGTTCACATTTAATGTATGTATAGTGTAGCAGGTCAAGCAGCATGATTATTCTGAAATAATGAAGCATCTTTTCATAGAGTATGAATATGACTTGTACAGTCCAAATTAATTTTTCTATATCTATATTAATAGAAAAAATGTGTTTATGTAAAGGTCTATATATTAGTCCATATCTAAACTATATCTATAGCGGTTGTAATGCACAGATTCGATCCAACACAGACTCGAATCATCGCATTATCAAAAGACGGATAACTTTCATCGAGTACATGTTGGCATTTAAGGTCTCATCGAACTGCTGGAAGTGCTGTGTTACTCCATTTAAAGGCAAATGTGATTCTAGGTATTCAAAAGTTGCTGTCTTTGGATTGGAGATCGATATTTCAGACACTTTTTGATATTTCAGATAGATCTATAAAAATGTTCGAACTAACAAAACATTATAAACCAGCTTGTTACTTTGTCACATGGTGTAATATTTCGGGTTAGGGCTACGAGGCAAATGAGGGCTGCGTGACAAATGTCACGTAGTGTATGTATAAAATATGCCCATGCCAAAGATGTTGGCTCTCAAGAAATTTCTGAATTATTGATATAATTCTGTGTAAGTTGTTTCGTATTATTCATGATGTTCTGTGTCGTTTCTCGATGTGCCTGTTTAACGCCAAATTGCTTGTGAACGCCAGACTGCTGCCGGAGACAAACGAAGAATGCAGAAACTTAATGGAGTTGCACAAGGACATGTTTTCATTGCAAAACTGTTGCGTATTTCAATAATCACGAAATAGTCACTAACAACTCACTATCGCCCCTGGGGTATACTAGAAATTTCAGTGTCGTGTCCAGGTCCTGGCATGTCCATGATTTCAATCAGGATAATTGGACTAAATGCATCGTAATGAGTAAGATACATATTTTCTAAATGTGAATTTTGTCAGTTGGGTGATAGAACCTGGAATTACTTGTAACAGTTTTGTGAAAAGGTTTGTAATAATTTGTATGGAATGTGTTAAAATAAATCATTCCCCCATCCATGAACGAAGATCCTTGTAAGTAAAAGGTTCACTGACTGCTATAACTGTAAAATCTCGATCCCTAATTCCAAAAAAGTCTTCAATTTCGGGTTAAGTTTTAATATCAATTTACTCATCCACTCTCTCTAAAATCAACTCATTGACACATAATCAGTAATTGTTCTTGCTTAGCGTTAAACCAAAATTCTACTGATGCTGCAAATGCAACATATGTGGTGAATTGTGTGATCGCATGTTATGAGATTAGGTAATATTAACTTACTTCAGTATGTACAGTGTGTAGTGTCTATGGGAACCGCTTTAGAATATTTCCCAACAGGCGGAAATGCTGGAAATAATTTCCTCCAGACCAAAATAATCCGTCAAAGCAGAGAGATAAGCGAAAAAGCAGTAGTTGTCTCTGGATGTAAACTACGCTTCTACCTCTCGAGAAATATTTTTCTAAGAGTAGTCTCTATTTTAATGTTCCACTTTATAGTAAAGAAATATCAGATGGAACACTTCCACTATGACATAATCTAAATATTCCAGAAAATGTCTTAATTTATTAGGTTAAAAATGTCCCTCAATTTATCCCGGAGTTTTGGAACGCGTCCCGATCTTTGTGCGGAAAATGTTGGCAGCCATAAGCTTATTAACCCTTCAACGACTGAGCCCGAGTTAACTCGTATCGAGCGTTATCAACCGTTTATTGGTGACGGTGACAATGGAATACAGCATGAAACTGAGCTTAATTTAACTCTTATCGAGAGGAAGGGAAAATGTCACCGACGCCGCATTCATCAGTTGTCCTTCAGAAACTGAGCCCGAGTTAACTCGCATCGGTAGGACAGACAACCATCACTGACTGATGAAATTTCCCCTTCCATTGTTCACGAATGCCGAGTTAACTCGGGCTGCTGGGGTGTTATAATTTTTTGACTGCCGAGTTAACTCGTTTTTAGTATGAAGTGACTTAATACCCCACTTTCGATATTCTTAGAATGTTCATAATTAATGTGAATCCGTATTCACTATCATAGGATATATGTGACCTATTACACTCAAAATATATTTCGTAAATGGCAGGATTGCCTTTTGAGAATGAATAGAAGTTGTTGAAATATTCTCGAATAGATTATTTTTCCATCTATGATATTGTCTAATGTTCAAAGATATCAGTCAAAGCGACGCTTGGGAGAACGTTATATCTATAAATATAACGCAGCATGCATTGCAAACTCGATCGCAAAATAGAATGGCCTAGATAATTTTCACAATTTTTCATATTGTCTTGAGTCATGTCACACAGATCTGATCGCATAGTTTTAGATCACAACTCGGGCGACTCAATACCGAGCATGTAGTTGACACAGTTTTGCAACATTATTAAAAAGATGATGAGATTGAAGTTTTGATGATCTGGTGATGGAGAATTTTTAGTGCATTTACTATACTATTGGACAGAATGCAATACAATGTCCTTGCTTCTGTTACAATGTGTTTCGTGTCAACGCCATACGATTCGAGACCGTGAGAAAGATTTAGATAACTCCTCTGATTCCACATAATCGTTCGCATGGATCTAATTGACTCATTGTGTCGATTTAAGCAGAGCTATATTGCTGAGGATTGAACAAAATTATGGTCAGTGCTTCGATTATATGTAAATACGATGTCTAGAATTAAAGCTTTCCGTTAAATTTCTCTGAAAAGAATTTAACGGGGCTCAGTTTCTTATTGTAATATTGCCTGCAGCGCATTAGTAGCATTGTCCTGCTGTCTCGATACGAGTTAGCTGGGGCTCATTTTCTCATTGTATTACTACCTGCAGCGCACCAGTGACATTGTCTTGCCGTCTCGATACGAGTTAACTAAGGCTCAGTGAAGTCGGTAGGTATATCAAATAGGCGCCGCAGCCAAAGGCTTAAGAAAGTTGAATTCAAGTTGAAGGACTGCCATAAGTATTGTTCTGCTACACAGATCTTTCCTGATGTTTTGATATTGATTTAAGCAAGCAAAGCAAGAAGTTGTAGAAGGCGTTCACAGGAGGATCTCAAGACTCCCTTGTGGATATGAAAGTTAATGCCTCAGGGTTAGTGCATGTTTCCTTGCGTCTTCTTCACAATCACCGTAGTGCTTCAGTCTGCATCACTGCACTTGTGCTTGGATTCGTTAGGTCTTGACAGCATATATACTACTCTCAACACATATTTTTTCAGAATTTCCTCCTATTCAATATTTCCATTCCATTTCGATCAGAAAATAAGATTCTATTTCGCCTAGCAATTTTTGACGGCAATTGTGTAGCTTAAAAGCGGGCAGTAATTCTATGTATCAGGGACTATAAAAATTCAATTGCAACTAATTTGGGTTAATCAATCAATTAATTTTAATTGCAGCAGGAAGCTATCATGTTTTTCAAAGAGATAGGAATTTCTATTATTTTGATTATTATTTCTTACCAAGATATACAAAGTTTTCAATTGCCATCCAGTAATCATCTTTAAGTACAGAAGACTAGAGTTATTAGAAGTTTGAAATATAAGTAATTTGAAAATGATATTTTCAATGATTTTTAAGCGCGATGTTATTAATTTTTGATGACCCCTACTATGAGTACACATGTAGATATTTAGCTAACTGAGATTTCTGAAGCATCATTCAACGGAATCGATGCAAAAATCATTATTACGTCATCTATGTTGCATTCTCCCGCATTATACGCTCAATATTACTATTTTGAACAAAAGAATGCAGCTTCAGTAGTTATACATTCCAAACAGAAATCTCGCGAAGCGAAATTGAACTTTTGTTATCTTATATTTTTTAATGAAATTCTTAACGAAGTAGAAATCCTGCTCCGAAAAGACATCCAAATGCTATAGTACATCAAAGTCATGAATGAATCTGGCTGAGTTACTCGATGAAAAAATTAGCAAATGATATTCAAATCTTGAATTAAAAGAAGTAATGATGAAATTATAAATCCAGCCACTTTGTATTCAACAAATCATTCACAAAAAATTATCCCATACTAAGTTTTATGAAAGAAAGCCGCCAAAAATGACCTTTCATGGAGTAAACATAGTTATTATCAATGTCTTTGGTATTTTCTCCAAGCGATTTGATGCTATTATTTTCTGAACGCAGACGTATACAACGATCGATCACCTGATATTGATCTTAGTCTCCGCAATAATATATCAGCTGTTGAGAAACATTTCATATTCTGCTGAAGTCATTCTTATTGTCAGATATGATTTATTAAGATGGAAGATGACTAGGCTAGATAAAAGAAAGCAAGCTGTGATGCGACTTATTTTTAAATGACTATCGAGCAACGCGACTCTCCACTTATGATCTAGAAACCGGCTGCTCATGCTTTCGATTTTTCGGTAGAACCGGTTCCGCAATGCAACCGGGTTTAAATTCTAGCAAATATACCATGCATTGGACTTCAAAAGTTGTTTTTATCTCTTACAGATGTTGAAGCGAGTTCATATCATTGTTCTAGGAGACATTGGTCGCTCACCGCGGATGAAATTTCATGCATGGTCATTTGCTCAAGAAGGCTGGGAAGTTCGTCTGTCTGGTTATCGTGGCAGTAGATTGCATCAGTTGATTGATGGTAACGGAAGTATTGAACTTGCCTACATATCAAATGAGCCGAGTTGGCTAGGAAAACTTCCAAGTCTCATTTTTTTACCGATTAAATTGGTATATTTATTCATATCCCTGTTTTGTCATCTGTTTTTTGCACCTTGGTCGCCCTTCATAATGTTGCAGACACCACCAGCAGTACCAAGTTTGATGGTTGTTTGGCTAATCAGTCGATTGCGTCGTTCTCATCTCATTATCGATTGGCACAATTATGGCTACTCAATCATGGCTTTAAATACTCGCTCGGAAAGACATCCTGCTACAATGTTGTATAAATTCCTTGAAGGTCACTTCGCGAAATATTTTCTGCAACAAGACACTACCCTCCACTTTTGTGTTTCAAAAGCAATGAAAAGACATCTGTTAGCTAATTGGAATATAAAGTCAAAGGTTCTCTACGATCGTCCGGGACCTACACTAATTCGACCATCCGTCGATCAATGTCACAATTTATTTATCCGATTGAGTAACATCTATCCTGAAATCTTCCTTCCTGAAGGAGGCAGTCTGGAGGATGACATTTCTCTTACACGCTTTACAAGTTCGTCCAATGAGGCTGGAGCAGGGGAAGGAGCTAGATGGCTGCCTCGACGGCCTGCTATTGTAGTGAGCAGCACTAGTTGGACTGCAGATGAGGATTTTTCAGTATTTTTCCATGCTCTCGACCTCTACAATGAAAGAGCAGCTGATAATCCTAATCTTCCCGATTTGGTAGTAGTGGTTACGGGAAAGGGTCCCCAACGCTCCATGTATCGTGCGATGATATTTGAAAGAGGTTGGGAAAAGGTTCAAGTGATAACTCCTTGGTTAGAAGCTGAGGATTATCCAGTAATGATTGGGAGTGCCGACCTCGGCGTGTGTCTACATTTTAGTAGTAGCCGTGTTGACTTGCCCATGAAAATTGTAGATATGTTTGCTTTGCACGTTCCTGCTTGTGCTCTTGAATACAATGCATTGAGAGAATTAGTGGAAGAGGATGTCAACGGGAAATTGTTCATCACTGCCGAGCAGCTATGTGAACATCTGATGTATTTATTAGGGACAAATTCTGGACGGGATGATTTGAAAAGTTACCGAGAGAACTTGAGAGAATTTTCGGCTTTTGGATGGCATCAAAATTGGAAGCAATCTTTTTTGCCTCGCGTGGAAAACTCTATAAGGTAAGAATTCAAGTGGCGCTATTCTACCACGATTCACTCGTTTTGAGCAGAACATAGTTGCTCTTGAATCAAGGGAGCAAATTCTGTAATTCCCATCAACTTTATGCAAGTCTGAAGTGAGTGCTGAAATAAGTTATAGTTCAGTTAATAAAGTATCAAAAGTCTGCCTTATCTGCTGCACGCTCGCGAAGCAATTTAAAATTTGAGGTGCAATGATATCACTGCTGATGCATTGTAGACGCTATTTTCAATGAGAATGTTAAATTCAAAGCTAAGTTTGCTAATTTATGGCTTCGCCCATTCTCTGAAGTGAACTACAATAAGATATGTTGATACATTGACACAAGATAATAACAGGAGCTAGTGAGTAAAGTTAAAACCACACAAGAATGATGACGCCAGACAACTAACACAGTCTACATGCCAGAAATCATAGAACATTTATTTACAGTTATTTCTAAAAAATGCAATAAGTAGCATTGAAAGACATTATCAAGAATGAACAATTGAAGCGATTTATCATGTTAGTTTCAAGACAATAAGTCAGTCTTTCTGTGCAAAGATGTCATCATCCTAGCGTAGTTTAAACTTAACTCACCAGCTCCTGCTATAATCTTGTGTCAGTGTATCAGCATTTTACCTTGCTGCACTTCAATTCAGAGAACAAACGATACCATGTGCCAGCGAACAGTGTTTTTGATTTTGAAACTCGTTTTTACACTCAAAATATTGAAAGTCAGGCTCTTTTGTCATCATTTGAAAACCATCTGTTTGGTCAAAACATTGATAAGTCAGTGGTTCGGCTATTAATGCTACTTTCGAATTCCGAAGAATGCATTCAATAAAGTTCAAATAGGTCTAAGAATAATATAGTGTAAATATAATTCACAAAACATTGAAACTATTTTTTGAGATTAAGAAAAAATGAAAAATTGGCTCAGAGACCAAAGTTTGATGGTACTCATTAACAGTTTGAATGACCGATAGTATTATCTTCCTTCAAACAATTTTTGACACTATTGTTAAGAGGCGTTATTAACGAATCGTGGTAGAAAGACCATCCTATGAAAACCAAAAACCGGCTAAAAAATTATCATTTTTGGTGCAAACTTTAGTTCCATCATCGGTGATTTGTGGCTTGAACGACTCGGTGATTTATTATCTCTAAGTACGATTTATACCTGTAGTTTATATCTGGGCGATTTGATCGCTGATGGTAATTACTTCAGAGTTTGTTATGTTCTTTCTTTGAGATGCGAACTTTGCATTTATAAATAAAATGAATGTGAAAGAAATCATTGTTTTTCATTTTTGTTTCATGTACTAAAATATGAATGAAAATGATAGTCATATTTTCCGGATACAATATTTGTATTCAGCATCCTCATGATGTGTGTTCTTCCTCGTCAACGTAATCACTCATTGCTTCGAATTTTATTCTCCAGTTTATTTGATCTCTAATACGATAATACATATCAATGACACCTGTGTCGCTTGGATCATCAAGTAGCAAATGCTTCGACTACAATATGCGAGTAAGAAAATATGATTTGCAAGTGAAGCATTCGGAAGTAATGGGAATAAGACCGTTCCAGGACACCATAAAATCAAAAAAATTAGTATCTTTAAAAACGACATAAATTCATAAATTTAGACCCTTTTTTCAGGTTTTTAAGACCTAAATTCATGAATTTGGTTCATTCAAAAAGTACCATTTTTTCAAAAATGGTACTTTTAAAAACGACATAAATTCATGAATTTAGGTCTTAAAAACCCGAAAAAGGGTCTAAATTTATGAATTTATGTCGTTTTTAAAAGTACCCAATTTTCAAATTTTTCAAAATCTCAAATTTGTGAATTACAATCGGGCGAAGCGCGAAGCCCTAGAACCTTCGGTTCGATTTTCACCCTCAAAATCATGACCGTTCTAGGACACCAAAAATTATAAAAGTTGAGTAACTCAAATTTGAGAATTACAATTTTCACCTTGAAAATCATGACCGTTCTAGGACACCGAAAACCCGGTCACCGAAAAAATCATAAAAGTTAAGAATTTCAAATTTATGAATTTTATCCATTTTTCAGGTTTTTAAAATATATCATGTGATTTGCGGGACATCTGAGATGTCTTCCAGGGCTTTGCCGTTAAAAATATTTCTTTAAAAATGGAAGAAACAAAAGTGGAAGGAACTTCAGAAATGGATGAAACCGTAAGAATATATCCTTCATTATCATATGAAATGGATATTGCAAAACACAAAGATAGAGTACGCTATATGAAAGATAAGGAATATCAATTATTATTAAGATTAGAGCATTATAAAAAATTAAGAAAGAGATGGAGTAAAGTTAAGAATGTAACACAAGGAATTGGCATATTCTTAACAATAAGTTTAGGTACTTTAACAATTGTTATATCTTCAGGTGTTTTAGTAATTCCAGTAGTTGCTACAGCTTTAACAGGTACGGGTGTTTTTGCAACTTCACTTGCTACAATGTTAGAAAAATCTTTAATAACTAAGAAACGAAAATCATTAAAAACTAAGCATTTACATATTAAAGAAGTCTATGATAAACTACACTACTACTTTCAAAGAGTATGTGATGATAATGTTATTACGTTAGATGAGATTGAAAAATTTGATCAAATAGCTAATGAAGTAAATCAAATATCATTTCAATCACAGACAGAAAAAGTTAATGATAAAAATAAAAAGGATGGTAAAATTTCTAGTGATGGTAAAACTTTTATTGATGATAAAATTTTTAATGAAGAAAATGATAAAATTTTTTTAGAAGAGCTAAAAACTTTATTAGACAAAACTTTATTAAACAAAACTTAATACGAGAAAATTTTAAATGTGAAAACTTTAAACGTGAAAACTTTAAACGAAAAGATGTCAAACAACAAAGCAATAAAAAAATAATTTGTTCAGTAAAATGTTTTTGCTGCATACCAATGTTACCACAAAATTCAAATATTATATTTTAAAAAAATAGACAAAATTAAAGCTGATAATAAAAAATAAAATATTAAAACATTATATTTGTATATTTTTATTACTCGGTAAACAATTGTTCGATAACTCTTTCATGAATTTTTTTATCAATATTAATTGTGATAAATCCATAATCTTTTGACCAAGCATTATTACACGATTGTTTAAATTCATCTTTATCTCTTATACATAAATCTCTTAACAAATCACTTAAGTTTCTTGCATTTATTTCAAATAGTATAAATATATTTGCATTCTTTCTAATAACACTTCCATCTAATGAATACATACTTTGTGTCAAATAAAATACACTACAGTTATTATGTCTACCTCGTGTAAAATAATTTCTCTGAACTGACTGATTTCTGTCATTAACACAATCATCAAAAATTACACAATGTTTCATTGTTTTATCTAGTTTACTAGGATCTTGCATATTACCACTATCATCTATTAATTGTATTTTTATATGCTTATTTTTATTGGATTCAACTAATTGTTTATTTTTTGCTGCTTCTTCACACCACAAATTTATTTCTTCTTCATATTCAGATTTTTCGTATTCTTCGAATAGAGAAGCAATTGCTGTTTTTGTAAGATTATTTTCAAATCCATATTTTAAAAATTGATAGACGGGTTGTTCTGCCGTTGTTGTATAAATTATAAGATTGTTATAATCTAAAAAATTTGGAGTCGTTAAAATTTTAAATAATAGATATGTTTTTCCACATCCTGATCTTCCGCAAATAACTGCTAAAACTTTATTAGATAAATTTGGATGATGATTAAATTTAAGTTTTTTTTTATTTAAAGACATTTCATTCATTTTTAAAGTAATAAATTCATCCATTATTAAATTAGTGTTTTTAGAAACAAAAAAATAAAAATAAAATTTTAATTTAAGTTTATTTTTTTGTTTCTAATAATAAGATTAATAAGATTAATAAGATTAATAAGATTAATAAGATTAATAATGAAAATGATAAAAAAAAATTAAACTTTTCTATTGTAGCGTAAAAGTTTATACCTCTCGAACCAAAAGATCTATCATAATCTCTTCACCTCCAAAATTTATTTCTTGTCCTTTTTCATCAGTGATTCTAATGCCAATGTTGTTAATAGTTTTTCTTGTAATAGGAAAATATATTAATGTTTGTGGAATTACATTTAATCTATAACCAATGGGTACAGTAAAAGCTGGAAAACTGAATATTAAATTTGATAATTTACCATTTATATATCCTCCTTCAATAATGTCACAATGTACAACAATTGAATTTATTTCAGTTATTTTTGGAATCTTCTCACCTAAATGATAACCTTGAATATAAGTTTGTTTATTAAATCCTAATAGCTTTGACAATGATCTATCATGATTAAAATCAACTTGATGATTTTCGTCTAAAGTAAGAGAAAATTTATTAACTGCCGGTTCAACTGCAAAATGTAATTGTTTCTTATCTTTAAATGGTATACCTAAATGCCTCTTAATTTCATTTGATATTGTTTCAACTTCGTAAGAACCAGGAAGAAAAGTTAATATTTTCCATGTTTTGCCTTTATCAGTAGAATATCTAAATTGATCATTCACATCTTTGATAACGTTTTGAATAGTGTTAAATGTGGAGAAACTAGTCAATGCAATTTGATAATTTTTATTTTGTTCCAAATGTAGAATGGGTTCTAAATTACAAGTGTGTGATGAAGTAGTTGTTATAATTTTTAACGTCGTACTAAATTTTGACGAACCCAAAATCTCTGTTAAATTTTCTAAATGATTATTAATTTTGTCTAAATCTGCTGAACACATTTTTAAACTAAAAAATTAAATAAATATTTTTTTATGAAATATTTTTTTATGAAATATTTTTTTATGAAATATTTTTTTATGAAATTTTTTTTTATGAAATTTTTTTTTATAAAAATTAGAAACAACATATTTCAGCTACACTTTTATAATCCTCTTCATTTAGAATCTTCTTTTCTAACAGTCTTTTCAATATAGCATGAATTTCATTAAAACTAGAATTATGTCCTTCTTTTATTGCCGATATTAAAATATTTAATCTATTTAGTAATTCTTGTGGATCATCTGGTAAAAATACAGTTGTTTCTGTTTTCTGTTTTTTTGTTTTCTGTTTTTCAGATAAACCTTTCCCTACTTTAACTCCCGATGATAATAAATTTTCTAATTGTTTATAACGTCTAAGAGATTTTACTGCACCAACTCTGTCTAACATAGCTTTATATTTTATGAGATCTTCTACAGCATAATTTTTTAAATCTGCTCCTCTTAAAAGATCAACAAAATTTCTATCTAAACTAATAGGTTTTTTATCTGGCGTAAAAATTAATCCTCGTAAAGGTTGTGGAAATATTTCTTTACCACCAAGATAAAATCTTGCAAATAATTTTTTTATCTAAAAAGAAAGTAGAATGTTCGAATAACATAGATTTTGGTAATTTTTTATCTATGTTTGCCTCTAATAAACCATAGTCATCTAATAGTGTTTTAAGTACAGGATCCGCTATATCAACACGTTTTTCATTAAGTTCCTTTTCAAGAGTTTTAAATGGTTCGACAGTTTTTTCATAATCAGTTTTTACTTCTTCAGTTAATTTTAATTTATCAAACATATCAGATTGAATACCAGCTTTTGTCATTCTATGTTGTAGATGATTTTCTTTCATAATATTTCTTTGTTTTATTAATTCGTCTAATTGTTTTATTCTTTTAAAATTATCAGCTCTAACTTTATCCATTTTTATATGATAATTTTATATTATTATTTTATTTTATTTTATAATATTTTATATTTTTATATTGTTATATTGTTATATTTAGAAAATAGAAATTAGAAAATTAAAAAGGTAAAGTAGTTATTCCATCAGGCAAAATTTTTCTTTTATCATCAAATGGATCTAATGCTAATTTATGTTCTTCTTTTAAATACATTTTATGTTTTTTTGAATTAAGTCTATAATTACATGCTGTTTTTATTTCATTATTAAATAATGCATTTTTATAATCTTGAAATGTTATTTGATTAGCCACTGATGCCTTTGAAATTCCTTTTAATGTTTTATGTGTTTTAACGGGCGAAGCCCTGGAAGACATCTCCGATGTCCTAATATTTTTAGTTGTATCATAACAGTAACATTTAGATTTTAAAAATATAGCTTCTGTTATGAAATCTTCATTTCCTTCTAATTCATCTTTTACTTTACATAAATCAGAAGGATGAATAATATCTTTTATTTTATTAATTTCTTTATCTAGTGAAGAACCATATGGTATTGTTAATTCTAAGAAAACAGAATCGGTATCTGTAAAGTGTAATTTATAGTTTTTACCATAAGCAGGTGCTAAATAATCATATATAAAACTATACATAAATAGTTTAGCTAATTCTAATATAGTGAAACCTATAAAATTAAACTTATCATGTTTTACAATGCTTCTTCTTAGATGTACAGCACATAGTTCATCACTAAATCTAGTAGTTCTTTTATATGTAGGTTTCCTTGTTAAATTTTGAAACCTATCTTTATCATAAACTATTTCAATATTTTGTCTATTACGCACATTTTCTAAAGTCTTACCATAAAATGCATTATTCATTAATTTGAAGAACACGTTTCCAAAATCATCTTTATTTCTTTTAGATATTTTGCGTTTTTCAATATTGAACTCAATATAATCTTTTAACCATTTAGATTTTTTATACACTAGTTTCCGGTGAATTTTTGTGAGAATCATTCCATGATCTAAATACCAATCTAGCATTCTTCCTTCAACAACATACTTTCCTTTATTGCTTTGTGTTAACATAAGTTTTTTTGTTGGTCTATATTTCTTAGGAATTAAAGATTTTTGATAATCTGAAAAATCTTCTATATTGGGAATTTTGTTTTCTGGACAGAAAGGATAATATTTTGTTGCATCTTTTATATAATCAGGGTATACTAAATCAACTTCATATATATAACCAGAATTACGATTTCCATCATATGTTTTTTGATAATCAAGATTATTACACCATGTCATCTCACCTGTTGGTAATTCTTGTATCATGCAAGAAGAATATAAGCTATTAAAATCATAATATAACAAATAGTTTTCTCGCATGAATTCATCAATTGCTTTTTCACGTTCTACTCCTTCTCGTTTCGTTCGAAAAATTTCTAATATTTTTTCTTTTTCTTCTGGAGATAAAGGTTTCATTATTCCATATTCTTGTGGATTTACTTTCTTATTATAACATTTAACATATCTATTACCTAAAACGGATGAAACTCCACCTCTAATTCCAGATTCAAAAAATAATAATTTATCATATGTATTTTCTTTATAATGTTTAAGTTTAACATTTGTATGTTTTAATCCTGCTAACCATGTTAAACCTGGTGTAGAATAACAATAACATGGATCTATTCCGTAATATTCTAAACACATATCACGAAAGTTTTCAAAAAGATCAGCTAGTATTAATACATCTATCTGTAGATATTTCATTGTATAATCATACATTGTTTTACAATTTAACTCTCTCCAATTTTTTTCAGCTTCTGCATAATCTTCTTCAGATAATTGTGATTGTTTTAATGTTGATTTAAATTTATTTATTGGAGGAAGTTGTTCTTCTTTCATAATTTTATTCACAGAATTAAAATCTCCAGTTATATCAGTCTCCGACTGTGAGCCACAGGCTATATACTCATACGGAAATATTCCTTTTAAAGGTTTTAAATTATATTTATTTAATATTTTACATTGTTCAGATTTCAAAGTTTTTCCCATAACATCTAATGAATAAGGAGTAAAAAATCTAAATGCATCTAAAATTCTAATACAACCTAATTGCATTGAAAAATATTCTTCTTCTTGTTTACATAGTACATTTATTTTTTGTTGTTGTAATTTTTCAGATGAAAATAAATCTTTCATTACTAGATGAAAATCATATTTAGAACCATTGTAGAAATATAGAGGAACAAAGTTATATTTAAATTTGTTAGCATTAAGATTACAAGAATTATGTGCTGCACCTCTATATAATCCATTTAGATGATCATGATCTTTTACTTTATCAATATATCTACCTCTACCAGTTTTATATTTATTTGTAAAACCTTTTCCACAGTAATAACAATTTATTTCATAATAAAATTCTTTTCTTTCTTCATCCGTTAATGGTATCATTGGTTTATTTGTTTCAAGCAATTGTGAAAAAAGTCCTTGTAATTCTTCTACTTTCTTTGTAAACATTTCTGAACTATCTTCACCATAGTATTGTAAATATTCTGATTTAAATAATTCAGGATAATTTGAATGAATGTACATTCCCCAACATAATGGTTTTTGTTCAAATAAATTTTTTTCTTTACTTTTTTCAGAATTATAATTTTCAGAATTATTTTTTTCAGAATTATAATTTTCAGAATTATTTTTTTCAGAATCGGGTGAAGCCCTGGAACTTTCCGTTTGATTTTGTGTCATATTAACATTATATGCTTCAAAATCACAATAAATAGTAAAGGGTACTTTATTTTTAAAATACCATTTATTATATTCTAAATAATCATCTTTTGGAAATGTGTTTCTGACTGCTTCATTTTGTTGACAATTCTCCAAATGTCTATTCATTTCTTCTAAAGTTCTAAAACTTGTCATACATTGAAGACAAGGAAAATTTTTATTATCTGAAGTTTTTGTAAATATAGAAACATCTTTACACAATATAAAATGTCCCTGATAATATAATATATTCGCTTGTGCTGGTTGTTTTGACTGTTCTAATTTTACAAATTCATCTTTATATATTTCATGTGTTTCATTAATTTCTTTTGTAATATTAAATGTATTTTGATAATAATTTTGATTTAATATTTGTAGCTGATAAATATATTCTTTATCATATTGTTCTTTATATTGTTGTAGACATTTTTTTAAAGATTCATTTATTTTTTGTTTGGTTTCATTTTCTTCATTATTTAATTTTTCTTTATTATTTTCTTCATTTAATTTTTGAATTGTTTCTATCTTATTTTGATATTTATGATGATATTCTTGTAGTAACATTTTTATTTGTTGTTGATAATCTATTTTACATTTTTGTAAACTTTCATTTAAATTTTCTAATTTTTGTTGGTATTCTGAAGATAAAGATGAATATTTGTAATTATAATCATCAGTACGTCCTTTATAATTATTGTGATTAATCATTATTGGCGTTAGTGTTTTAACAAGTTCAAATTTTTCAGTACATATTATATTTCCTTGGTAAAAAATATTATGATGCATGTAATTTCCTCTATCATTATATACTATTTCTGATTGACATAAATTTTTATTATTCAAATAAAATTCTTTTGAATTTGAGTAAAGTGGAATAATTTTACCAATAGAAACATAATTCACATTTAATTCAAAAACATTTACTTCTATTAAATTTTTATTCTTTTTATGAAACTTTTTTAACTTATTATAATCATATGGAAATTCATCTAAGCCATCAGAAAGATCAAATTCATTTATGTATTCTTCTTTATTGTAATGACTTACTCTTTCTTTATGATATTCTGCAGGATGTAAATGTGCTATAATACTCCACAGAAAACAACGTTCATCTTCATTTTTTATGTTGATTAATTGTGGTGAACTGAAAGGTAAAGGAACATAACTACCACCAGTATTATTTTTATATTTATCAATAACTATTTTCTTAGATAGTATTTTAACAAATCTCCAACCAGATTCACGTAACTGGGCTTCAATTATACAATTTTCTAATTTAAGTATCATCGATTCAAATATGGGTTGTATATCATTTACATTATGAATTTCTTGCGAATTTGTAAAATGTCCTTGTATTATTTCTTCAGGAATTCCATCAG
Source organism: Prostheceraeus crozeri (assembly GCA_907163375.1). Lineage (NCBI taxonomy): Eukaryota > Metazoa > Platyhelminthes > Polycladida > Euryleptidae > Prostheceraeus > Prostheceraeus crozeri. The sequence goes on from CAJQUW010015045.1 coordinate 298,461, forward strand.
GTCCATTTTTTGTATAAAGTACTTCTACATTCATATAACATTTGAAAGATTTCTTAAATATATTATAAAAGTTGGTTAGAATATCAGAAAAAGTTTTATCAGTTTCATTATATTCAAAAGACTGATTAAATAAATATTTTATATCTGTTTCGGGTGAAGCCCTAGAACCTTCAGTTCGTACGGCTTCATCAAATTCATCTATTTCGTTAAATTCTTCAGTATCGTTAAATAAATATTTTATATCTGTTACGGCTTCATCTTCACTATTAAAAAATTTTTTATATTCCGAATGTGAATAATCATCAAACATTTTTTTAACTTTTATATCAGTAGGCAATGTTTCTAGATAATTTTTATAACTATTTAATTTTAATATATTTCCATCATCAACTCGTTCTACATTTTGTAAATGCATTTTACTTTGTAGATGAGATTGATAACTTCTTTTTGTTTGCAACTTTTTTTTACATAAGTTGCAATAAAATTTATCCATTTTTTTATTTTTTTAGAGAAAATTTTAAAAAAAAAATTATATTTAATTACAAAACAAAATGTTTGAAGATTATAAATAAAATTATATTTATTTATAAAAATAATTATATTTAATATCTTTTTACATAAAAAATAAAAATGTTTGAAGAGTATAAAATAGAACATGTACCAGTTTTAAAAAACTATAGACATCCTACAAATCCACTTACACCTAAACAAGAAGTAAAATTTTACTATCATCATAAATATATGCAATTTGTAAAAGAATACAAAATAAAACATGGTATACCTAAATACGCTAAAACAAATGATTTTCCACTCTGTTTAAGAAGTTTTAGAGTATTCTTGGCTTTTAATAATTTATGGTGGTTAATCAATAAAGATAACTTAACAGTATATGATTTAAAAACATTACAAAAATTAAACATTCCTCCATATATTTAAAATATTTGTATAATTTAAAAAAAAACAAATTGTATAATTACAAAAAATATAGTATAATTACAAAAAATATAGTATAATTTGTTTAATTATTAAGTATTTCACTTACACCATTTATTAATGGTTTTATATCATTATATGTTTTTTTGGCTTCATCAAATGTAGATTTAGCATCAGAAAATGTAGATTTAACATCAGTTATTATTGGTGTTGCTTTTCTTAAACCGTTTCTAACATCATTGATTGCAATTTTCAAATAGTTTAATGTTTCATTATCTTGTAATCTTTTTGGTATTGGTATACCAAATTTTGCATTTAAATAATGATCAAAATAAAAATAAAATGTATCAGGAATAATTTTTAGTGGTACTTTTGCTTCAGACTCTAAAAAGATAATTATTTGTTCTATAACTTGATTTGATAAATGTTTTGCATTTGCATATATTCTAATATCAAAATCTTGAGAGTTATTATAGATTTCATGTTCGGTATCTACTAATATATTTAAATCTTTATCATATACTTGCATATGTTCACTTATGGTGTCAACACGTATTATTCCATATTTATGATGTGTATAATATGATAAAGGCATATTCATTTTATAATTTTTATTAATATCATTAAAGAATGCTGCATTATTTTGTGTAGTTGTAAAAAATGTTTGAATGTTTTCTCTAATCTTATTATCTACATCACAAGCTTTATGAGCTAATACAACTATTTGAATATTTTGATGTCTTCCTTTTGTAAATATTTCTGACATATTTTTTTGTTTTGATAAACTTGCAACATCATCTAAAATTAATAAAGATTTATTTTCAGGTGTACCAGCAAAACTTTCCATATCTTGTAACTCATCTAATTGTTTATCATTATAGACGTTTGTAAAAGTTGGCCATTCAGAAGTATGCATACAAAAAATATGTACTTTTGTTTCGTCCTTATAATATTGGTTTATATATTTTTTAATAAACGTAGTCTTACCACTTCCAGTTTTACCGTAAACAATGAAATGTAAATTTTCTTGATACATTTTACCTTGTTTAATATTTTTATTATTAGTTTTATCCTTAATCTTATCCTCCTCAGTCTTCCATCCTTTAAAAGTTTTTATTTCTTGTTTATAAAAATTTATTCTCTTTTGTTCCTCTGTTAGAAAGTAACCCCATTGATTTCCAATACATATAACAAGATGATAAATAAAAAATATTAAAATACATGCTAACAATATTTTTATACAATGAAATTTTAAAAAATTCCAAAGACGTGTAAGATCTGATTGTGGTATTTTTTTATTAAGAGATGAATTAGGGGGTAGTGTCTCTAAATATTTTTTATCTATATTATTATATATATTTTTATCTATATTATTATATATATTTTTATCTATATTATTATTATATTTAGTATTATATATAGGATTTTCTACAATATTATTAATATCTTTGAGATTCGGATCTTGAGGGGTTAGTGTATCTTGAAACTCAGTGTTATTCATATAATTATTTATTATTTCGTTTATTGCATTAAGAGATTTATGACGACTTAGATTACTTTTATTACTTTTATTACTTTTAATTATAACCGGTGAATATAAATCTTCCAAATTTTCGTTTTTATTCATTTAATATTTTTAAAATAAAAATTTAGGAATTATTATTTTTTAATTCCGGACTCGCATTCTTACACTCTTATGAGTGTTTTTAACCTCTGTAGAACCTCCGGAATGTGTCGGACTTTTTGTTCCTATACTCAAAAGAAGTATGTTCCGAACCTCTCCTCTCTTCCGGAATGCTTAAGAATATTTTAATAAAATAATATTTTATTCTTTATAAAAAAATAATATTTTAATATATATATGATTATTTTAGTTGAAATACAACTATTTTAGTTGAAATACAACTATTTTAGTTGAAATACAACTATTTTAGTTGAAATACAACTATTTTAGTTGAAATACAACTATTTTAGTTCAAATACAACTATTTAAATATATAAGTCTATTTTAATAGAAATACTAATATAAATTATTATTGTTTTGATATAAATTATTATTTTGATATAAATTATTATTATGTTGATTATTATGTTGATTAAGTTTTGGACATAGTGTTACATGTCGCTGAAAATTTTTCTTTAATATAATTTTTTGACAACCTCTACATTTAACTTTTTCTTTTAAACAATCCTTACACTGATATTTACTATCATAAAACTCTGTCTTAGGTTTAGTAATTTGACAACTTGTACATTGTCTTGTAGAACTTATACAAGAATTATAATGATTAGTAATTCCTTGAATTGTAAAATATTTATTACAATTACGACATAACTGATCTTTTAATTTATCTTTTTTATTTTTTTTAACCTCTTCTGGTTGTTCGCATAATTTTAAATGACGTGCAAAATTTTTTGATGTTATATTTTTATTACATCCGGAACATATTTTTTTGTTATTACTTTCAACAAATTGATTTTTATCAATATAATTATTTTGAGCTACATTATTATTTTGAGCTACATTATTATTTTGAGCTACATTATTATTTTTATCAACATAATTATTTTGAGCTACATTATTATTTTGAACAAAAGGATTATTTTGTGCTAAATAATTATTACTATTTTGCCTAGGTGTATTTTGCCTAGGTGTATTTATTCTAGCAGTATAAAGATTTTGTTCTTTATCTGAAATAAATAAATGCTTTAATCTTTGTAATGGTTGCTCTGATTGAATATTATTATACTGAATACTATTATTAGGTTGAATATTATTATACTGAATACTATTATTAGGTTGCATACTATTATTAGGTTGTAATTGATTCATATGCATACCACATGGTGTGTTTTTCATATGAGAATATAATAGTGTTTGATTTAAAAAACGCATATTGCAAACTTGACAAATTTGAGTCATTTCCATTTTTTTATTTTTATTAAGAAAAATTTTATTTTTATAATTTATGTATTTTTATAATCAGAAAAAATTTTATTTTTATAATTTATGTATTTTTATAATCAGAAAAAATTTTATTTTTATTGTTTAAAAATGATGTTACCAAATGTTGGTGGAGGTGCATATATCCCGAATAATCGTGAATCAGAAATAGAACTAGAAAATTATATAATGAAAACTGGAGACGTTTTATCTGGTCCATTACATCTTTCTATTCTTCCACAACAAAATACAGAGTTAACAAATAAACAATATGTTGATACACAAATCAATGACTTAAAGGAAAAATATATAAACGATGTTATGGTTCCGCTGATGAACGAATTAAAGTTGCTTAAACTTAATGACAAATCATTAAACGAAAAATTATTAAAACTTGATAAAAAGGATAGAGAGCTAGAAGCAGATATAGCAAAACTTTTTAAAAAGATTTCTGAACAATCAAAAATTTTAATATTACTTTCTATAAATTTAAAATCTGCTGTAATTAAAAATAAACATCAGATAAAAATGTTAAAAGAACAATTAGAAGATGAAATAGAAAAACTACCTGAAAGAATTAAAAAAAATTTAAAACAGTTACAAACTACATTCCAAAAAAGTGTGAATGAATTGAGTTCTAAAATTGCTCAACAAATTAAAAAAATAAATCAATTAAAAATTGAAGTAAAATCACTTAATGAAAAAGTTGATAAAATGAAAACTCTGAAAATCAATTTAGAAAATGAATTAAAGAAAAATTTACAAGAAAACTCTAAAGAAAATAAAGAACAGTTAGATTCCGTTAAAAGAAAAGTAGATGGTCTTAAAGTTCAATTAAATGCTTTAAAAACAGAATTAAAGAAAAGTGAGAAAAAATTAGAAATGACTGAAAAAGAAATTAAAGTACATCACACGCTTCTTGATGCAATAGATAAAGTGCAACAAGCAATTAATAAAGTTATCTCGAAGTTGTTAGATATTCATAAACGTAAATCTTAAACGAGTATTGTAAATATTAACTTAAATATTTTTTACCTACAAAAAATAAAAATCATAAAAAATATAAATATAATTTAAAAAATATAAATATAATTTTAAAAATATAAAAGTATAAATATAATTTTTAAAAAAAATTTAAAAATATAAAAGTATATAATTTTAAAAATGGATAAAATTAGAGCTAATAATTTTAAAAGAATAAAACAATTAGAAGAGTTAATAAAACAAAGAAATATTATGAAAGAAAATCATAGAATAAAAAGAATGATTGATGCAGATTTGGTTCCTGATAAAGTTAAACCAAAAACCCAATCTGTAAAAGTTAAGAACAAAAAATAAACATTTTTTTTATAATGGACATCGGTTCATGGGTCAACGGAGATGTCTTCCAGGGCTTCGCGCTTCGCGCTTCGCCCGTATTTATATTTTTCCCAAAAGTCAAATTTATTACTAAAAAATGCCTATAATTTATAAACACAATCTTAAACAATTTGCTTCAAATCAAAAAAATTGCTCATGAACCACGTATGAATCCGGTTTACCATTATGATAATAGAGAAGCCGTTCAAAAAGAAGGGGATGGCATCTTTTCTGGTATTGGTAGTATCGTTAACTTAATTAAAAATAATAAAGATTTGATTACATCTGCTGCAAAAGGAGCAGCTGCTATAGGTAGTACAGCTAGTGCAATATCAAATGCTGTCAAGTCTCAAAACGAATTAAAACAACTAGAAGCTATTCGTAAACTCAAGAATGATTCTGAAGAACTAAAAAAATTAAAAAAACTTTCAGATGAAACAAAAAACAAAATTGCTAACATAGCTGTAGAGGGTGATAGTAAACATAATGAAAAAACAATTGAAGAAATAAGAGGTAATGGCATTCATAGCGGAGCTGGTCTAGCAAAATTCTAAAATTATATTTTAGTAAAAATTTTTTTCTATCTGTGAGAAAAAACAAAAAGTCAAATTATTTTTTATAAAAATGTCTTCGCTTATCGAAAATAAATTTAGATTAGACGATCCTCCGTTCGTCAGTTACAATCAAAAAAAGAATGACTATATAAGAGTTGCTATGAATCCCGGATCTTCCAGTAGAGTAAATACTGGAGGTGATTTAATTTTTGAAGTTGATAATCAGCAGAGTTATTTATATTTACCTGATTCATTTTTACACTGTGAATATTCTTTATATAGTGATGCTAATTTTACAACACCATTACCAGATACCGATAATATTACACTAGAGAATAATTTTTTCCCAAGTTTATTTACACAAATGCGTTTAGATGTTGCAACTCAAAATATAGAAACAATAAGTGATTCTCCAGGTGTAATTGATACAATGCTTAGATTTATAACAATTGGTGAAAATAATAAAAAGTATGAAATCGAAGGTTGGTTTCCTGATACTAATGATGGTATAATTGTTGATGATTTAACTCACGCCGGAACAGATGCCGCAGGAATTGCGAAAGATGTAGAAAATATTGCAAAACATTTAAATAAAACAAATAATGATGCATATAAAGAAAGACGTGAATTTAACAAAAAAAGTAAACAGACAGTTAATTGGCCATTGTCTCCATTATTCGGATATTTAGATTATGATAAAATATCATATCAATTAAAATTTAAATTAATAATTCATCGTACAGTAAATAATGAATTAATCTTTTTTGGTAAGACTGGGAAAAAAGCATATTTAAAAATTGATAGACTTGAATGGTGGATTAAGCATATTACTCCTAGTTTAGAGGTTGAAACAGCTATTGCAAAAAGATTAAATACTAACAAACCAATTCCAGTTAATTTTCTAAAGCGTACTGCTAGTTCAGTAACTTTTTCCGAACAAAGATTTAACTGGCATTTTACTAGAACTGCGAATACCCCAAGATATTTATTACTAACATTTCAAAGAAATAATTCTCCAAGTTTTGATAAGAACAATAATATCTTCCATATTAATACAATTCGAAGTTTACAAGTTTCATTAAATCAAACTCGATATCCAATTGATCCATTAAGATTCGATGATACCAATAATCAATTTATGGAAGGATATGATTGTTATCGAAATCTTTGTACAGAATTTGGAGTTGAACCACAATTAACTCCTGGAGATTGGAGACATTTATATCCAATTTTCTGTTTCGATTTAAGTGCACAATCTGAAGATATTATTAAAAATGGTTGTGATGTAACAATTAATATTGAAAAGAAAGATTCTACAACTTCATTGATAGCTTATGGTTTATTGCTAGAAGATGCAAAATATTCTATTGAAATTCTTAATGGAAAGATGGTAAGGATAGGTTAATTAAATTCTTAGATTAAAATTTTTTTTTTTTTGGTAACTTAAAATTTTTTTTAGTAATTAGTAATAAAATTTTTGGTAACTAGAATAGATTAAAATTTTGATATCTTAAAAATTTTTTAATAACTTTAAATTCTTAACTTTAAATTCTTAACTTTAAATTCTTAACTTTAAATTCTTAACTTTAAATTCTTAACTTAAAATTTTTTATTAAAAATGTCGCAAGCGAAAAGTAATATTAATAATAAAACTGTTGAATTAAAATTACGTAATATTGTTGACAAAAATACCCCCAAAACTATTACGATTAATAAAAAAAAGTATTACATAAGTAAACCAATGATAGAGAATATTAAATTACAAGAAGAAAAGAATGGCGGGATTCTCCCATTAATTCCACTAATAATAGGAGGCATAGCTGCAGCAGGAAGTGTTGCAGGTGGGACAGCTGGTATTGTCCAAGCAGTAAATAAAAATAAATCAGAGAAGGCAGCATTAGAAGAACAAAAACGTCATAACAGAGAGTTAGAGAAAGTTGCTAGGGGTGAAGGGACATCGGTTCATGGAACATCGGAGATGTCTTCTAGGGCTTCGCCCGAAGGAAAAGGAGTAGTAGATAATTTTATTAGTAAATTAAAATTAGTTGATGAAGGAAAACGAGTTCTTAAAAATATTCTCCACAATGTTGATGATTTAATTGAAATTAAAGAAACTAAAGATGGTTCTGGAATATATCTAAGTCCTAGTATGATAAGGTAATAACCTCAGGACCTTTGTTTCTTTTCGGTAAAACAATTTTTTTTATCTTCTTAATTTTTTTTTATCTTCTTAATTTTTTTTATCTTCTTAATTTTTTTTATCTTCTTAATTTTTTTTATCTTCTTAATTTTTTTTTATCTTTTAAAATGAATACTAAAAATTCCGAAAATTTAATTAAATTAAAAATTTCTAATTTAGATTTATTGAATTATCTATTAAACAAAAATAAAAACTCAAACTGTAAAATTTATGAAGGTAACGACGATAAACAAAGTTTGGTTACTACCTACGGTGGTGATATACAAAAAACATTAGAAAACTTTCCTGGATTTATTTGGAGTAAATATTCGAAAGAAAAACATCTTCCTGGTCATTCATATACTGGGCCAGGAACTCGATTAGATATAAGACTAGATGAGAATAATAATCCGAAACCAGGTGAAGAACCAATAAATAGAGTAGATGCCGCCGCTTACAGGCATGATTTAGCTTATCGAAATCATGATCTAAGTTCTCGTCATGCAGCTGATAAGAAGATGATTCAAGAATTAGATAGTATTCAAAATCCTACATTTAGAGAAAAAATTGAAAGAATGTTTGTTAAGAAAGCTTTACAAGCTAAAATATTATTCGGCCAGGGTTTAAATGAAACTAATAACTCTGAGAGCAACGCTCGAACTAATAACTCTGAGAGCAACGCTCGAACTAATAACTCTGAGAGCAACGCTCGAACCTATGCGTCCGAAATTCATAAAGAATATAGAAAGCCTAAATATTTATTGAAAGTAAAAGTATTTAATAAAGATGATATTTGGAGTGCTGATCTTATTCATATGCCGAATGAAAGGGACCGAACCGAAGGTTCTAAGACAAAGTCTGACTACAAATACGCATTGACAGTTATAGATTTATATACACGATACGCTTGGGTAAAACCTTTAAAAAATAAAAGTGGTCTTTCAGTTAAATATGCGTTTGAAGAAATCTTTAAAGAAAGTAATAGAAAGCCAAAAAAATTGTTTGTTGATAAAGGGTCGGAATTTTATAACCGAAACGTTCAGCCACTATTTGAAACTGTTTATTCAACTGAAAACGCTGGGAAGGCCGTAGTGATAGAAAGATTCAATCGGACGTTAAAAAATAAAATTTTCAAGAAATTTACTCAGCAAGGAAATCAGAAATGGTTAAAAATATTACCAGGAATTGTGGAAGAGTACAATAATAAAGTTCATTCTGGTATTGAAGAAACTCCAAAGAATGCTTCTGACGACCCTGATTTGATACGAAAGAAAATATTTGAGAATAATAATTTGAATGAGAGTAATCCGAATTTGCAGAAACTTAAGCCGAAATTTAAAATTGGAGATAGAGTTAGAATATTTAAATATAAGAATAAATTTGAAAAAGTCTTTGTTGGTTATTGGACTAAAGAAATATTTGAAGTTTGCAAAATAAATCAAAGTTATCCGATTACTTATGAAATTAAAGATTTAGATAATGAGGATATCAGAGGTCGTTTTTATCAAAATGAATTACAGAAAACAGAGCTTTAACCTCTAGGTGGCGCTTTAGCTAGCTTCGCTTGAGTTATAGATTGTTAGGCGTAGCCATAGAACCTACGGTTCGTTTTAACTCTAACATAATATCTAGAAATGGTACTCCTTTTTGTAATTTAAATAAAACATAAAGACATAATTGTCCACAATAAGTAGTGCCTGGTGTTTGAATTTGAAACGTATTGTATGTTCCCGTTCCAAGTAATTCTTTTACTTCATTTGTAGGTGGAAGCCCGTATGAGTCAAAATAATAATTATCTCCGTTTTTACTAAAGATACCTGCTGACCAATGTACGCCGTTTTGGTCTGAAGTGTGAAGATTCGTTATGAAATTTACAGTTATTGATGGAACTTTGTTCCGGGAACTGAAGGTTCCTGTTGGCCTATTTTTTAGGAATTGTAATTCGTTTCTCATTAGAACATGAAAATTCTTTATTCCTAATTCATTTGCGATTTTCTTTAGGTCGAAATTTGTCGTAGTTTGCGTTCCATATAATTTAAAAAACTCATTTATGTTGCTCATTTTATAATAAAAAAAATTTCTTAAGAGACCCCTAGAAGTCAGAAGGAGGGGGGGGTATTGATTTAAAACTGTTCTCTAATGATGTCTTTCCTTACTACTTAGTCAGAAGGGGGTATTGATTTAAAACATTTTTATAATGATGACTTTCCTTACTACTTGGGGGGGGTATTGATTTAAAACTGGTCTCTAATGATGTCTTTCTTTACTACTTATTCGATTTTGAAATTATTTAATTTAATCTAAATTTAAACGTTACATTGTTACATTGTTGCATTGTGTTAGTGTTTAACTACATAGAGTTGGTGTTTCGCTCATCTTTTAACAATAGTAATTCATTACTCATCAATATGTGAAAATTCTTTTCTCCCAATTGCTTAGCAATCTCATTTAAATCGAAATTTAATGTGGTTTTGTTTGCTGTATATTTTTTGGAAGTCTCTGATGTTTCTCATTTTTATAGAAGATACAATATTTCTATTATATTCCCGTAAATGAGAAATTAAAAACAACACATGGATATTTCAATTTGGTTACAACCACTTTGCATACATTCAATTTGGATACATTGAAATACATGTAAATTTGTCCACGCGAGGACAAGGTTTCATTGGATGAGAGAAAAATGACGTCATATAACAACATAATGAAAATGATTGAAAACAGGAAATAACATTGCATTTAAAACAGGAAATAACATTGCATTTAAAACAGGAAATAACATTGCATTTAAAATAGGAAATAACATTGCATTTAAAATAGGAAATAACATTGCATTTAAAACAGGAAATAACATTGCATTTAAAACAGGAAATAACATTGCATATAAGATACAAATTTTCTAAACAATAAGATTTCTGTCCACGCGAGGACAAGGTTTCATTGGATGAAACACTCTATTGTATTTACATGTGCAAGAGGAAATAACATTGCATTTAAAACAGGAAATAACATTGCATTTAAAACCGACAGATACAAATTTTCTAAACAATAAGATTTCTGTCCACGCGAGGACAAGGTTTCATTGGATGAAACACTCTATTGTATTTACATGTGCAAGAGGAAATAACATTGCATTTAAAACAGAGGGGTTTAAAGAATGATAAATTTTCTTCACAGCGCGTCATTTGATTAGTTGAATGGCGCAGTATTTTAGCTGAATGACGCACCATTATTCAAGAGAATATAATAGTCTAACATTGAAAATAAAGTGTCTTGCGGCCGTATCGCAATAACAATAGCGGAGTTTAACATCCAAATTCCATTGAATATGTCAGTGCGGTATTATCGCTAAAAGACGCACCATTGTTTGACAGAAGAATGGAATCATTTGGAATGACACATAATTGCTTTACACAATGAAAATTATAATCCTTTTGTAGTCAATCTTCCGTTAACATTTTGTCGTGACTTTTAAAGTACAAGAGAAACAGACACCCAACAAAGCGTAGGAAATTTGTCTGCTAATTTTACCTAATTGAAATGAAACTTCGGTAACTGATCTCATTTTGCTTCAAGAGACTTTAAAAATAAGACTTGTCATTATCACAAACAGAGAGCAGATAGTGCTTACCGATAAAAATTTTACACATAACACTGAGTGAATTGTTTCTTTTTTCATGCAACAAGAATTTGTGTAAGTTTACAATTGTATTATTGACTCCACCATTTGGCTCTATGAAATCACTCAAAGAATCTGTAAATTCATGCCTCTCAAAATATATTCCTCTTGAATTCCTCTCGTAATTTTTTCATCCTCCCTGTCAACGATTGTTTTCTTCTATCTTCAAATTGATCTTGTCTCATTTTGAGAAATATATGACGAGAGCGTTTTAACACAACCTTCACTGGCAAGAAACACTGTTAAATTAAATAAGTCTTCAGCACAATTGTTTGAAATAGCCATATCGATTATTGTTGTTGTGTATTGTTACACGGCATTGCAGCCGGAGTAGGATTTGCTGGTTATATATTTCACGTCTTACAAATGTCTAAGTGGGTGTAGCAACTGTTTGTTCTTTCATACATTGTTTCCTTTCAAATGTTTGAGTGGGAAGTCACAGCTCTTTACACTGAAATGCATTTTATTCATAAATGCGGGAAGCAGATGTTCTCTACCCTTGAATGACAATTGTAAAAGTACCTAAACTTATTGTTAAGAATATGTCAATTCCTTCAAATATTTTTAGTCACATGATATATTTTAAAAACCTGAAAAATGGATAAAATTCATAAATTTGAAATTCTTAACTTTTATGATTTTTTCGGTGTCCTAGAACGGTCATGATTTAAGCAATGAAAATCGAACCGAAGGTTCTAGGGCTTCGCCCGATTGTAATTCACAAATTTGAGATTCTTAACTTTTCTGATTTTTTAGTGTCCTAGAACGGTCATGATTTTCAAGGTGAAAATTGTAATTCTCAAATTTGAGTTACTCAACTTTTATAATTTTTGGTGTCCTAGAACGGTCATGATTTTGAGGGTGAAAATCGAACCGAAGGTTCTAGGGCTTCGCGCTTCGCCCGATTGTAATTCACAAATTTGAGATTTTGAAAAATTTGAAAATTGGGTACTTTTAAAAACGACATAAATTCATAAATTTAGACCCTTTTTCGGGTTTTTAAGACCTAAATTCATGAATTTATGTCGTTTTTAAAAGTACCATTTTTGAAAAAATGGTACTTTTTGAATGAACCAAATTCATGAATTTAGGTCTTAAAAACCTGAAAAAAGGGTCTAAATTTATGAATTTATGTCGTTTTTAAAGATACTAATTTTTTTGATTTTATGGTGTCCTGGAACGGTCTTATTCCCATTACTTTCGGAGCTTGAAAATGCATTGGAGAAATTTTGTTTTAGACCACAAGCTTACCGAAATATTTTGCACAGAATACGATGAAGGTGTACTGGTGGTCAGTCCGATGCTTGGCTTAATCGAGCGATAGTAATATCTTTTAATTAGCTTAGTCAATAGTGTTTGATGTCCTTTTAGAGGCCAAATGCATCATTTCAAACGAGTGAGCCGTGAGAGTGCTAAAAGCATATAGGTAAGGTTATTTATTGTAAAAAAGAGGATTATTTCTGTTGTGCTACTTAATAATTGAGTGAAAAATAAATCCGTAGTTATATCAAATTTCTTAATTTCTGATAGCGTTGTCTTGTTTTTTGTCATGTAAATGTACGTCTATCGTGATACAGCACCGTGCTACATCGTGTTTATGACGATCAAGTATCAGCGAAAGAGGTGTCGACGATTTTAAAAAGAGATAGTTTTAACACATAAAGAATAACTCAATTCTGTAAATGTGTTCATAGATAAACAGATGATTTAAATGCAGCCTCGGATTAGAATAAGTGCATGGCCTGCAATCTGATGCAGGAGGCGACATTGGCACTGAGCTACGTTAAATAACTATTTGTCATAATATTGAACGAACGTTTCATGGCATACTTACCGGACGTGGAAAAAACATGAGATGTTGGAGCAACTATTGTTTATCAAAACCAGCATCAGACATCAGTGCAATGACTGCTCTGCTTATTTGACTGAGAACACAATGACGTAATCCCGAGATAAGAATTAATGTCTGCAAGGTTTCATGAAAAACAGCTGTCAATGAGATATTTGAAGTTAGAGATGATTAGAGAAGTCGAATTTACATAAATTGGATAATTTATATTCTTAGATTTCTAGTGATTAAGGAACGACACCATAAGGAAAGTTTATTTATATAACAATTTTGCAACTGATTGGTTTCTCCAACAACTATTTTCACTGGTTTACTTTCAAAGTGTTTATCAAGGCACTTTGTTCTCTGAACTGTCATCGATGACTATTGCAATTATTGTGCCTAAATTGAATTGCAGTGTTTACTTTAAGAAAGTAAGTTAAATACTTAATAAGTTTGATTAATCGGTGATTATTGCTTTGGTAGATTATTACCTCCAATAATTACCCTTTACAACACCCCCCTATTCCGGTTTTTTCGAATAAATACTGTAATTAAATCAAAACTTGCAAGATTAATAGTCTTATGAACCAACTGTGGTTCCGCTTTATGCCAAGAATTTTAATCTCACTACGTGAAAACCGCTCCACTCCACATCTCTTACATACTAAACACATACACACTAAGTACATACATGTACTTATTGGGCTCAAGAAGCATTGCCATTTGAATTGTCTTTTAACTAATGAAATGACATCCAATATAAAACTGCTTTCACAAATTACTAATACCTTTGATGACATATTTCTAGCCTTCATAAGTGCATAATCGCTGTATTATCAAATGGACAAAAGCACAGAAAACTTTCAAAGCAAAGTTCTTAAACTGCTTTTAAAACCTGGCTTTACAATCGTGTTTTGTACATTGTTTCAAAACCTTCAGAAAGGCAAGTGAGCTAATAATCCTGCTGTCCATCCATGGTTTGCTTTAGACTTGAGTGGCCAACGACAAATATCATATCATAGTTCCTATTATACCCCGGTTTTGTCCCCGACTAATAAGGGTGGTCGGATTCATCTTATCGTACGGACAGAAATCGCGTTTGCGCCTCTATTCTAGCCTATCACCAGCATCTTCTTTCTTCAATGCACCTTTCTCAATTCTTCCTCAACGTGCTTTCTCCACGTACGTTTCAGTCGTCGTGAACTTCAAAGTGAAGCGCCTTCACAACATCTCGGCCACCTCTTCTCAGCAAATGTCCAACGGATTCAATTCGCTTTCATCAAAGTCCCGATGCTCTTCTTCAGAATAAGCATGTCCATCAACTCGTTAGTGTTCTTTCTTGTCCATTAGTTTTACTCCACGCATAGCTCAAATCAACACCTCTGCTCTTCGTAGAATCCACGTCTCATTCTCTCACAAGTTTTACTGCCATAAATAATTACTGGACTCATGCAACTCGGATATATCAGGATTTTCCATTCATTTTCATAGAGAATCCTCGTCCATATAACAGCTCTCCAGCTTCCCGAAATTTCTCATTCTCGTCGTAGGTGCTTTACAGCCTCCACTGGCATTCAGTCCTCTCCATAAGTAGAAAAATCCCTCCAATGCTTCAATGTCTTCGTATATGTATCTGCTAATATAAGTTGTATGATGCATGTAAACATGCTACTTAGTGAACTTACGAATAGTGTGTTATCGACATTACAAGTGCTATATTTTGAACATCAAAACCGTGTTTTTGAGGTTGCTCAATTGAAAAGAGATGATGTTAATCACTGAAATTTAAAAAAAATAGAACATCAAAAATGAACTGTGAAACTGCATGCAAGTTAATGCCTGTAGTTTTATGTCGATCATAATGGGACAATAAACTGTCGACATCACTTAGGAGATGACTACTGCCTTTACTCGTATTCTTTTTGTACCGTCGGCGCGGCCTAGTGAAGAAGGTGCGAGCTCGTCTCCACCGCGAACTTTGGTTCGATTCCCGGGTCAGGAGAATGCGGTCGAGAAATTCGGGGTGCTGGTGACTTTTATTGACTTGATGATTGTTAATCTCTTTAGATGTTTAATAAATTGCGACAAACCTTTGTTGTCAATGGAAGATACATGTTCTTTAAACTCTTGTACCAAGTCTTAAAAGTAAATGTACCTCTCAAATGCGTCAAAAGTGCTAAAATTCCATGTAATAAAGAACAGTGACCAACAAACGGTTTGCACTAGACCACGTGGTTACTAGGTATATTGGCTCATTGGTTAATTTGCCTACGTTGATTGAATAGCTATTTTTGGCTGATGCATGCAAATAGGTACGTTTTTTCTCAGGATTTACTTTATTTCATTGTCATTACTTGCGACACAGTTTACACTCTTGAGGGGATGCACATGATCAAATAAAGTATATCACAGCAATTTATCATCAAGCCTGCGGACTCGGGCGATTTCTGGGAATGAGTCCGGGTTCGATATATGCAACTAGTGATTTGAATCAGAGTTGTAAATTGTTCCATATATTCGCTGACTCACAGGCGTAAATCTTACGAAGCCCATTAGTCGAACTGTCCTAAGGAACGGAACGTTTAATCCTACTACACAGGGTTTACTATAGCAATGAATTATATTACATCTCCTATATTATGAACTCTTACTAAAAGTAGGTCGTGGCATAAAGAAACAAAAGATGAACCACATGTCTAGTCAATAAGGAGAGATTGTTTTATGCATCAGATGCAATCTGATCCATTGACAGTTTTCAGACATTTTCATGAGGCCCCTCAAAAGTCATGAACTCGGATTTTCTTCATACCAACGTATGTAGACTTTTGAGCCAGACACTCAACTGACTAAACTTTCGAGGTACAGATGCTTCAAGGTAACGGGAGCATTTCATCTCGGCAACAGACCAGCAGACCAGAAAGAGACCTATATGCCGGCGTGTCAAATTTCGATTATTGCTTGAAAGACAGTGAAATCAATGGCTTTAATGAATGACTGATCTGACCACACTGATCACATATCTTCCTATCGAGTAATAAATGAAAAGATGGCTCAACGTCACTACTCCACCATATTGGGGGAGACTTATCAATCAGACTTTACCTAGAGTGTTGTAATCTTTTAGCCGGATGCAATTCCTGCCGACTTCCAGTGACACTTCAAGGCTCGAACACTGGACCGAAAGAAGAAAGAAAGGATTTATTCACGGCATGATGCATGCATGTGACTACGTACAAATACTATTGTGTAACTACATGTAACAGATATAAAAGTCAGATGAGATGAATAATTAGGCATGTAAAAGTCAACTTTGCAGTCTCAGGAATCCTTTTATTGCTTGCATTGCTGCAGAAGATTTATGCGAACAACTTCGAGTTTCCACAGGCAGCTTGCTCCAAAAACTGGGCCCAAAGTATCAATGTATAAAGACCGCTTCTCTTTGTTCGACATCTAGGTTGAATGAACACGCTTCGATGCGATTCCGATGGTGATGGTGGAAACATGCTCAGAAAGACGACTGGAGCATATCCTCGGTCAGTTTGGCAAATTTTGGCAATTTCCCTTTCATCCACTGTTTTATTTCTCAATAAGGTTGCTTCAACTGACTTCATGAACCTGTAAAGACTTTGGTGAAAGCGCTCATTCAGATTAAGGGCATTCAAGGAGGCCTGAAGTTCTGATAGAGGGGAACGATGGTCCATCGTCGTAATTCGGAAACATCTTTCATACATTGCTTCCAGTTTTCTTTTCGATGTGCGGCTAGCAAAAATCAACAACGGTGAAGCATAATCGAAATGCGGAAGAATGTAGGTTCTCTAGGTGATATCTCTAGGTGCAGCACTTAATCACTGTGCAACGGAAGCCACTCTATAACTTCGCATTTAGTCATAGTCCATGGTCTATAGAGACAAAATATTCCTCTTGACCTGAATCATCTGTATCTCAAAGATGAAATTAATCGGACATCTGGTAGAAGAGCATGCTGTCAGCTTACAGTCTTTAAATAAGTTTTTTTGTAGGCCCTACCGCTACTGCATTTCCTTACTTTGCTATTAACCCTGTCATCGCGTCGATAGCGTTATTAGTCACCGGAGGGAAGTCATAAATTCAACTACAATATCCTCCAAAATCTGCCATAACTATGATTTTTATGACCACGTTGCACCGTGCATTGTATTGATATATCGGAAGTCATCCCATTATTGACAATAATAAAAGATTGAAATGGACTCTGACGTGGTAGGATTTAGCCACTGAATCTGAGTCCGGTTAAAACTATCGAGTTCTGAGTCTTGATTGTTGCAATTAATAATAATCAATAACTGTCCATTTATATTCAGCTGCTATTTCAGGTAGCACGTAGTGATGACGTTGGACCATCAGGCTTCGGCCTACGTCCACGTAAATCCAAATTTCATCGATAGTGGAGATGGATATTCAGCTGCTGCTGCCTATAACCAACATGTTGCCTTCCGCCCCAATTCCTATGATGATGGATCCCGAGGACGAGGAATGGTAACAATGGGAGATGATCGGGGAGGTGGAGATCCCATGGCTCATTTGCGAATGCAGGTGTCAGACGCTAGACGGATGCGGAAGACAATCTTCCGACGAACTATCGATTACAACACACCTGTTATGGCGTATCTCGAAGACAGAGTTTATCGTCGCACGCCACTGAATAGGCGATGGATTCAATCGGATTACCTTTATCAAGTAAACATACTTATTTCTCCTTGTATTATGAATAAATTGTACACTCTACTACTTATTTCAGTATACAAGTACCTGCACAAATTGGTTTTGAACTAGTTCATTTGAAAAATAATGATAGTGAAATACTTATCTTTAGTCAAAGGAAATCGACATTTATTTGATTTATTATTGTCCAATGCATTTCGTAAATAGATGAAAATCTTTCTCTTTTTTCTAGGGTCTCATGGTTCCACCGTTTGACATGTTGGACACACCAATGAATTGCGTCACCACTAAACATGTCCGCACCTCCACCAACAAGAATAAATGTCCCATCTTCGCATTATGCTGGACGCCAGAGGGTCGGCGACTCATAACTGGGTCATCTAGTGGCGAGTTCACCTTATGGAATGGCTTAACCTTCAATTTTGAGACAATCCTTCAAGCCCATGATTCCCCAATTCGCTGTATGCTGTGGTCTCATAATGAAGAGTGGCTATTAACTGCCGACAATGCGGGCTTCGTCAAATATTGGCAGGTGAGAAGATTGTTTGTATCCTAAGTAATTGATACATCAATGCTCATGTTGTTGATTTTTTTGCGATCGATACCAAATATTTGAATGTACGTAAATGAATATTTGGATGCATGGATTGTCCATCACTACATCAGAAGTTGAGATTCTCAACTTAAGAGGAATCTTTAAACGATTAAATGATTGTTTCATATTTGCCTAGACGCATTGTGCGGCGTAGTGAATGAATTTTATTAATAATAATTTAATTATTATTATTTAATTATTTAATTTATTATTATTTTGATTATTATTAATAATTAGTGAATCAACTATAACTTTGTATAACTATATGCACAGCATATGTAGGGGAGAGCAGGGTGTTATGGGCCTCCTAAGTTAAAGGGTTTATGGAAACCACTAATTCCACTCTAGTCAGAAGTCAGAAATTTATTGCCAAGTGTGGACAAACTGACAGCAATGAAAAATACAAAGCAATATGAATAACAAAGATAAAACGCAATCAGCCGGCGACTGAAGGAAGGCAAAGTTTTGAAATTTTTTCGTGCATCATCTGTCTTCCTCACTTTTACTGACTTCTGGAAAGTTTCGCGTCCTTGTATGTGAGACTTCGCCAAGGAGCAAGAGCTTCATCTTGCAAATGATTAAGCTTGGAAATTTTGGGTCCCCGCTTTTGCGTTATTTCAATTTAGACATTTGCATATTAATTTGATATTGATTTTATTTGTAATTTTCTTGTTTGATTGAATGATTTAAATTCTTACTTTGTGTTCAATGTGTCAGCCTCACGATTCTCATTATTTAGACCTAGCTTTCGATAAGCATTATTATTATTATGTTCAATGTATCCGGAATTTATCACAGGTATTCATAACACGTGACATAATATAGCCTATTATAAAGCCTACATAATTTTGTATGAATGCGTAGCGGAACTAGATGTTAGCGGCATCACAACCTTCGAACATTGACATGGACTTATTCGATGTATACATGAAAAATGTTTGCTTCAACGCATGTTAGTAATATATGTATGGTACATTAAGTACTCACGTCCCCCTACCTAGTTGTGTTTTAGTCTTTAATAGGTGAACCGGCCAGGGAGCATTTATATAAATGAAAGAAATTGCTATATGACAAATACGTAAGTACGAGTATATGAAAAGTTTATCATCTGTTTGTTGAGATGATACGACTTTCCAAAGAATGTTCTACCGATGCTAGTGAATCTAGACGTTGGCGCTTTTCATGATAATTTTTGCTGAGTACTTGTCATGATGCTACGAGTATTTGTCGTTCTTTCAATACCATAGATGATAAACATATTTCATTCCGCTGTTTGCTTTTACATAGAAATTGATCTGATTTGACTAGATCTATTCACTCTCTAGGATCAACTTTTTTGCCTAATCACTAGCTATGGACACCGACACAAGGTTCCATATGTTATTTTCCCAAATTGCGCGTTTCACCTTGTTGTAGACCACACATTAACATTAAAAATGCGACATTAATTTAATAATGCTCCACAACAGTCAAATTTAAGATGCTGCTTACACAATAAGATCGCTTGACATGTTTAGATAAGTGGTTAACCGGTATAACTTAAATTTTGACGAATAATTAGGCCTTCTTGCCATGCGAGGGCATAGTAATGAAGCCACGATTGAGAATAATCAGCATGGGAGCTGTAAATTGACACTGATGGATTGTGTTAATTCCAAACGAAGTAAACTGTTTGAAACCCAATCATAATCATTCTGTCTGGTAATCTGTCTCAATTTCTGAACACAAGTTTGCAACCTAAGTTAATGTAAATATGCTACAAAAATACAGGCATGAAACAATTTATTGATTGACATTGTTGCAGCTTGAGATAGCATTCGAAATAATTACGTGGCTGCACTGGCAAACCGTAGGCGCGGCCCTTGCCAATACGATCTGGCCTATTATTCCTATTACATTTTTTCACCCGATGGATCGACTTGCTAGGCTTCTCGCTGCTTACATCACTTTAAATTTCGGTGACCTTTCATAACAACGCACTGTAACGTATTTTCGTGTTGGCTATGCTTGCGTTTGAGTAGGATGAAGGAAAATATATTTTGCTGCTACTTAAAGTATTACGGTGAATTGTGGGGTGGCTCATAACACCCCACATTTGATGGCCCATAACTCACCGCCATGAGCATGCTCGCAAAATCAAATGTTACTAGAAAAATGTGTAATATATTTCAGCCAACCTTTTTGTTTTCTCGAAGATGACTAGCCATACTATATTTCCACAGTCAAAATCTCAATTGTTGCTCAAGCATGACTTGCTCAAGAGAAAAAAGCACATTTGCAAAACGAGCGCTCAAATTTTCGTGAAGACCTTAATTGGGATAAAAAAATGAAAAAGAAGATTGATTAATTGTGCAGTCAGAAGCACCATATGTACATATTTGAAATGTCTTCGTTCTTATATGCTAGAAAATTAATCCTCAGGTTGGAAAGTATGGCTTACACGGAGGACCATAACATCCCGCTCTCACTTATACACCGCAGGTAAATGTTATATTTTATGCATGTGCTTTTTGACCGGCGCTGTGGCCTTGTGGGAGAGTGTTCGCTCTGCTTCCGGAGACTTTGGTTGGGTGAAACCTAGGATTTTTAAAATAGGTACACTGAGTAATCTTGCTAAACACGCAGCAGAAATATAGTGAGAGTGGGATAAATAAATGCTTAGTCACATGGAAGAAGGGCTCCATGCCTAATGTGCTTCGAGTGTAAACAAAGTAGGTTGATTTATTTTCTAATACTTCGCTGTACTGATCAATTACTTGTAATTTTCGATTTTTATTACAAGCGCAAAATTTTTAGTTAATAATTTTTCCTGCATGCATCATGTAGATGCACCACTTTTGAATTTGCAGCAGCAAGCATGGCTCTAATTTTATTCTCAAGTTTATGTAAGATCATATCAAATGGAAGATCCTTCGGCTGCGTGTCAATGCCAAGAACGCTTTTTTAACGACGATGGCTTAATTTAAGAAAACAAAACAGTACGTGAGCTGAACTTGATGGAAATCATTACCAATCACTCATCAGAACCTTTGACTAGAGCCACTAATGCACTGTGGTTGATTCGGATACTGTTCTGCTGAGGTCTGACCTATGTATTAGTTTTATTTGTGCTCAAATCCATTTATCTCCAGTTGAATGAGTAACCTCCCCATTCAGTGTACAGCTTCATAAATGTGCTCAATTAATTTTACTTCATCAATAAGCTATGCGCAATTTTGCAAGTTGCAATTGAATTTAAGCAGCATATTTATATGATTATTGTGCAAAAACATATTTAAATCAAACAGCTAATTTTTATATTGCATAAAAATTAAGCAGTTTGGCTTAATTTTTGGCAGTTTGGCAAAGAATTAAGATTTTGCATAATATTATTATGTGAAATCGTTTCATCTTTTTATGAGCTCTAAAAATCAAAATCAATGTGTCAAGTTATTATTTGATTGTTATATAATAACTTCACAACTAACTACACAGATTCTACATTTAATATGCAAAATCTTGACTTGCTAACACTTTATAACTTTCCTCCTTTATCTTTTTTTACAGGCAAATATGAACAATGTGAGAGTCTACCAAGCGCATAAAGATCCTGTTCGTGGCGTGAGCTTTTGCTGCTCAGATAGCAAATTTGTGACATGTTCTGATGATTCTACCGTCAGAGTGTGGGATTTTGTGCGATGTCAGGAGGAGCGAGTGTTGAGAGGTCACGGTGCTGATGTCCGCTGTGTTGCTTGGCATCCTTGGAGATCTCTCATCATTTCAGGCAGCAAAGATGCCCAGCAGCCAATTAAATTGTGGGATCCAAAATCCGGTCAGTCGTTGGCAACTCTCTATGTCCATAAGAACACATGTACAGACGTGGCTTGGAACTCCAATGGCAATTGGTTCCTGACAGCATCTCGAGACCATCAAATCAAACTCTTCGATGTGCGCAATATGAGAAAAGAAGTGCAAATCTATCGAGGTCACAGAAAGGACGTGATGCGGGTCTCTTGGCATCCACACCACGAATCTCTCTTTGCGAGCGGTGGAGCAGATGGAGCTATAATGTATTGGATGGTGGGCGCCGAAATGGAAGTAGGTGCGGTGGAAGATGCTCATGAGCACATGATTTGGAGTCTAGCGTGGCATCCTCTCGGGCATATTCTTGTCAGCGGCTCTAATGATTTCACGACCAAATTTTGGACTAGAAATCGACCTGGAGATGTTCTGAAGGAGTCAGCTGTGCGAACGATCGCAAACACGAGTTTCCTGAGTACAAATCCGACAGGAAACACGAATACTACCCCAATTAAAGAAGATAGGTTGCAATCGCAGCAGTCAGTAGTAAAACCAAAAGGTAAGACGGCTGTTGTTTTCTCGTTTTGTGTTAATTTTTTATCATAACGCTTAGAGATCCTGAATCTCATTGATCCTATCTTCCTAAGTATTACTCCGAATCTCATACTTAAGTAATTCACAGTGCAGAAAGTAGCCCTACTTCATAGTAGTACTGTGCGCGGTGCACCGGTGCATTTATTATTCTGCCTTCACCAGTTGTCGGGCCAGTGCACTGAAATGTGCGAAATGAAATTGATAATTAACTTTACTGTTTCAATTATTTTTAATTCATGAATCTGCGATGTTTCGTTTTCCGTTTACCGTGCCATCAATATTGGCAATACCTGTCAACATTTTTCTTTCTTGTCTGATTTTACGATTAGTCACCTTACTAATTCTATGTGGCTAGTAGTAGTACGGCAGCCCGAACGAGTTTCTGCAGGGAACGAGGACGAAAATGAGACTTTAACAGAATGATATACGCCATATGCCTACTACGAATCGGCACGTCTGCTGAGTTCTAGTGACTTCCTCTTCTTGTCAGACAGGATCAAAGAAAAACACATGTAAATCCAATGGGACGCAGATTGAAGTTTTTGGTTAAAATTAAATTTTCTTTGTTTTCTCTTATCAACTGAAGAGTACTAAGTCTTGAGTCATAATTTTTAACATGGAATATCTTCAGGTAATTTCCTATGACGTACATGTGCTATTATCATGCTTCTCATCGACGATGTATGTGAGAATGTGGTTCAATGTGGATAAAGTTGCTCAAAATGTTTGTGTTTGCCGACATTAAGAGGCTCTCCAAATCTAAATGTGTTTAGTTTTATAGACAGGGTGCCTGAACATGAAAGGAAATGACTTGAAGACATTCCATGCCAAAACTTATGACTTATGACTCTGGGCTTAGTACTTTTCGTTTAATCAGAGAAAACATGGACAATTTCATTTTAGTCAAAAACTGCAATCTGCGTCCCATTGGATTTACATGTGTTTTTCTTTGATCACGTCTGACAAGAAGAGGAAGTCACTAGAACTCAGCAGACGCGCGAATTCGTAGTAGGCATAGGGTGTACATCATTCTGTGAAAGTCTCACTTTCGGCCTCGTTCCCTGCAGAAACTCGTTCGGGCTGCCGGACAATAGCGCATTTCTACAAAGGTCTCATGATATCATGAAATTTCATTGTGATAAAATTTTGTCTGTTTTGCGGTGTGAACACAAGTGCTCAGTGCATTAAATGTCACTTCAACCGAAAGACCTCTTTACAAATGCATTTCAAGTGAAGATACTTGTTTTCGGCTTCCCACATTGGAGAGAAAATATGTTCCTATTCCTCTATTTTGTTAAATCACTAAACTGATCTTTAGCTTAATTTGTGTTAATTTAAAAATCTTCTAGAAGTCTTTTCGTAATTGATGTCTAGTTTAACCGAAAATTTCAGGTGAAGATAAATGAATTTAGAATTTGGATGCCCTATAAATCTGCAAAATTAGTCTTTTGTGTCTTGAGCTGATAAACTTGGTTTGTTCCTCTCATGACCACGAATATGATTCACAATTTGCTGAGATTATGTATGAAATGCAGCATCAAAATACAGTGTTCGTACTGGGGCGCGAATTCCGTAAAAACGGGCGCGAATGCGCGAAAAATGAAGGCGGGCGCGAAAATTCCGAAAATATTTTCGCGCCCCAATATTGTCCCATATATTTTCGCTCCCTAAAAAATATTTGACTATAATATATCACTGGGAACTGTTAGATGTGTCTACGACTACGTATCAGATTGATGACAGTAATAGAATTGAATATTTTCCTTCTTATTCCAGAAAATGCCTTCCTGACATAACACTAACAAATAGGAATAGTGTGTAAACCTACTACGACATGCCGTAATCATCACTGCGTATTCTACATTTTATTAAGGGACTATTTATCATCACTGCGTATTACATTTTTGAAAGGGTGAAGCGATTCTTCAGGAGGGGAACTGAAAAGCTCCTCAAGTACTTACCGTTTGAAAATGATGTGCTTCAATCGTGCCAATTTCTTTCCCCACATCATTCGAACGATGCTGATCTGGAGAACTGGGCGAAGACTCTTGCGAAGTGCTTTCCCCAAATTGTTCCTCAAAACGAGATTTCTACTCTTGAAGTTGAAGCTCGACTCCTTCAAGGTACAACAGAGAAGCCAATGGACATTGGAGAATACTGGCAGAAAATGTCCTCAAAGATACCAACTCTGAGTCGTCTGGCTCGAGTCACGATGACATTACCCCACGGAAACGCAGAAGTGGAGAGGGTGTTCAGTTTGCTGCCTGATCTAGTGACAAAGAAACGGAGTAACCTGTCCGCGACTACAATGAATGCGATCGTCGTTATTAAGAGCGCTATGGCATCGAATAATATCTCATATTCTCATATCTCACGCGAAACTTCGAAGTGACACAGGCACTTTTGGAGAAAGTTGCCAAAGCCAAACAAGCATATGAGCTGCGTTTGAAGAGCGAGATTGAGGAAGAGGCAGCAAGGAAGAAGAAGGCAGCAGAGAAGGATATATTAAAAACTTTCGAAAATCAGAAGAAAAATGATTCAAAGCTGAATGAGTTATAGTCCGGTCTCAAAAACAACGAAAAGTGAATCAGCGATATCATGAAACGGAAAGAAAGCCTCGTGAAAATGCAGGAGGAGGCATTACGGTCATTAAAGGAAGAGGAGGACCACCTTAAAGCTCTGCTTGATGAGAAGGAGAAGATGGAAGAAAGAAACGAGCAGTAGCTGAGAAGCTCATGACTAGTACTTTGAAGCGAAAAGCACATGAAGAACTGAAAGTTATTTCTCCCAAGAAATTGAGGTGATATTTTCTTTACCAGTGCCTAGCGCTTTTAGACAGCATTTTGATTCAACACAGCTCGATCATCATGTACCTGATTGAATGAAACTACTTACATGTGTACTTTCATTTCTGATCTTTTCTTCATTTAAATCACATGGAAAATAGGGCATAAACTCCTACGGTGTATTAATGAAACTTATTATGTTACATTTCAGTACCAGATGGAAAGTGTAGCGACGTTATTTTAACGAAGACGTTGACTACACCGAGAAAATGTCAGGTATGACAGGCCCTAACACCCCGACTTTAGTCTTTGGTTCGGTTCCATTTGGCCCAGATTTGGTTGTAGTGATTTCGGGCATTTTTCTAAGGCCCCACAACCAAATCCTAGCCAATTGGAACTGGAAAAGGCATTTTCGGGGTTCCTTAGGCTCATTTGATTCAACGTTGCGGAAATGTTATAGTAGCGAATTAGAATGAGTACATTATAACGTACTTATATGTTCGTATATGATCTCATTAATATCATATGGTTGTCTGCTCCATGCAGGGCCATCCATTAATGAATTAAGTTTTCATCTACTCCATCAAAGGTAGGCCTATCTAATAAATGCTGTAAATCGTCATAGACCTACCGTATTATCGCGCTTTTAGGTACATGTGCTTATAAGCGAAAAAAGCTGGTTTTCACTGTGATGCAGATGTGCATTTTGTTCGTTTATAAGCACATGTGCTAATATCCGGATATAGGCACACCCTAGTCAATGTGATTTTTCGTCTCTCTTTGTAGCCCACATGATTAAGATAACTTCAGGTGCATCAATATAATGAACATTAGCTAATTATTATGCGCGAAACATGTATTTTCACACGGTTGTGTTGACTGTGCTATCTACTGGACACAAATTGCCACCGATGATTATATTCCGAGGACTGAAAAAGCCTCCACGTGGCAATTTTGGTGATGTTGTTGTCTCAGCATCAAAAGGTGGCAGCATGACAAACGAGTTCATGAAGAGTATCTTCACAAAGTGTGGAAAGCACGCCCAGGATCGATCTTCAAGTCATCATGTGTGTTTTCACTGGACACAGCGCGATGTCATACGCACGAAGATGTGAAAGCAGCATTCGAAAAGGAGAAAACGCGTTTGGCTTATATTCCAGAAGGAATGACGCCTTTGTTGCAACCATTGGATGGTCATTTGAATAAACAATTCAAGGATGCCATGCGAAGAAGGTGGGAAGAATGGCTCTTGAACGGTGACCGAGAATATACACGAACCGGCAAGCGCAAAGGTGCGAGTTACGAGATGGTAGCACAATGGGTTTCAGAGGCATGGCGTGAAATGTCCCGCGGCATCATAAAGCGCTCATTCATTGAAACAGGTATCCAGGATTGTGATGGCGATGAAGTTCATCACTCAAAGTTGCAATCTCTTCTTGCTGGAACAGACCCCAGTGAAGTGGACGATGACGTGGAGGACAGTGAAGCATCTGACTTGGAGAACTATACAGGTGAATCCGACAGCGACAATGAAAAGAGTGGTGAAGAAAGTAGTAACAATGATAGTGATATTGACTGTGAAATCATTGACAAATAGGTTTGCTAAGTAAAGTTTGTTTTCATCAGCATTTTCGAAACGTTCCGTTAGATTAGATTGCCATCTTGTTTGTGTGACACAATAGACAACTGCTTCACCCTCTTATATTTCGCTTTATGTTACAATTATTGCGGTGACATACCATAAGCAACAATGCTGGGCTATTTGATCAAAGAACACGTTCAAAATTGGCTGATAAATTATTATGCAACTAATGGACTATTTCTTGTATATTATTACATTAAAGGAAATGAAACGCTAAGATAAACATGAATCAATAGCGCTACTTTTAGGTCATACATTACCCTAGTGGCTGTATGTACTCGAGTCATTGCGATGAATGTTGCAATTAGTAAAAAACACAGCAATTTCCCACTGATGCATTTTTTCCCGCTTATAAGCACACGTGCTTATATCCGGATATAAGCACACCTCCGCTTATAAGCACAGGTGCTTAAAAGCGCGATAATACGGTATGAAATTGACCCGTAAATATGCCTATATGAATTCCATATATGTTTGAAAAATGTATGTATTGACCTTACGCTCGTGCATGCATGTATATTAGACCAATTAGTTGGGGGCGCGAATCGCAGGGCGGGGCGCGAAAAAT
The DNA here is from genome assembly GCA_907163375.1 of Prostheceraeus crozeri. Classification (NCBI taxonomy): domain Eukaryota; kingdom Metazoa; phylum Platyhelminthes; order Polycladida; family Euryleptidae; genus Prostheceraeus; species Prostheceraeus crozeri. The sequence continues at coordinate 326,606 of CAJQUW010015045.1, forward strand.
GCGAAATCGGCCAGTACGAACACTGAAAATATTGATACCGGCTTATACATAGGCTTACATGTACTTTACACCAATTCGCAAATTCCTCGACATAACAGTGGTTATTGACAAAAAAATTCGAAAGTTTTGACATTCGTGTTTGAGCTCATTAATAAGTCATAATAAGTCATCAATATATTAGCTAAGATACTTTCAGAACTGTCTTGATGAATTCTTTTGATCAGTAATCGATTCATCAAAATCGGATCAGTAGTTAAAGTGAAAATGAGATATCAAAATCCACTCTCCACCAGGGCTTGGAAAAAATTGATTGATTCGTCATCAATTAAAACTTGGTTCTAAGGACTTCTGGAGGTTTTAAAACAGTGTCACCAATAGGAAGAATTCCTCCATCCCAGCACTTCGTCATGCAGAAGTCAGTAGTTCTATGGCGACAACTTCAGCAGACAAAGCCGAGCTTCTTCGTAAGGAGTTGGCGAAGAATTCAACATTGGACGATCATCATATCATCATCATCATATACGTTTTACGTCCGTTATTCCGCCGTTGGCTGGGTTGGACGATTGCCTCTGATGCCAGTTCTCCACCTGATGACGTACCACCTCAAACGCCTTCTTCTCATCGCTTCTTCCATTCCAACTAGGCTCAGTCTTCGAAGGATATTGTCGCTGGGGATTCTTTCTCGAAGCGACACACCACAAAGCCACCTGACCATTCTTCTTTCGGCTCTTATCATCTTTATTTTGTTTTCTGTCTTCATGGCCCACGCTTCACTACCATACAGCATGCTGTTTCTTACACACATGTCGTACACTTGCCCCTTCATCCATAGAGGTGCCGCCCGTGATGTCAGGAAAGGCAACAGCTCGTGGAATCGCTTCCAAACACAACGTAATCGTGTAGACACAGCTGCATCCGCTCCACCACCACCATCCAACATGTCACCCAGGTAACAAAATCTGTTCACCACTTCGTAGTGTTGACCAGCTACCTCAACTTCTTTTCCGTCACCAATCTTCGTTGCTGGTAGTATGTCGCCCCTGCAGCGCTTGCATACAAACCCGTGATTAGATGCTGCTGTTATGGTTCCTCTCACACCACTACATTTCTTGTGTATCCATCTGTCGCAGATCATGCATCTTATAGAATTTACACCGACTCCTTTGTCACACACACCACATGGATACATTGCAGACCTATCTGAGCTACCTCCTCCATCTTTCGATACCATTATCTTCGTTTTATTGCTGTTCACCTTCAAGCCTTTCGGTAGAATTCCACCTCCAATTCCCACGCGCACGTTGAGACAGTTAGTCCTCCTTCAGTCACAGTCCGAAACGTCAAAAAGATTATCGCAGGTCTCGATAGCTCTAAGTCTAGTGGACCAGATGGCATCCTGGTTTCAGTCTTCAGACATCTCTCACCTGAGCTTTCTCCACTTTTATCGAAACTGTTCAGTAGATGTGTATCCACCGGTAAGTTTCCCTCTTGTTGGAAAGTAGCTTCCGTGGTTCCAGTTCCAAAGAAAAGTTCTGATTCATCTCTTCCATCTAGTTACCGCCCTATCAGTCTGCTTTCAATTGGTGGCAAGATTCTTGAAGCAGTGATTAACCAACATATTGTTAACTTCCTTGAAACGGAGAACCTTCTATCAGAAGAACAGTATGGCTTCAAGCACTCTCGATCAACTGCAGATCTTCTTTCATATGTCACTGAACATGTGAGTCGTGTTCTTGACAGAAAAGGTGATACGAGGTCAGTCGCCCTGTATATTTCTTCTTTCCTTAGTGACCGGCAGATATATGTCGTCTTAGATCGTCGAAAGTCTTCCACCAACATTGTCAATGCAGGAGTTCCTCAAGGGTCAATTGTGGGAGCCACTCTTTTTCCGCTGTACATCAACGATTTCCCAGACTGCCTAGTGAGTAAATTGGTGAATCAAGCAGATGACACGACACTCTTCACTTCCAATGAGCGACTAGCTAAGAACACTCAGGAACGTTAGTGGTTATGCGACGTTTTTAACCCATTGACACTCTGACGCAGAATTTCCTGCGTGAGGATATTTTTCTAAATTTTTACTCTATGAACTTTGTCACTACAATTTCTAGGTGATTCTACGACAAATTCAATGCTTATCTGATACTTTGCAGCACAATTTTGCATTTCTCCACATTTAGAAGTTCTATACTGGCAAAATAACTGGCACTTTATGTAAAAATTCAATTAAATGTCATTGTCCAGCATAATCATCGGTGAAGCTTTGATATTTAAAACAATGTTTTCAATCTTAACGTTTTCTATCTATTTGCGGGATAAGTGAAGCAGACATGCAAGTAGAAATATGACTCCTGCCATAGCATAGAGTCAAGAGGTTGATTTACCAGCACCCAGGATATCCTGCGTGTGGGCAGATGTTTGTACTTTCATGTAGGTTGAGTTCAATCTTCACAGAATGGCTTACAATAATTGACTGAAATATGCGATAACAATTTTTTTGAAAATGTTAAATTAATGAAATTATCGACACACACACTATATGGCAGTAGTATGGAGATTTTCAAGAAAGTGATCGTAAGATTGATAAAGCAAGCTGCGATGGGCACAAAACGAGAATATTATATTTGACCACCCTCGGTGGTCAGTGCTGAACATTCGAAGTAAGTCATTTCGATTAAGATTCATAATCTTGAATCTTACACCTTTTGGGAAAAATGACTAGATTGCGCAGATTACGGACTACACGGCATGTGTTGGCAAGAAAATTCCAGCAATCGTTTAGGATTGATTTTCAATTTTGATGTACGATTCTCTTTGATTGATGGATGTAAGAGCAGTCTATTCGAATAATTGAGTAAGCTGGCAATGCTCCACTAAAACATTCGCGAAAAAATTAGAATGCAAATTCATTTTGTTCATGACCCAGATTTTCTATCATAATAATAGAATGATAATGAACATATAATTGTGACAATTCCAAGCTGGCAGACCCATCAAGTGAAGAAAACTCAGGCCTGATAAAAATGTCACAAGGAAAGGGTAGTAGTACAATGTCAATAACAGGATCGTTCTTAGAAACATCTACAACCTATGCATTTGTTAAATTTTTAGCCGGAAATTAAATTGAGTCATAGTTTGAATGCAAGCATATTTAGGCATTCTTCTGCTGACATTGACTGGAGTAGGCAGCTAATTTTCAACAAAAATCTTAGCTGCTTTATATGTTTATAAATTGCTAAGAACATTTCTTTTACACAGAAAATATGCTTTTCGTGGCTTACTTCAGACATACAAACAGCGGATTGGATATATTTGATCAAACTTTCAATCATTACAAAGTTTGAATTTGGTATACAGTGGTTGTGGACCATACTTGTATGTTTTCTGAACGTCTCAATTGCAAATGCGTCTTGTCGTTGTGCTCCATGAATTTTTTACTACGTTTTGTGATCTGTTGTGACACACATATAGCTAGAGACAGATGTAACCGGTCTGGAATATTCCAGACCGGACCGGCGACCGGCACCGGTATACCGGCGTCCGGCAGTGGACTGGCGACCGGATCTTTCGATGAATATATAGAGTTAAACATTGTTGCCTATAACTTGATACCGCATAAGATTACAAGCGAATAGGCCTATCGTGAGGTCAGTTATGGAGGCTGTAGGCCGAAACCTGATGTGCGAGCCTACTAGGCTATCGGCTCATAGAGTAGACTAAGCATAAGATTGATGCACTATATTTAGGCCTTTATATATAGGCCCATCTTGTACCAGATAGGTCCTTTATAGTAGGCTAGACCTGCCTGTTATATGCTTAGCAGGCCCTAGCTACATGTTAGAATGTTACAATTCCTAGCCTAGGCTAGGAACACTTAATTTGATTTTGTCTAGAGCTAGGTTTATGCAGCATCATCTATTGAACGTACCTTTGTAACATTTTACGACAACAAGCTAGAGATTTAGAAGGACACGACGGTGGCGGTACTCTGCATGATTTTGTTTTACATAGACGTATGGCAAAATGTAGTCTAAGCTTAGTTGTCAGATTAAAATCCTTCAGTTCCCCATACGCTACACCTAATGGAAAGAGACATAGGTGATTACATTTTTATATGTTAATTTTTCATAACAATTAAAAGTTCTAGAATTTCATTGGCAGTGCGATGGGAAAAAATAAGCTGGAAGGGCCTAACTAAGTCAAAAGATGCCAAAAAAGTAGGACCTTTAGGCCTAATTTTGTAGGACAAGACCTAACTAACCCGGCATTGGACTTTGCTTCACTATTAAAAGCTACTTGCATTCTGAATAAGCTTTGTTCGAAATCATGTAGACCTATCTAACACATAATACTATTGTAGGCTCTATACGTATTTCATAGAATTCTAAAAAAATCCGAGACAAGCAAATAAAAGTCATTAACATCATTTGTGAAAATATTCCATTTCAACTAGATTGACTAACAAAAATGTTACTTTAAAATTAATGCAATTAATGGTATGACTCTATCATAGCAGGTCGATGTCAACTACCAGAGATAGTTATCCATATCATTTTTAAGAACAATCATCTGTTCCACGTGTCGAGGTGCCAATCGCGTTCTCTTCGGATCGATGAGCTCTCCTGCTCTACTAAAAATTCTTTCACTTTCTGCACTTGACGCCTGGATGACGTACGACTTTTGCCATCAATGGTGAAGACATCTGAGATCGCTGCCAAAATTTCAATGGATCATCTGTTGTCACAATGTCCGTAGTACTATTCATGTAATCATCCCACTCTTTTATGAAATCCCGGAATTCAGAAGGTTCTTCTTGAATATCTTGAGAAGTTGATGATCGAAGGTCGGCGAAGGGATCAAATTTCTTCATTTTTGGTCTTGATGGACCCATTTCATCATTACCTGTTATTGCAGAATGTTCGTGGCTTACTTAACCTTTCTCTTTGACAATGATTGCTTTGGCAAAAGCAGAATATGCTTCTTTCGCTTTCTTGACCATATCTTTTCGGTCTTTCGAGATATTTGTCAGTTTTCCCAAGTTTCGACATGTAGGGTCCATTACAGTCGCAAGGATGTGTGTGGATGTCACGGATGTCCACAATTTATCGTCCAGAAACTTCCAGACATTTCTCTTCAATTCATGGACTAATCCGTTTTCTTCCTCTTCCTCGCACACCTTCATCGCAGCGTAATAAACCGGTACCACATTTTGCATCGTCGCTGAATTTGGTGTCTCAAGTATGTCAAAGAGGCTCTTCATTCTTCTGTAAAATTCCTCCAATGCTTGAAGATTGCATGGAGCGATCTCAATCAGACAATGTGATTAATTACGGTCTGCCAACAAGTCTCGCAGAAATTCGTAGCTTGAATTCAACGCATGAAATTCGTTAAATTTCGATCGCCATTCGCGAGTAATGCAGGCTGCCTTTAATGATATGGGTAGTTGCTCTTGTATACCGGTAGTCTTCCTGACGTAATTGATCAAATCTGCGCAACATTTGCTGAAATGTTGAAATTCCTTGCTTTCAACACATGTTGTCTGAAAGGCATTCACCAATACAGTGTTCAAGCGGTGCTCGAAGCATTGAAATCTGAAAAGCAAAAGAGTAAAGACCTATAGTCTACATGCAGTGTACAGTACTATTGCGTAGTGTGTATACGGCTAAGCACAGTGCATTTATGTAGATGAATTTAAAATCGAAACAGCGATGCATGGTCCAAATGTATGGTTTCGCCATAAAAGGAATAATGGCGCCATACGGTTTGTACATCGTGCATAGTACATGTATCAATTTGTTCTTAAGACTCCGATTAAGAGGTTGAATTGGGAGATGTAGACGCATAACAATGCCTCTTACCCTCTTACGGTTTTTTGCCTATACATTACAAAATGCAATAGAGTGAGAGAACGCCGACAGGCATGCCTAGCAAGGTAAGCAGCTTCATGAATAAATGGCTAAAAAAATACGGAGCTATGTATGTAGAAGTAGACAACAAATTCATTGCCATATTACATGTAGGGATGGTACAATACCATCGTTCGCGTCGCATACCGCATAACATTAGAAGGACACGTATATTTAAGTCTTGAATATCTTTAAATATTTAGAATCTTACTACCTAAATATTATAAGGTAAGGTACAGTACAGTATAATGTGTGCTTGCTATAATTAACTCTCTCTCTCTCTTTAATTCTCAGGCAGGGTGTAGCTTATCTGTTTTAGCGGAGATTCCCGTGTCTCTTTCATTGTTATTAATAGATTGCTCTTACGCGCACGGAACATTTGTCTGTTTGTACCTCTAATCAACCTCAACTCATTCAGGAAAATTGCACCTTAGTTATACATTTAAAAGTTTACTATGTAGACATTCGAAATTTAATTATCAAGACATGAAATGTTTGGAGTTAGACATGAAGGGCCTAGTTTCTACAGTACACTTTTTGAATTCCATCATCTATGTACCTGTATAAACGACCAATACTTATCTTCACAGAGTTAGTTGCACACTAGAAAAATCTCATCTACGTCATGTTCCTGGACTCGCATTTGAAATTATTATATCATCTCTTTACTCGATTGCCAATGACCATTCGTATAATCGTAGTCATAGATTACGGTAGTAACAATCTTAATTCAGCACTGTATCTGTAATAGGCTATAAAATACATGTAGGCCCTATAATGCATATTCCTCTTCCTAACAATGCAACTTACCGCAATTGATTTTTCAAGGCACAAACGAAGTTTGAACCAGCGTCTGTTGTCACAGGCACGTCATCAATCGGAATATCAAAATCGGAAAGTATAGAAGTAAGCTCCGTCGAAATGTTGTCAGCAGAATGAGATCCAAGGAAATGTTTACAACGAAGAGATGAATGCACAATATCCCAATTCTTATTGATCCAAAAGACTGACACTTTGAGATAAGATCGACGAATGTAATTATCCGTCCACATATCAGTAGAGAGAGACACAGCGCGATCGTCGATAGGTGTTTTTAAAGTTTCACGGAGATTTTGTTGCAAAACGTCGTATTCAGTCTCTACTTTCTTTGCTACGGATTGGCGTCCATACAAAACTTCTGAAACATCAACTTTTCCACATTTTGCACCAATATCAACTAAAGTCTGTGCGAGGCACTTAAAGCCTTTATCTTCAACTGCGTTGAAGGAGTGGATACCACTCACAACGAAACGAGTTTCGGCCTTCAACAAGTCTTGCAGCATGTTGTTTGGAAGCTTTCTCTTGTTATGAAGATATGTGGTAATCTTTGGGGTAGACGCTGCTTTTCCGACATCATTGATGGTTTTCGACACCTTCTTGCAACACGAATTTAGATGTTTTCGAAGAGATGTCACCCCAGCATTTCTCAGCTTTCCATTTCCACATCGCGTATGTGTCCGAAGACCTTGCTTGCAATGGAGACAAACTGCCCAGGCTGGCAGAAGCACGAATGTGTATTCGACGTCTGATGAAACCCGAGTCTCTTCTGAAACAATATCTCTGTATTGCACCAGTCGAAAGTCAGTCCATACATCGGCAGTGCTTGATCCCTCTGTTGCTTCATTAGCAATGAGATGAGCGAAACCATGTTTGATTAATAATATGAAGTCCTTGCCCTCAATGGCATCAGCAATTTCGTCGCTGGATTTATGTAGCAGTTTCGACAAATGCGAAGGCAACACACTCGGCGAGCACAGCATGGCGTGACTAAATGAAAATCAGTTCATAAGGAGTAGGACAAAAATTTCAATATCGCCAATCACAGGCTGTCTATTGTTTTAGCGTTTGTCGTTGACCTTGCCGGCAGCCTTCCTAGCACCGAGAAACAGCCACTGTTCCTTGCTGGTGAAAGCACGTGATCAAGTCATCAAGCATCGAACGGGAAAGTGCGTACCGGATAGATATCAGAATTGCCTGCACAGAAGTTTTCACGCCTAGAGGAGAGCGCATACCGTATGTAAATGTGCCTTGAAAACGGCTGCTAAAATTAAAAATTTACTGATTGACATGATGGATTCAACATGAAGGACACTTCCTCACATCATACCGGATGAAATTGTGCCGATGTGACCATCTCTGCCGGTATTGGCCGGTCTGATTTTTCAGACCGGACCGGACCGGCGACCTGCGCCGGTCTATCGGCGACCGGTTACATCTCTGGCTAGAGAGAAGATTCAAAGACTTTCACTTCGTCTCAACTGCAGTAGCGTAATTGTACGTTGGTTACTGGCAAATGAATTCATAGTTATGAGAGTCATGTTGCTATACCTTTTTTGTCGTAGAAAAGTCAAGCACAAATGTGAAAAGTGAATTGTGATATTGACTCTTCAAATTTTGTTATCTCAGATGAAGTCCGGATTTCTTCATTGTGAACAACATGTTTTTTAGATGTAGATTGATATTTCTTGCAGTTTTTATGAAGCCAAACATGCTATTATACCTTCTGATGTCAGTGATATTTGAGTCGCATACTTTGGTCAGTGCCATTAAGAAGTTCAGAAGTGTTGACTTCATTTATGCGAAGGGCCTTGGCTTTTCCGATTCGCACACTTAATAGGAAAGTACACGTTTCTGCCACGCGCAGGAAATCCTGCGTGCTCGATGTGGCTAAACTATAAGTCGCTAGCATTTGAAACTTTGGGGATGCCGTACTTCATGGAAGCCGTGCATCCAGTCCATCAGCAAGCAGGCATCTTCCACCACAGACTGTCTGCTATCTTTACAAGTCCACTATTCGTCTTCTGTCGGCCGGTGCCCCACAAACACATCTCAACCTCCTTGAACGGGTTGATAAACGTGTCAAGAATAATATGGGTGAAAAACTTGCTAGCAAGTCGCAGCCGCTCTCCGTCAGAGAGGATGTTGCTTCACTCAGCATCTTCTACAGATGCTACTTCGGCAGAAAGGGCTCTGCAGTAAATGAGTGTGTACCCAAACGTAGGATCTTCTCCAGAAGCACATGCAGAGCTAATGCACTCGCATGCTATCATGTGAGCTTAGAACGCGCACGTACTATGAGCCGCTCGAAAAGCTATTTTGCTTGCACGTCACAGCTTTGGAATCAGCTTCCCCATACCACTTTCCTTGACCAATACAATCGTGATACTTTCAAGGGGCGTGCGAACAGGATTATGATGAGGACAGCTTAATCAGATAAGAAGGTCTGTTTTTTTTCTTTTATTTATTTAAAGTAATACAATTTATTACTTTTTCATTGAGTAACCCCTAGCTTTATTCGTGGCTCATAGCTGTGCTAGGGGTGAAAATTCTGCAAAAAAATCAAGGAAATTTGGCTCAGTCAATTCATTGTAATCGGGTCCTTTCGAATTGATTATTTGAAATTTTTAAACTTCGATGACTGTACCCTCGTGTAGACATAGCTTAGGAACCTATTAGCCTGTAGTTTGATATTAGCCTGATAACTAATTCATTAAGAATCTCACAATGCTTCTACGAAATTCTTTTCAAATCGAAATACTTTGATTCAATCGTGGTAAGAATCTACAGATAAGCAAGTACATTAGGCAAACTCGATGGAGTTGAATGCGATTTTATTTACTAGACTTGTAGTTTACTTTGAATGAAGCTTACGCGGGCTGCAGCAAGTTCCACACTTTCGCTCTCTCATAGATAGACGCGTAATTGTAATGTATGCTGTTTTAAAACATTATTGTATGTATACGCGTGTACAAACAGAGTGTACCTTTGAAAGTGAAACCTAGCAATCTCTTAATCAACAAATGGAAAGTATTCCACTATCCAAACTGGCCAAGTGCCACTGCATGCACTTAAATAAATTATAACTCATACAGGATTACACATCTCCAACATTTTTCGAAGCACGTTTCAGTTATCCAACATTCAAATGAGACTTAAAAAACAGTTGCATCTCTAGGTTCATTGGAAGTAGACTTTGTCGTGTATCACTGAAAGCAATACATAAAGTTTTTTCGAGTAGCCCGACTTGTCAAAAATGAGAACTGCATGATCCGATGGATATGCCTTGCCGGACTCCGCGAGCGTTGTTCTACCCAAGAACTCAAGAACAAACTGGGACTACATGACCTAGAGCTCGCAGTAAGACAAAACCGATTAAGATGGTTCGGACATCTCCAGCGCATGTCTGCGTCGAAATGGCCCCGAAAAGTTCTCACCCCTGAGATCCAGGGGAGAAGCAACAGAGGAGGACAGAAGAAGAAGTGGTGGCACAACGTGCAGAAGGACCTGGCTTCCCTGCGCCTCGACCCTGCCGTAGCCCAGAACCGAGCAGAGTGGAGGAGACGAATTCACCCAAAATGTCGACACTCCCAAACCGTCGGACCCTCAACCCTGGGGAAGAAGAGACGTTAAACGAAGAGTAAGTAAGTATTTCAATGATTAAAGGAAGCATGGCGTATGCCAACAATTAAATTGCAATAATTGGTCATCGATCAATCAATTAATCAATCTGCTGTGTACAATCAATCAGTTATAATAACTAATCAAATATCAATTAATCTACATCAATGAAATTTTTCCAATCCATGTTCTCCACACTGGACTTTGTATGGTTAAGAATGTGATTTTGTGTTACCTACAAGCCTATCCATTCCAGTAATTCATCAACTTATATGAACGGAATTTCTTTTTTGACTTTCAGTGCCTGACATGGTGACTAATACGGCCGGTGCGACCGCAGAAGAAGACGAGATTCTCATTCCTGGACTGTTCGAAGGTGTCGTCGCTGACCAAAATGTAACTGCTGATGACCTTGACGAGAAGGCTCGGAAAGCGCGCCTGCAGAAATCAATTCCACGCGCCTTCGCGGCAAATTGGGCATCAGCACGTTCTGCAGCAATGCCGGCTCTGTTACCTAATCCCGTTCAACCAATTGAGCCAAGTATCAGTGGAGCTGTGGTTCCTGTTTCTTCTTCCAACGCCAATAATCCTCCCCGTCCAGCTCCTTCTGCCACTCCTATGGACTTCGACAACATGTCAGTCATCGACGAAAGTGATTACGATTCCAATATGGATGACATGAATGGTCCGCCTCCCAGGTTCATGGGGGCACCACCGATGGGAATGGGTCCACGCGGTCCCAGACCAGGTCCGTTTCAGCGCCCTCAAGGCTTCGGAATGAATCAAGGTCCGCGTATGCGCGGTCAGGGACCACCGGGACCTGGACAACGATTTCAACGGCCTTGGGGTGACCAAAACATGGGTCCTGGAGATGGTCAATGGGGGCCGAGAGGTGGCGCTCCCAGATTCATGCAAGCGGGACCAGGAAATCAAGGACCGAGAGGACCTCCCGGACGAGGTCCAGGACCTCAAGGGCCTAGATCTCGTGGACCTGGTACACAAGGCCTCCCTGGACCTCGTGGGCATGGTCCCCAAGGCCATCAAGGTTATCAAGGACCTCGCGGTGCCGGTCCTCAAGGCCCTCCAGGAAGTCAAGGTCCGCGTGGTCCAGGTACACAAGGTACATCTGGTTACCAAGGTCCTAGACCGCGTGGTCAAGGACCTCGCGGCGGGCCGCCAGGGACCTCCGGTCCTACAAGGTATCAAAGACCTCCTGGTCCTTCAGGATTTCAAGGTCCACGCGGTCCACGACCTCAAGCAACTTCAAGTTATAGTGAGGGAGGTAGAAGCTACGATGAAGACTACAGCTACGACGAATACGATGAATATGAAGATTATGGCAACTATCAAGAAGAGCAAGACTTTAATTATTATCCTGAGGAGGAGGGGACATATTATGACATGCCGCCGGAAGCAGGCATGAAACGTGGTCCGGGGGGCATGGGACCACGTCCTCCGATGAACAAACAAATGCGGGGTGGGGGAGGTAGAGGTCAGTCTGCAGGGTTTCGGGGAGGAAGAAGGGGTAGGGGCAGACCTCCCAGATGACAGGAGGTCTACTGTAAAATGTGATGCCCGAAGATTTAATTGGGATCCTCCAAGTGGATAAGATAATCGTTCTTTTGTAATATTTCGTGTGAAATTACATTTCCATTTCTTGTGCAGAATCGTTTTTTCCTTGTGAATACAGGCAACTAGCTTTTCAGAACATATTGGCTGCAAAAATGCGAAAAAAGGACGTCTCACGACATCAAGCATTTTTCAATAACCTCACAGGCATCTATGAATTCTTCTCTGAACTATAATTTTACATTTTGAGATATCTGTTGATCAGTTTCTGTATGGTATAATACTAGGTTTGCCGGTTTTAAGCGTAAAGTTTTTTTTAAAAAAAAAAAGACATCTATGGTTGTCTCCTAGAAACCACGCTCAACAATTAGCCAATTCTGTAACTTTAGGAACGTCTTGTGCGCACAGAATTTATGAGAGCTTTGAGATATTTCGCTTCACAACTTCATTCATGAATAAATTAAGAAAAATTTGTCCTTAGACATGTGTTATGGCAGAGACTGTTACGACGATAAGTGCCCAAAAATACAAAAAATTAGAAGCGTGCGTCATCAAGATTTTGTAACCTGAAGAGCTGGACGAATTTACTTGAGGGACGTTGTGCAGGCCTATCAGAGCTGTTTTTAGTTCATAAATTAGCAGAAATTAAGAGAATTAATAGGTAGGCCTGAGTTCTTATTGGCAAAAACGACCCGGGTAGAAAAATTGAATTATGAGCAGATCTCAAACAGACACAAAAGCATTGGGAAGAATCGGTTATCACTGATCTAAACAACTGCTAGACAATCGTTTATTTTAGTGGCCGTATTTGACGGTCTGAATATTTAGTGTTTATTGCATAATTGCATAGCCAAGATCACCGCTGGAGGAGGCAGTAAGTACAGTAAAAATGTCCAGTGAATGTGGAAAAGCTGTCGAGACACGAATTCTCTTGCTTGACATGTACTAGCTGTGATGTGCTTCATACGAAATGTACATCGCTTCCAGTATCCGAACACCTTAATAGGCACTTAAAAAGATCAATAAGCGAAAATTTGTATGCGAAAAATGCACACTCAATTAAGAACACATCAACTGAAATTACACTGCAACAACATCACTCAATACATAGACACATCCAAAAACGATTTCAAGATGATATATGATTCAAGACAACGAGGAAGAACGCAATTTGTCGAAAACCCTCAAAGATTACGGCGAAAAGTGTAAAACCAGAGTAAATGGATCGATAGCTCGAGGAGAAAGTTCAACTTAGAAATTAAGAACAACTTCGCTGCCTAAAAGAAAAGAAGGATTTCAAAACTTCAATGGAGCTGTGTATGAGAGAGAAATAAGAAAATGCGAAGATGCAATGGAGGATTTAGAGATGGAGCGAACAAAGCAAAAGCCACAGGAATATGAAAGAAAGGTTGAAGAACAACGCATGGAAGAGTAGGAGTCAAACGAACGAAAGACGATGCTCATACCAACCTCACATCAAGAA